>JARFJB010000960.1:400000-807500 GCA_036346205.1 Vesta saturnalis
ATATTCCACTAAAGCCCACGGTGGCAAACAGTGAGCCTCAGCTTACGCCCACGGCAAGTATAATTCTAAATTTCAAAAAAAAAATAATAAAAGTAAAATTATTATATGTCCCCTTCCGGCCGTTGTAAGATCGTACTGTTCATATTCGGAATTGGCTAATTTAACACATAATCCCATTGGGATGTTTAGTAAGAAAAAAAAATAAAAAGAATTTAATTAATGAACTTGCTTGCCTTACGCTTCACACAGTATACAGTAAATTGGAAAGCTTGTTCGGTCCACAGTACCGTAAAGTGGTCAAGAAATTTATAGGAAATGAATTGGCCCGAACAATCTTGTCCACAGAAAAGCAATGTACATAACACATAAAGATTACCTGACAAAAATTACAAAATTCATATAAAATTAAATGTTTAACATTTGCAGTAGTTCATGTAATACAGATAATCGTTACACCCGTTATATTGCAATTAAAACAGGAGTTAAATCGTTGGTTTAATGTAGCCACAGAAGCTAGAATTAATTAGTCAAAATTTAAGCTAAAAATGTTTAGGTGTGGTCTATCTATTTTAAGGATCCAATTAAAGTTTTAATTATGGTTGTGTGCAAAAATATTCAAAACTGAATTAGTGAATATATATATATATATATATATATATATATATATATATATATATATATATATATATATATATATATATATATATATACCGTTTTAGATAAAAAAAATTTGTGAAAGTGAACTGCTGGAAGTATATAAATTTAACTAAGAAGTAAAAATTATCGATTATTTGATTACAAAATTAATAATATTAGTCCATTTATTTTCGTTGTAGAAATTCACTAAGAACCTCCTCGGTGTAATTGAAATTTGGAAACATAATCGTGTAACCAGGTGATAAAGAAAGAAAAAAATATCTGACCTTTATTGTTGAATGTATTACTTATTTGATTTTGCAAATTTCGGGTACTATTCCAATAATCTAGCAGCCTTCACATATATGGTCCTAGATGTCAACAAGGATCTTATGCCTTCCAGTGATAATCATATATTTTGGATGTAACGTAACAGTAAAATGTGAGCAGAAAATTTAAGAACGGGTGACGTTAGAATAGAAGGTAGTACGGAGATGCTAAAAGAAGGTAGTACGGAGATGCTAAAAGAAGGTAGTACGGAGATGCTAAAAGAAGGTAGTACGGAGATGCTAAGAGAAGGTAGTACGGAGATGCTAAAAGAGGGTAGTACGGAGATGCTAAAAGAAGGTAGTACGGAGATAGTACAGAGATGCTAGAACATTCAAGGTAATTTCGATTGAAATGTCTTTATATGGGAAGAATTAGTATTGAATGCTTTTATGTTCGAAAACCGAAGATGTGGACGAATGAATCATTTCAATTATATCCGCCTTTTAAAAGCGTTAGTAATACTTGTACTTAATCAAGTATTACTTTAAGTGAGAATTTCACAAAAAATGATGCTTCAGCACCCAGAACCAGAAACGACAAATTCTCTAGAAACTCAACATCCACCATCAAAGGCGTTCTTAAAAGGAAGAAAGAAAAATTGGCCAACACAAAAATCAATTTTACAAACTTGAGAAAATTTTTATTTTAATCATTGTTGCCAAAGTTAAAATTTGTAGAAAATATTTATTTATTATATGTATTTGTATTATTTGACCTTAAAAAATACCAGCTTTCTATTTAACTGCTTTATATTAAATGATCCGAAATCTCAGAGATGTCGCTGAAGGTATTATTTTTGACTTATTTTGACACTAAAAACACTAAAAAACATTAAAAACACTAAAAAACACTAAAAACGCTAAAAAAATAACCCTAAAAAATACTAAAAACACTAAAAAACACTAAAAACACTAAAAACACTAAAAAACTAAAAAACGCTAAAAACGATAAAAAACACTAAAAAACACTAAAAAACGCTAAAAAACACTAAAAACACTAAAAAACTCTTGAAACACTAAAAAAAACACTAAAAGCACTAAAAAACACTAAAAACACTAAAAAACACTAAACACACTAAAAACACTAAAAACACTAAAAACTCTAAAAAACACTAAAAACACTAAAAACACTAAAAACAAAAAAACACTAAAACACTAAAAACACTAAAAACACTAAAAACACTAAAAACGCTAAAAACACTAAAAACACTAAAAAATACTAATAAACTCTTGAAGCACAAAAACACTAAAATCACTAAAAACACTAAAAACAAAAAAACACTAAAAACACTAAAAAACACTAAAAACACTAAAACACTAAAAACACTAAAAACACTAAAACACTAAAAACACTAAAACACTAAAAACACTAAAAACGCTAAAAACACTAAAACACTAAAAAACACTAAAAAAACTCTTGAAACACTAAAAAACACTAAAAACACTAAAAAAAATAAAAACACTAAAAACCATTAAAAACACTAAAAAACACTAAAAAACACTAAACACACTAAAAACACTAAAAAAACACTAAAAAACGCTAAAAACACTAAAAACACTAAAAAATACTAAAAAACTCTTGAAGCACAAAAAACACTAAAAACACTAAAAAACACTAAAAAACTCTTGAAACACTAAAAAAAATAAAAACACTAAAAAACATAAAAACACTAAAAACCACTAAAAAACACTAAACACACTAAAAACACTAAAAAACACTAAAAAACGCTAAAAAACACTAAAAACACTAAAAAACTCTTGAAACACTAAAAGCACTAAAAAACAATAAAAACACTAAAAACACTAAAACACTAAAAACACTAAAAAACACTAAACACACTAAAACACTAAAAACACTAAAAACTCTAAAAACACTAAAACACTAAAAACACTAAAAAACGCAAAAAACACTAAAAACACTAAAAACACTAAAAACACTAAAAACACTAAAAACACTAAAAAAAACGCTAAAAACACTAAAAAACACTAAAAACACTAAAAACACTAGAAACACTAAAAACACTAAAAAAACAAAAACACTAAAACACTAAAAACACTAAACACACTAAAAACACTAAAAAAACACTAAAAAACGCTAAAAACACTAAAAACACTAAAAAATACTAATAAACTCTTGAAGCACAAAAAACACTAAAATCACTAAAAAACACTAAACAACAAAAAAAAACACTAAAAACACTAAGAAACAGTAAAAACACTAAAAACACTAAAAACACTAAAAACACTAAAAAACACTAAAAATACTAAAAAACACTAAAAAACACTAAAAAAACTCTTGAATAAACACTAAAAACACTAAAAAAAAAAAACACTAAAACCATAAAAAACACTAAAAACACTAAAAAACTAAACACACTAAAAACACTAAAAAAACACTAAAAAACGCTAAAAACACTAAAAACACTAAAAAATACTAAAACTCTTGAAGCACAAAAAACACTAAAAACACTAAAAAACACTAAAAAACTCTTGAAATACTAAAAAACACTAAAAAAATAAAAACACTAAAAAACAAAAAACACTAAAAAACCACTAAAAAACACTAAACACACTAAAAGCACTAAAAAAACACTAAAAAACGCTAAAAACACTAAAAACACTAAAAAATACTAAAAAACTCTTGAAGCACAAAAAACAATAAAGACACTAAAAACCACTAAAAACACTAAAAACAATCAAAACACTAAAAACACTAAAAAACACTAAATAACACTAAAAACACTAAAAAAACACACTAAAAAACACTAAAAACACTAAAAACACTAAAAACACTAAAAATACTAAAATACACTAAAAACACTAAAAAACACTAAAATCACTAAAAAACACTAAAAAACAAAAAAAAACACTAAAAACACTAAAAAACATTAAAAAACACTAAAAACACTGAAAAACACTAAAAACGCTAAAAAATATTGAGAATACTAAAAAAAATGAAAAAGACTAAAAAACATGAAAAACACTAAAAAACACTAAAAAACACTAAAAAAGCTAAATAAGACATGTGTACAAAAGTTACGTACGTTAATTTAAATGCAATTAGAGACGCGTAAAAATTTGCGAAATATCGAATTGGTAGCATTCAACCGAAGAGTAAATTGCTATTTTTAGTAAATTTGACAGAATGACGAACGTTATCAAAAAGAAACGTTTTCCCACACAAAAGCCCTAAAATCCATGAATTCCCAACCCCAAGTATTCACCTAACTCCTATGTATATATATATATATATATATATATATATATATATATATATATATATATATATATATATATATATATATATATATATATATATATATATAGTATCTAGTAAAACCAAAATCCCTGCGAGGAAGAAAGCAACCCTAAGACATTACCCAACCCAAAGCAAACCAAGAAGCCCAACCCAAATTAAGAACAAATAAGAAGACAGAGGAAGAAAGTTAAAAGCGGACAACATTACGCATATACCACCAGACATAGCTACCAAGCACACACCGGCATTCGGCCGGTACTTAGGAAAATAAGAAAAAAAACACAAATAAAAGGAGAGCATCTTGTGAAGCGATAATACTTCAAAAAAAAAAATAAAAACAGGAGAAACAAAAAAAGTATGTTATTACGGTTAGGGAAGCAAAGCGGATAAGGATGAGGTGAATTGGGTGGGTAGGTTGTCTTCGCCTCAGTCATTCCAATAGACAAGTAACGCGTGGTATACACGGAACCTAAAGAAACCTAAAAGAATAACAGAAGAGGAACAAAGAAAGGAAACCCAACCCACAGGAAAAGTAACCCCCCCCTCAACCGAACTTAAGGGCCGGCAGCCTAAAAACCAAAACCCCGAAGAACGCGTATCCCAACCCGCAAGAAAAGAAAGCCCATAATTTTGCCCCCCTTACCGAAAAGAGGGAAAGAGGAAATCACATTTGCGGCGAAAATTTTCTCTATTGACTCTGATTCGCGGGATCCCGTGGTCGCCGAAACTAACACAGGAAAGGCGAACCCATCCCGTTCCTCTTAGGTCTATTCATTGTCAAACTGTTAAAACATAAAAAATAAGGTTAAGACCTATTAGCTTAAGAGGTAGCACAATTACTTTGAAAAATAATTTAACTGTACAAATCATAACCTTTTTGCACTATATAAATGCCAACTATAAACTACTATCGTTTCAAATAATCTAAATTGTAATAGTGAGACTCAAATTTGTAGCAACCTGTACAAGTGCTAACGTAAGTACAGATATAAGTGCACTTGCAAGTGAAAGTTAAAAAGGTTAAAACATATTAGCTTAAAACGTAGTAGAAATATTTAGAAAAACGGTTTCATAACACAACCCTTAACTTTTAGGCACTATCTGACATTGAAATATTGAAATTTAAGATGTGGAACAATTTTAATATATAATGTAAAATACACGATAAGAAATACTAATTAACAATACTGACCCTCAAGTGGTTGATTATTTGGAGCACGCACTTTTTACTTATATTTCATGAAAATAAAAATAACGTAACGCCATATTACTATTATTCACGTTAATATTGACAAAGTGCCTTGCAATATTAAAAACGCTAATTTGAAAACGCGCATTTATTTTTAAATTAATGCCGTATTTTACATAATGGCATCGATAGTTGTAATAAATGGCTGAATTAGGTATTAGGCAGAGTGTCGTGACAACCTTAGATATCGTGCCCATATTTTATTATAATCTTAATCCTAACTTAATTAAATACGCGGTTAGGAATAGCAGTTATCGTCACGCACAATTATAATATGTACATTCTCGGAAAAAAATTATGTTTTATAATTATATCTGGAAAACATTATCATGTGGTAATCTTACAAGCTTCTGTATTTTGTTTTAATTCTTTTAAATAACAGATTTGTTTATCTGATTTATTAAGCATGAAACCTTCTTTTACTTATTTCGAATCGAATAAATATATAAAATAAATTTGCTTTAAAGCTCAATCCTTATTACGAGCATTTATATTACGCGTACAATTTCCAACAGTTAAACTTTTAAACTAATTTGCTACAAAACTTTATTATTATCGTCGCCTGGTGGTTGTATCATTAATAAATTATTAATAGGAGTAATTTTTCATGCAGAGCAAAAGCTTTCAGGACACAAACTGCAATTAACTTGGTAAAACACCAAAACATTCAACCCAAAAAAAAACGAAGGTATTAAATATAATTTATCGTATAGGTTTTTCTTGTTACTTTTCACGCTAGTAATAATATTAAAAGCTCTTTTATTTATAATTTATGAAAATCAAGCTGATTTAACTAGAAATGCTTTTAAGTTAATTTATGAGGTTTTGTAATAAATGTTAAAGGTATTGAAAATTACTCGCTATTATTTTTTCACATTTTATTTATTAATCACTCTTTTTGTTATCTATCCTTTTTATTTACTAAATGGAAAATAAAGAATATTGGCGCCTATTTTCTGTGACGTGTATCAGATTAACACTCTAATCTTCTTATGGCGGCACTTGAGTGTGGAAATAATGACGGGGAATTCTAAAACTACACTTCTTAAAGAAATAAGTTTGTGAGCTAAGCTTTTGTGTCAAAGAGTAAAATAAGAGATTTAGATGACCCATTTCTCTTTTGAAATTTTAAGAATTCTATTGTAACACAAAAAATTACATAATTTATAATCATGCCGACATTCCTGTTTTGTATTAAAGATCTCTAATGCACTTGTCCGTCACACGTAAAAGGAACGATGTAATCTTTTTGACATGGTTTAACGGATTTGCCCCCTAATTTTAAAATTTAGCATAACAATTCGGTATTTAAAAATTTTTACAGGTATTTTTTTATTAAAGTCTTTTTTATATTCGGTTCGTTAGCCCAAACAACAATTTTTTTTGTATTTTTCAGCATTTGACCCTATAATTCAGACAATATACACATTCCAGTTTGCATTAATTCCCAACAAGCTGGATTTTTGTATAGGTCTTAAATACGTCGTTAAAAATGCGATGTCAAAACTCCCCATCGATCCCGCTTGTGCTTTTTTTTTATCTGAGGTCAAAGGTCACACATTTTCGTTTTTTGCGTATCTCTCTGAAACGGTCAGAGCTACCGGAAAATGGATGAGACAGATAGATTGTGAAATTCTCTGTAAAAAAAGGTATCAATACTTTTTTCCCTACGAAGCACCGTTCTCGAGTTATCGTGATTTCAGACCGTAGCAGCAAGAAAATTACATTATTCATCATGAAATTCTACATCAAATTGTACATGATCACTCGTTTCTTCCTCTTCGCTCTCTTCTTCTTCTTCTTCTTGCTCAATTTGTGTTGACTGCTCTAAGAATAGAGATGTATAAGTTAGATCCTCATCGATTTCGAAAGAATCTTCATCTGTTGCATTTGATTCAGCATTAATGCAAAACTGGCTTTGACAATTGGCACACACTGGTGAACAAAACAATCCAACTTTTCTGCACCCACAATTGCTCGTGCAGCCTTTCTTGCAATTACAAAAAATTGTATTCAGCAGTTTCTCTGGGGCAGCTGGATTGGCTCCAAACTATTATTCATCAATTTTCAACCCCAGTCTTCAGGATTCAGTTTATTGTCCAGCCACACTTGCACTTGGTAGAACACACAGAAACAAGTGTTGATAATCAGACGCAGATGTTGGAGGGAGACAAGATAACTGCACTCTTTTGTTGTTCCCTGTATTTTTCACGAAATTAAAAAAATCGATACAATAGATTCCATTATTTTTTGAGCTCTATATAAAGCAGTAGTACGTTTCTGAAAGGAATTGTAACAATCACTGTGGTACTTAGCCTCAGCAGCAACTAAATCGTATTCATGTTGAATGCGTGCAATAACACTTATTACTAGCTCATCAGAACGAGTTCGAGCTACCTTCAAGATGGCGTCTTTAAATGCAAGTGTTGAAACTTGGAACACCCTGTTCCGCGCTTTCTTCATTTCAGCCGCTTTGTCTGCTTCATTGCTGCAAAACCAACAGTATTTTTTAAAACAAAAAGAAGAATCATTCCGTCATGCTCTAGTCCGAGGAGGACTAATCCCAGATGAGCTAGGTGTTTCTGTCTCGTGTTGTTTTTTAGCTGGAGCAATGCTGCTCTTCCGGATGTACACTTTACGACACTGCCTATGGATAGTTGTCTTTTAAATATTCATCAAACCTCACTCCATTCATTACTTGAACTGATTAAATTCTTCATCCCACGATCAACCATCTTCAGTCAAAGATTCAATGCAAATAAGGCAAACTTCTGACATTTTTATAAAATTTTGTAACGGCACAGTTTAAAATGAATGCCACAGGCAGATTTTACTCAAGGCCAACCGTATTTGAGTGCATGGGTTACAAAAACCAATATTCTAATATTTTTTACTTCAAATGGATGACCCGAGTATGCACATTGGCCACATATGCATATTCGTATTTTCTAGGTTTGAAACCGCGATAAGTCGTAAACGGTGCTTCGTAGCGAATAAAGTATTTTCTACTACTTTCTTTCATCAATTTTTCCCGTAGCTCTCGCCGTTTCAGAGATATACGCAAAAAACGAAAATTTGTGATCTTTGAACTCAGATAAAAAACAACGCACAAGCAGAATCGATGGGGACTTTTGACATAGCATTTGTAATGACGTATTCAAAACATGTACAGGGTGGCCAACTAAGAACGCGAGGTACTGTATCTGGGAAACGATCCATCGTAGAAGCTTGCGCAAAAAAAAGTTATAGTTAAACCTGCAAAATATTTTCATGTTCCTGAAATGGCTGCTAGGGGGCGTAACTGCAATCTTGAATCTGAAAAAGTGATGTTTCTGTGAATTCTGCTATATTAACCTAATAAAAAAATAACTGATTTTTAAAGTCGAGGATAATCTGAACTTTTTTGTTTGGCACTTTTTTACGTATCTATAAAAATAAGGTGGAATTCAAAGGTTCCCTTAAATCACCCCCCGTATCTTCGAAACGGCTAATCCGATTTTAACAAACTTGGGCGCGTTGAAAAGAGCGATTCTTGGGCTACGAATATTAAAATAATTAAAGTTTTGTTAGTTTCACATGTCGTCCCTAGAGGGCTTTGTTCGACATTCCGACAGAAACGGTTAATTTTCGCAAAAAAATTAAATGCGTTGGTATGACTTTTTTTCATAAACAAGTAGCTAAATGATGTCTAAACAAGCTCGCGAACACAACATCTCTATATCTTGTTCCTAACCAAAATATCGGCCAAAGAATATCCCTCAAATTTTTTTTTTAACTATATTTTTCTGGAATTGTTTCTATTATGTAAGTTGTGGCCCTAAAAAGGACCGATTTAAAGGAGAAAGGTTTTTAATTCCCCGCTAAATGCTCGAAATGCTGACCATCACGCTCTATGCATTGCTGAAGCCTCTCATGACTAGACAAAACTGCAGCTTCAGTTTCGGCTTTCGGTATGTTACGTATTGCGTTACGAATTCGGTTTTTCATATCTTCTCTAGTAGTAGGTTGAGTCCGAAACACGATGTCCTTTAAGCGCCCCCATAAATAAAAATCGAGGCAAGTTAAGTCTGGCTATCGCGGTGGCCATGAAAACAGACTTCCTCTTCCAATCCACCGCTGTTGAAATACTACATTAATATGCTCTCGCATATTAATAGCAAAATGTGCTGGGCAACCATCCAACTGCAAAACAATTTTTGCCTTGTTTCCAGAGGCACATCCAACAACAACGGTAATTGATTGGCCAAAAAGTCAAGAAATACATTGTCATTTAGGGGTTGCTCGAAAAAATATGGCCCAATAATTCTGCCTCCCAATATGCCACACCATACATTTAAACTCCAACGTCCTTGGCGCTGAACTTCACGCAACCAATGGGGATTTTCTGCATACCAATAATGCATATTGTGCAGGTTGGTTCTCCCGTCACTACTGGAGGTGGCTTCATCGGTCCAAAGAATTTGAAATAAAAATTCCCTGTTTTCGCGTATCATGCCTAACATCCAATGGCAATAGCCTAACCTTCGATCAAAATCTTCCTCTTTCAAGGCCTGGTGCAAAACGACATGATATGGGTGCATTCTTAAAGTAATTAAAAAAAGTTTAAACGAATACCTATATATTTTGATGGCCATTAGAACTTACCTATGGTCCTTCACAATATTTTGAACCGTTGTCCGTGATATGCCCAACTCAGTGGATAATGCTGTTGTGCTAACATGAGGATTTCCTTCAATTTAGCACAGTACACGGTTAATATTTTCTTGTGTTCTTTCAATTCTTTACCGTTGAAACGTAGGCCTAAAACTACCATTGACATCGGGGAAAAACTTCATCGCAAGGACGCGGACTTGGATATCGAGACATTAAAAATAAACCGCAAGCATATCAACTGTTTCATTATTCGTAAAACGCTTTTGAAAGCACAAAAATTGCTCAAAGTAACGCGTAAGTATTGACAACTATTGACAATTTGAGGATTATGTATGTTTTGTTTAGGTATCTGTTTCCATTGCCTGCTTTTATTACTTGTATTTTTCGTATATATCCATAGTGAATATGCATTTAAACAAACAAAAAACAGGCCTTTCGTATAACTTTTAGCATTGCTTACTTGCCCGTAGTAATTTCAAAAAGGGTGATTTTATTGTGGTGAATAAATTTACAAACATTTAAAATCGCAATTTCTAGGTAACCTATTCAGAGCCGAAATTGAAGCTGCAGTTTTGTCTACCCATAAGAGGCCTCAGCAATGCACAAAATGATGGTCAGCATTTCGAGCATTTACTGGGGCATTAAAAACCTTCCTTCATTAAATCGGTCCTTTTTAGGACCACAACTTACAAAATAGACACAATTCCAGAAAAATATAGTTAAAAAAAATAAAAATTTAAGAGATTTTCGTATAAAGTTTTCCTTGGCGGATATTTTAGGTTAGGAACAAGATATCGAGATGCGGTTTTCGCGAGCTTGTTTAGGCATCATTTAGCTACTTGTTCATGAAAAAAAGTCATACCAATGCATTTTGTTTTTTGCGAAAATTAACCGTTTCTGTCGGAATGTCGAACAAAGCCCTCTAGCGACGACATGCGAAACTAACAAACCTTCAATTATTATAACATTTGTATCCTAAGAAAAGCTCTTTTCAATGCGCCCAAGTTTGCTAAAATCGGATTAGCCGTTTCGATGATACGGGGGATGAGTTAAGGATACCTTTGAATACCCCCCACCACTTTATTTTTATAGATACGTCAAAAAGTGCCAAACAAAAAAAGTTCAGATTATCCTCGACTTTAAAGTTCAGTTATTTTTTTATTAGGTTAACATAGCAGAATTCACAGAAACAACACTTTTTTAAATTCAAGATTGCAGTTATGCCCCCTGGTGGCCATTTCAGAAACATGAAGATATTTTCCAGGTTTTTGTGTTGGCCGTTTTAGTAATAACTTTTTTTCCGCAAGCCTATACGATGTATAGTTTCCAAGATACAGTACCTCGCATTCTTAGTTGGCCACCCTGCACAAAAATCCAGCTTGTTGGGAATTAATGCAAACTCAGCAATTTTTTTCGTCTATTTTGTTTGGATTACTACTTGCTACATTCTATATAGAGCTATCTACTATGCTAATTTACAATGTATATATTGATTTTAATATTCCTATTGAAAATCTCGAATTTCTCCTATTTGTTGTCATCGTAAAATAATTTAGGGTAATTCGGGGAGAGTTGGCTCATTAAAAAAATTAAAACTTTTTATATATAACGATTATTAAAGAGAAAAATTTATTTACGAAAGGAAATACTATAAAAGTAAAAGGTAATCGCCGAAGACAAAAATAGTGACACATTTTTTCACTTCTGCTTCTTTTGGATTTTTTCCCATTACAGAATCCCCGTCCAAAACCTCCAATATTGTCCAACAACAGTTTCATTAGCTTTCTAATCTGTCTTGATATGACCTTTTGATGATCTCTTGTCTTAACAGTTCAATTTTAGGTGTGTTTCCGTGTTTTCGTCCTGTTTCTTAACTGTCGCTCGTCCATTACAGACAAAGGTTTCTATCACTATGTGGTGGTTCGGTCCGCATTCCAGTTGTCATACCTTAACATCACTGATTATCATTTTCCGGTCTCTTCCAACTGATCTGAGCGTCCCTGTTGGATTCACCAATGTATATTTGTGAGTGTGCTTGGGCTCAAAGAAAGTATTAGCTATCATCAACCTATGCTCTTTGCAAGGTGCGTAGTCTCCTTCGATTATTTATAATTCACCGTCTCTTCTCCATACCTTCCCACCGTTTCATTTCCTTCTTTACGTTCCACTCTACTATTTAAATGTACAATTACAATGAGGTCGCCTTGTTTATTAATATTTTCTATTTGTTCGTCCAGGATATTGAAGAATTACTAATTGCTTATACGCATATAATTGTCGTACTTTGTCCATGTATTTTCATTTTGATTATTAAAAAGCGATTATTTACTTCTTCCCATGTTTGTATCATGTTCGTCTATTCCTTTCTAACTAATAGCGACACTCCACTCCTTGTTCTCTCGCTCTGCGACACTCGACTCCACAGATAAATGTAATTACCCCACGTTTCTTGGCCTGTTCCTTTTCTTTTGGTTTCCGTTAGTATTATTACATCGATATTCATTCTTTCTGTTTCCGTTACTACTTCTTTCTTTTTGGTTGCCAGTCCCTGTATTTTCCATCTCCCTTTTCTTAAGATCATTTTTCGTTTCCTTTCATTTTCCTCCAATTTTATGTATCTGTTGGTTGTGATCTAAAGCTGGGTTTCTTGAATTACGCGTAGAATTGCCCCGTCAACCGTATCCTATGGGGCTACCTCTTTGTAAAGTGTGGATTTCCACCCGGGGATTGATTATTATTGCTTTTTTGATTTTTCATTCTGCTAAATATTTCCGTAGCCCTTATTTTTTCCTTGTGCTAAGTTGCTATAGCGTAACGCCACAACCCCCTCTTGAAGGGTTTATTAATCAGCGCCCACTATGCATCTGAAGCTATGTGCAGTAGCCCACTCTGAATCAGACGCTGCTGCTAGTTTTTGTCCGCTCAGGCTATTTAATTTCCCCGGTACCCGCCATATCTGGTGAGCATTCCCTTATCTGCCACCAGGGGAGGCGCCCCACGGAGGACTAGCAACAAACCCACACGGGCACACTTTTTCACGAAAAAATAAATAGCATACGAATGCATAAGGCCATCTATCCCGGATGGTCTGGTTGAATGTTACGGTATAACATTCACTAGAACATCAGCCCGTAAAAGCAAAGTATATAGTACCGGCATAGCTTAGTGATAAGGTCGCGATGCTTACTCAACAATATTAAAGTGCACTCGATACAACTCAACAAAGTCAAAATCTGTAATGACATTATGCAGTCACCTGTTAAATCGATTTATAGTCGGCATAACGTCATGAACTAGCTCTTAAAATAATGGCGTAGTAGGAAACCATAAGTTCACTCAAAAAGGAAAATACTCACCTTTACTTGAAATACTACTTCAAAAATACCTACGCAAAGCTTACTTTTACTTAACCCTTTCGTGACTCCTGGTACACATATGTGCCACTAAGTTTTATGTTCAGACCCTTTTAATTGGGTTAAATTTGGTTTACATGTGTTCCATTTAGTTTTCTAATGCATTAGCATAGTGTCTGCATCTGCGTCTGCGCAAAATGTTTTGATTTCTTCACGTGTTTACTTTATTCGAGCACGTTGAGTGACGCAGCATATTTAGTGAGTATTTTCATTGAAATTAATGCGAAAATATTAGTAATTAGTTTGAAAATCGAACACCAAGTAAGAGTTGTTTGTATGTTTACAAGCTAAGTGCAACTAAACTCTATACTTACTGTACAATTGGCTAATTATCCTTGCATTCTATCCAGGGTGTCCCAGAAATAGTGGGAAATCTCCCGGATCTAGGTAGATCTAGTGAAAATAAGTTTTTATAAAAAAAATTCCTTCGAAGTTTCCCTACGAAGATATTCGCTCTTGAAGTTGAATTTTCGCTATAACTTTTTCACTGCTCAATAAATTTAAATACTTTTTGGGCAAATGTCACCATATTTGAAGCTCTTTAGACCCGTCTATTTAAATGTTCAGTGTGACGTTGTAGGGGGCAGAGAGGCACAGCACCCTGTGGCTTCCTAACCTCAAAAACATTATTTGGCCTTTTTTACGTCAAAAAGGTACACTAATAATTAACCGTTTTGGTGATAAGCCCAACTAATGATGACAATGATGATTTTAGCTCCGCTGTGTTTAAATAAAACATTTTTGCAAGCACAATAATCTGGAATGCATCTAAACCTAAAAACGGAAAAACATAAAAGAAGAACTTTTTATAAGAAATATGGCCAGATATCAAAACATGACCCAGAAAGTCACATTGTTTAAAATATTTTTAAGATTCAAATCCTGAATTATTTTGTAAAGGGCAAACACCGTCAAGTTCGTGAATCTGAAAGGCAATCGTAAGCTGTTTTTTTTTACATTTTTAAAGTTAATGTCTCATTCCCCAGTCTTGTACTACGTAAAATAGACTAAAATAGAACTTATTTGATTTTAGGTAACGAACAGTAGTTACAATTTTTATTTACATGTTAATAGTAATTAATTAATAGTAAGTAATAGATACATAAACATAAGTTGGCTGTTCATGTAGGAACAGATGCACTATCTATCAAATAGTGACAATTAAATTAAACAATAGTATATATAGGTATTAGAATAGGTCTTTTTTTAAAGTTTAAGAGCTTCACATAATTTAGTAATTTATGAGAAATGAACTACACAAATACTGAATACGCGGATATGCATTCGACGTCTGGAATGGCATCTTGAATTAAGAGCAAGAAGGTACCATCAAATGTTCCCTAATCGAAGGGTTCCTAATAGCAAAACTTTTGAACGTGTAGATCGACGACTGAGGAAAACTGGTAAGATCAGCTTGATTAAAAATTTTAAACCACAGAAAACTTTGCACCAAATCGTGCAAATAGGGGCGCTCCGCGGACAACACGGTTCCTAGAAGTGGAGAAAGACGTTTTGAATGCAGTCGCTGCTGATCAAACAATCAGCATCTGACCACTATCGTTAGGAATTAACGTTTTAAAATCGACCATTGGAAGGATTTTTAGGGAACAGCTGCTTCATCAGTACCATATTCAAAAAGTACATGCCCTTAGTTCAACCGATTTTCCCGCCAGGTTGCGATTTTTGCACTGGTTTTTAGAACAATTTGAACGAAATCCGGTGTTTACTCGTTTATATTGAACACAGATGAAACAGGTTTTGGAAGAAACGGAGTAATAAATTTACATAATTTACACGTTTGGGATGAAGAGAATGCACATGCGACGATTCAAACAAAGAATGTATGAGCTGGAATTATTTGACCGCATTTGGTAGGTCCATTCGTGTAGCCGAGGTACTAAATGGACAATATTACTGCGAGTTTCTTCAAAGTCAGTTGCCAGAGCTCCTAGAAGATGTTGATATCGAAACTAGGCAAAATGTGTGGTTCATGCAGGACGGACTGCCCCCTGCATTTTAGTTTGTTGGTCAGGGAGCATTTAAACTCAGGTCGCGATGGACTTGTTGCTTGGCCCTCTAGGTCACCTGGCCTGACTCGAGTAGATTTTTTTTTTGTGGAGTCTTTTAGAAAATTTGGTATATGGTATTGCATATACCACATATTTTGTGTAGACACACAAGAAGAACTCCTTGACCGAATAATGTTTTATTTCGATCAAACCAGGGAAGACTAACAAATGCTCTGGAGAGCCCAATGCACGAATATGCATTAGGAAAGGGGGTGTTCATATTGAGCATTTAATGTTTTATGTTTTGTGATAAACAGCCATCTCGATTTATGTACTACTGTTGTTAATAGGGCGAATTAAAATCACCATCGTCATAATTAATTGCGGTTATCTTCGAAACGGTTAGTTTTAGCGAAATTAAACTAGTATACCTTTTTGATGTAAAAAAGATTAAAGATTTAGAAGTTCACTTGGAGAAAGTGAAAAAGCTGCTCAAAATATTTTTTGAGGTTAGAAAGCCAGAGTGTGCTCTGCCCCCTGCCCCCTAAGCGTCACTGAACATTTAAATAGACGACTCCAAAGAGCTTCAAATGACGTGGCTTTTGCCTAAAAATTATTAAAATTTATTGAGCATTAAAGAACATATTGTTTAACACTCAACTTCAAGAGCGAACATCTTCGTAGGGAGCCATCGGAGGAAATACTTTTATAAAAACTTCTGACCTTAGCAGATCTATGGAGATCCTGGAGATTTCCCACGATTTCTGGGACACCCTGTATATGTACCATTAGTATTATTTACAGAAACGGATAGGACAAGGCCGCTCATATAACAAGATCTACAAAAGGTGGCAGAAAATATGTTTTGTGGTTCTGATGACAGTAATGGTTCAAATGAGCTTTCTGATTAAGAATCTGAAACAAATATGAGACCGACAACGAATCTTCTAGTGAAGAACCTAAAATCCCACCGGAAGGTAATGACCAAGTTGAAAATCAAGCTCTAGAAGGTAATGAAGGTCCCTCTGGTTTTTTTACTTTACTGTTAAAACCAGATGAAAACTTTGTTTCTAAAAGGCAAATTTCTGGTAAACTCACTTGACACTAGCCTCCGATATACAAGCTAAGACGCCGTATGCATGTTTCAAGAATATTTTTCCACATTCTTTATATTTGTACATTGCTCGTTGTACAAATTAAAGAATTCGAATACATAAACAAACAAGGAGAAACTCTCGCTGAAGGGGAACTGCAAGTTGTGCATGCTAGTAATGTTTTACAACCATGTTCCCAAAATAAGCGGTTACTGGTCATCCTTCGTTGGTAAATTCAGCAATAGCTCGTGATCGATTTAAAAATGAGCTTTTCATAAACAATCAAACCGGCAGAAATACCGTCAGGATAGTAGCTTTCAAAGTATAGACGAATCAATGCCTAAGTTCAAGGGGTGTTTGGCTTTGAAGCAGTATATGCCACTAAAGCCTGTAAAGAGGGGAATCAAGTGTTGACTTAGATCTGTTTTTTAATTGGATATACATACGATTTTAATATCTACACAGGCCGTGAAACTTATATTTCTACTGCAAAAGAGAAAGATATTACCTTTTGTTAGAATCGATTTTTACTTCGGTCACTCTACTACAGAATATAGGTTATGCAGCAATAGAAAAGACACGAAAGAGGTCCTTATGTTGAGCAATTGCCATAATACTAATGTTATGTCTGTGAATAAAACTTTGAAAGATGGTTGCATCATATAGAGGTATTATGGGAGGGGTTGATTTGGCGTACCAGATGATGGGATTATACGAACCAGATCGCAAATCAAACAAATGGGTGGATGAAGTTTTTCTATCGTCTGCGTATGATGGCAAGAATGTGACAGTCCTAAATGTGTCATCTATGTATTATACTAAATGTTTTTATAGGACTGATGGCACATAAAAGTACCACAATAAAAGACTAACGGAGATTTTCTATTATAAAAGATAATTTTGCCTTATACAAACATAAAACAACCACAAAAGTATTCCTATGCCTCCCAGAAAAAAAATCGTTGCGAAACGGTTAAGTGAAATTTTTAAAATCCGCAAAAATTGCAAAATCTAATACTCAAAAATTCACTACCTATACCGAGCATTTCTAAATTGATGCGAATTTTTTGTTCAAAATCACATTCCCGCCAAATGATAGTACCTTAACGTTAGGGTAAAAATGGTTTTTATTTAATATCTCCACTATGGAAGAATTTATAGGAATGAAACTTGGCACACAATTGATGGGAATAGAATGACGTTTTCTGTAACCTTGCAAGGTTTATACAAAGGGGTAGAAAAAGCAATCATATTTTCCCTCAGAACTTTCCAATGTGTCTACATTTTCCTACTTAAAGGATTGATTTAGACGGATTCAAACTACAACTTTTTTGTCTTGGCTATATCTCGTTGTTAGTTTCATCACAAAAAAATAAACTAGTGCTCATTCCTTTTTCACCTAAATTCAGAGGCTAAAATGGAAGTAGATCGGAAGTAACAGATAAGGAAGGGGGCGGTAGCTCAGTGTAATAAAGAGGATGGGCGTATTACTAATTTTGCGATTAGGATAGCTCGTAATACGCAAGGCACAATAACGATGTCACAAATCATATGGGCGCCAGAATGTTTATAAACGTCACTATATGCGATACGTTCACACCTAACGTGCAAATATACAAAAAAATATTACCTTTTACCGCAAACCAGGTGAATCAGTGAATTAACAGCATCGGTGCGATGTTTCTCGCAAAAGTTCAAATATCTGCACGTAATCGCAATAAAATGACGTGCTCTTAGACCATCTTATCGACCACTAAACTTACTTACTCTACTTACGTTACGTTAAATCTTTAAACAAAATTATATCAAAAAAAACTCGAAAACAGCAAATATTCTGATGGAGAAAGCTCTCACAAATTGTTACGTTACCTTTTTATCAAAAATATAAAAAAATAGTGGTACGTTGTCGTTATAAAGTTGCATAATTCAATCATTTCCATAAAACAAATAAATCGCTCGGTAACTTAAACGTAATCACAATATCTTATCCTTTTAAATTTAATAATACGCTATAACAAAGGAAGGAGGCCACATACTTTTTTCAGAGTTTTGATGCAGATGCTAATGTACATTGAATTTTGTAAAATCTATTAGTTAAATGACTTTTGCAAGGTTCAGATTCCCAAAATCATATACTTTCAGTACCTCGATTTAAACACCTTAAAAGAGTAATAATAACGTCGAAAACATAAATTTGAAAAATCTTCGTAGTATGAAATAGCACCTAGAATATAATGATTGGATTCACGGATGAATACACTTTACTCGTAATGGCCTAAAAGGCTTTTATGCAAACCTATACACAAAATAAGCGTATTCGTCCGCCTGACAAATACAAAAACACATAAAAAACACTATTAAAATCACCAACAAAAACAAAATAAACGCATAAAAATAATTACCTTAAGTTTACATCAACTGACCACTGTAAGTTCTCAACTTTCCTTTGCACAGCGGCATAGGTAATTTTCGGGTAATAGATCGGTAGATCTATTTAGACGGATTGAATAGTGAAAATTATTGAAGCCAACACCAGGTGAATAATAACTATATTATCTGGTTTAATATATCTACCCATTAATTTATTTACAAAACGTTCGTTGTCCTTTATGTGCACAAAATTTATTAAAGCGAAAAATTATTATTTACAGCAACTTTACTATTTGTTTGAATAGCTGTGAACATGGATGGACTTAGTGATGCACAACTGATTTTACTGAACTTGAAATGTAAGAATCCGCAAAAAGCGCGATTATATTCCAACGATGGAGAAATAGCACTAACATTAAAGACTAATCCCGTATAAATGTCACTAGTGACTATTGATACACAACATAACAATGTCTTCGGGGTGGATGAATATTCTATAAATCCACAAAAGGTGAATGGAAAAACTCTCCCTACGATAATTTCAAATAACTCCGGTAGAAGATAAGCAAATTCAGTACGTCCCAAAATCACATCAAGCGTTAATCATCCAACTTATCTCGTCTACATCTCAACTTAGACTCCCTTACGAATTTAACAGATTTTGCCACACTACATTTCATGCCACATTACCAATCATAAAAAAGCAATTCCTTCAAATCGTAAGCTCTGTAAAAACAAGATGATTTTTGGAAACCAAGTTGGACGTAATTTCAACTTAAACTAAACTATGAATTAACGATTACTTAAAAATAAGATCATCTAATATTTACCAATAATACTAAAATCCTATATAACATTCCTTTTACTGTGGTTAAAAAATCTATATGCCATTCCCATAAAACTAGGCACTACATACTACTCCAATTTGAAACAAATCCAAACATCGCCAAATAAAGTAATCTTTCTATCTAAATTAGTGCTAAATGTTGCTACCTTGATTTCGTTTTGAGAATTAAATCGTTTTGTTATTGTAAAGAATTAAAGGAATATAATATGTGTCTTTCGGCTTAAGTTTGTATTATCTCGTTAAATGCTGTGGTCTCACAAATCGGTTAATGGATTCACACAGTTAACAGCGTATCAGTTCGTATATAAATGACAAACTTTCGTGTAAAGTGTCTAATGAATCTTCAGAGTGGGTCAGGGTTAAATCGCCATAAGTATACCACACAAACAAAATTTAATTGCCTTCTAACCTACACATATATTCTCCACTGTCTATCCACTAAATTTGTTTAGTATTTAACGTTAATATTTAATAGTCTTAATTACCGTTCAACATGCATATACATATACAGGTTTACAACGTTTGGCAAGTTTTGGCCAATATCTGCCATGATGTCTATCTGTGCATTTGGATGTGTGTATGTATGTTAATTTACGTCCCAGAATATCAGAGAGTAATAAATAATCGTATTAGTGAAATGGTGTCATGCATGGAAAAGGTAAACAGAGATCAGTAGCAAACCGGGCTGGTTTAAACGAAGATGCTGTAAATGTGCCGCTTGCAAAATATTGTGTTAAATAAAGACGGTTCGGGTGAACGCCTAACAAAAGGCGACCCTTTAAAATTCGACTTAAGCCTGAATATCAAACTACTCATAGACGTGCGGTTGGTACTTTAATGTATTAAAAAATTGTAGATTAATTTTCAAACAATTGAAAGGCGTGAAAGTGTTAAACGTTTATTTGAAATGTAACTATTTCAAAATGCTGATATTTTGATTAATATAGAATAATTACAAATGTTGTTTACACTAATTTTTTTTTATTTAATAGTGTCTAGTAGGTTTTGGAAACAAATGCGATATGTAACTAACAATCAGCCTTTATCATCCTCCTCCGATTCGGAACAGCTAGCTGTCATCTTGTCCTACGGATGTTACAACGAGTTCTACAGTTTCTTCCATTATCACAAACATACTTGTTCCACTTTAAACTTTTCTGCATTGACACTGTTTATGGCTTACATTAAAAGATGTCGCACTTCACTTACTTTAAAAGTCTTATTGTTAAGAGCTACTTCGCTCTTTATTTAAGCCAAACTAACTCTATGGGTAGAGTTCGCAGTGATATGGTGGTAATATATGTACGATAATCACGCCAGAAACACAAAGTTCATCAACAGCATACTTAACAAATTGTTGCTTAAACGCTGATTTGCTAAAGCTAAAAGCTCTCGTTTGAGCATAGTTTCTTCAAATTGTAATTGTTATGATGCTAACCATTTGGAAATGTCTCCTTTTTCCATGCAGTTGTTGGTAAGCGTTCGGCTTGTCTTGAATGGTAACTTGCATTATCCAGAACAATTACAGCTCCTCCTGTTTGCTACCATTTGTTCAACATATTCTACAAAGACTTCGGCGCTCATATCTTCGTGATAATCCCCTGTGTGCTTGGACTCAAATACAAGGAAATCGTGTTTTAAGAATTCATTAGCGCTACCTATGTGTGTAATAATTAGTCGTCGACCTTTGTCCGATGGTGAATTTATTCCAGTTGACTAACCCTCTTGGACTTCTAACATTTTTATCTTGCCAAATTTTGTTACAGTGTATTTTTCGTTCAACCAAGTCTCATCTTCATTTCATGAAGGTATTTGCGTCTCCTAGCAATAATTTGGAGATTATCAATTAGCATTGATTTTTTATTCACTTTTTCGAACCAAAAATTAAGTTTCTGTAATCCTTTGTAGTGTAAACAGAGAAAATTGTGTTCCATCAACGTCTTCTTTTAGTACTGCTACTATTTTGTTGAGGGTACGAATTTCCGTATTGAAGTAGAAGAAATGGAGCTTTCTTCTAATATCAGCTTTCTTTTCCTTACTTGAACATTGTTTTTTTTCTTCCTATTGAGTAAGCCCATTCTTTCAAAATACCCCCTTTTTGTTCTTTTAATAATCTGTATACTGTTGACTTCCTCCTTCTCCCATCATATTAGAACACATTTCTACTACACTATCTACACTATTTGTCGGATTTTAATACTTTAATGCATTGTATACATTCAGAATGATAATTTTTTCATTACTAGAGAGGGAACTAAGTTTCAAACGTTTTGCTGGAGGAAAGTCAGAAGATGCCATTTTAACCACTGTTTTGAACCAAAACTCGAAAATAACTGAGCATTTTAAAGTGTTTTTTTTTTGAAAAAACAAATGCATCTTAATGCATTTAATGCAATTAATGCATTCCCCATTATGTGAGTCATTTCTAATTTACATCTAGTTGATAATAGTGTAATTTGTACTTTCTAAACTTATACACATTTTCTTGGAATTTCGGACGATCTTCGATATCCAGTACAATAATGTATTATTTGCTTCAGTAAAGATGACGTTTGCATTAATTCAATCTCAAAAAATTTGTACATAACTAACAAAGGTAGAGCTGTCGCTTCATGAAATGTTAAATTAATTTACTTAAATTTAAGAGAAAAACGTGATAATGATATCACAAACGGTTTCTCTGCTGAAACTTGAAACAGATTAAATCCACGTTAACAAACATGATTTGGTTTGATAAAAAAATTGCAGGTTACTTAGGTTTTAGGAATTAAATCACGTGTATGTATTAATAGGTCATAATTATAATTACAAGTATATTTTTTTTATATTTTATACGAACATAAGAAACTGAAAAGTCAATATATTTTGCAAACTTTATATTACATGTCTTTAATAAGTATGCTACTGACCTGGCACTGTCAAGATAATTTATTATTCTCTGATATTATGGGACTTACTATAGTATCCACGGTATCTTGGTATCGATATTGCACTACATAGCGCTGCGGCAGGAAGTAATATCTCTACTGTCAAATTATTTGAGCGGTAGAGCTCAAAGTATTATTAGCAAAGATGCAAGTTCGGATAGTAAACTTGTCCACAGGGCTCGATTCTTGGGCCCCTTTTATTCTCTATTTACACTCTTAATATTTTTAGCAGTATACAACACCTAAACTATCATACTTATGCTGATGGCACGCAATTATACTACGGGTTTGAAGAAAACAATGTGGAATACGCTAATCAGATCAATAATAATGACTTAGCCAACTTTATTAAATCAGCTACAGAACATCCCTGTATGTAAATGTCGCAAAATGTAAACTTTTACTTTTTGGGTCAACGCACAATTCGATTAAACAGAAACAGATAATTTTTAAACTAGACAATCATATTAGCAACATCCCCTTGCGGTTTGTTATCCACACAAAAAATCTTGGCCTAATTATCGATACTGTCTTAAAATTTGAGGATCACGTAAAATTCGGAAAGGGACGTTTAGGCGCGCACCGTTAAGCGCGCGCTTGTAGACGCCGAGTCATTAGGTGTGAGCTCTTTTAGGCGCGCGAACTTTTAGGCGCCGGAACATTAGGCGCGGGTACAATTAGGCGCCATGTGGATACATTTCAGAATGGTGTGGACATGCAGTGGAAAAGTATGAGCGGTTTTTCAATAGTTGT
Source organism: Vesta saturnalis (assembly GCA_036346205.1). NCBI lineage: Eukaryota > Metazoa > Arthropoda > Insecta > Coleoptera > Lampyridae > Vesta > Vesta saturnalis. Next base: position 423,540 of record JARFJB010000960.1, read on the forward strand.
ATTTAGCTCGAAATGTATGTATGTATGTATGTATGTATGATAAAGGTTTTAATATAAAAACTAGGGCATATAACCCACAAACTTATTAATTAACTATTAATATGTAATTATGACCAGACTTTAATCTGCTATAACTTTGTTTATCTCTTAGTATACTGTCTGTTAGTGTTTATCTATACACCTTTAACGATATCTAATGACGCAATTGTCATTATACCTACAGAGTTTTCCAATCTTTAATAGCCTTTAAGTTATTTAAAATACCGTAATGCCAACTAACTTTTCCGTTTCTAAGACAGTGAGAGTTTCGAGGATAATGATCATTATTAATTGTTTTAACTCTTTGCTTTAAGGAATTCTTCGGATTTGATAACAAGCATAGGTTCTCTTTACAAAACTCTAAGTATCTATATGACATTGAGCGTTTGGAACTTTTACAGTATATTTTATTGCATACCTGTATATCACCATACGGTTTGCAGAGTTCAGTTTTTTTGCAACGTACCTACATTCTTTTTAGAAACCTTGAAAGTGTTCTTGAAAATGTCTAATCATCTGGTAATTTAATCAATGAATGAAATATGCCATCCAGATTTAAAAGAAAACCATTGCTTAAACCTTATCGTTTTATAACCTTTAATCCCTTTGATTTCATACCCTCATTAAGGGGGTTGAATAAAAAATGTAATCCGCCAGCTTGGAGCATATACGTGCCTATACATAACTCATACTCCCGCTCGATAATTACCAAACTACATTTCATAGGTAATGTTAGAACTATTCAAGTAGCGCCTGACTGTACCTGCGCCTAATGTTCCGGCGCCTAAAAGTTCGCGCGCCTAAAAGAGCTCGCGCATAATAACTCTGCGTCTAAAAGTGCGCGCCTAACCGTGCGCGCCTAAAGAGGCGCGCCTAAACGTCCTAGACCACGTAAAATTATGCATACAACGTGCCTATGCTGGTTTAAGATATATTTATGGTATAAAGCATCTTCTCAACAGGAGTTCAAACATTCTTTTACGTAATTGTCTTGTACTGCCACATTTTAATTATTGTTCTACTGTAGGCCCTTGTCCTACTCAACGTAACTCTAAAATAATTGAAATTGTCGTAGAAATACTTCAAATACTTCGTATTCAAGCATGTTTTCATTTCTCCTGGAGCTGATTAGATTTTGAAAGAAATTCCGCGGCGGAGAAGGGGAGTTTATTAAGAGCAGTTTTTGGTTCTTATCAATTATTTTTTAAACAACTGAATGTTTCAAAATCAAAACACCAACATATGGACATAAAACATCAATCAATTACGTTCAATGGGACTTTTTGATATGACCCTTAATTTAACGACAAAAAATTCCTGAAGTAGAGTTTAAGCGCTGGTTCAAGTTTTTTCAGTGTCTTAATAGCGATTAATTTTATAAGAAAATGTTTAGACATATTTAAAAAAAAATTTAATAACATAACTTTTCTTTATAACATTTCTTAATATAAAGTGTAAAAATTAATTGAATAGGATTGAAAATGCTTAAATTGTATTATTGGTATTTTATGGAAGCGGATGACTTTGGAATTTCTTTAAGTAGCATCTAAATGTCTATTAACCCATGCCTACGCCTATTTTCGTTATGAACGTATTAAAATTCTTTTAATTTTCGTTTTGTAGATTGGAAGGTCGTGCGTTGTTTCATACCAGATATTTTTGAACAAAAAAAGTCTAATACAGATGTATCCAAAAGTGCTTCCCTAGGACCTTCAAAGTTAGCCACCAGAAATTAGTTTTTGCTTTGTGTCTCTAGAAGCGTTTCAGATAAATTTATGAATTTATGATTCAATTTTTTTTAATTATTAGTCAGAGATGTACATGCTGTGGTTGGATGCAATTACACGTACACGTCAGACACTTTGACCGTTTTCCCTACTCATCTCGTGATTCTTGCCGAACTTTCGCGGACCACGTTCAATGCCCACTCGAAATGCGCAGCGAACGCAAAAAAACACGAATTCGGTCTAGCCAATCGAAATTGACGGAAAACTCCCTTCACCCCCCTTCCCTGAAACGAAGCTACAACAGGCCATGGCGTTATCGGGATAAAATAGTTCTCCTGGTCCCCATCGATGCTTAAAGTATAAATAATTTCTGAGCTTCCGTTTTCGAGAAAATTTATTTTATAGTTTCTATTTAACCAACTTACGCTTTTCAGTTGCGTAAAATCAAGAGACCGGACTTTCAAAAATAATTTCGATTCTAAGAAAAAATAGTGGCGTATCATGTTTTTATTAGAGATATTCAGTACAAACCCTACACAAACGGCACTGGTGCATCTACAAAGACACGTTAGATATCAGAAAATGGTTCCTTCTGCAGAGAAGGTTTTTTTTAAATTGACAATATCTGCTTATTTACAATCTACATCTACTTAGAGTATTAAGTGAATGTGTAAGGGAAACATTCAACAATGTTCCTCCTTCTCTGCTTTTATTTGACTGGTGTAGTAAGTCCATGTGCCATGTTCTGTGCAGTCTTCTGGTAGTTGGGCCATTCGTGTAGAGTTCGTCTATTAGGTTGTTGGAGTGCTATGTTATCTGCTTGTTGTAGGTTTTAGTCATTTTCTGTATTTCACTTGTAACGAATGGAATCTTTAGGTCGTTATGAAGCATTTGGTTGTTGACTTACAATGGTTTTCTTTTGGTTTGGATTCGAGATATTTTATTTCTGTTTCCACAAGAATTCGTTCGTTATTCAACGGTACAGCCGGACATATTTCACGTTTCATGGTGAATATGATTTGAACTGATTTGAAGGAAGTGACTTTTTCCCCATTTAGCATACCAATCTTGGACTTTGTAGGATCGCGTAGGCGTTTAAAGGATTCTCGTTTGCGGCAATCACTGGCACGTCATTGGCAAATGAGGCGATTTCTGTGTTGGTTTCGGGTGTATCGGCTGTATAAATGGGGAAAAGTAGAGGTCTCAACACACTACCTTGAAGAACTCGGGATAGGGTAGAAACTAGAATGCTGATCTGAATGTTTCACAGAGAAGTTTCTATCAGACAAATATGATTTTAGGAGGAAGAAGTAGTTATGGGATAGCGATTTTTTAAACTTAAATGGTAAACCTCTATGCCGTACCTTATCAAAGGCGGCAGTGCAAAACTGTTGCTTCAAAACCTTTGGATATTATGTTGATAATTCTATGGACCTGGTGGGTTGTGGAATGGTTCTCTATAAACACAAATTGGTGCTTGGGGAGTAGGTTGGTGAAGTCGTGGTCGGCATACAATCTTTTAATAATAATATTTCAAAAACCTTGCTTATGATGGATAGCAGACTAGTGGGTCTGTAAGCTGACAGTTCGTGAGGAGGCTTTCCTGGTTTTTTGATCATTATTATTTCAGCATATTTCCATATTGTAGTGAAACATGATAGTATGAGCATTGAGAATGCCATTAAACATAGTTGTTAGGAAGACGATTGCTTTTTTAGGTAGATTTTAAGTATTTGTCCAGTGGTGAGGTCATATCCTGGGGCCTTGCGCGTGTGAAGTAATTTAATTTCTTCCTTTACTTGTGTGGGTGAGAAAGATTTTATAGGTGTAGACAGTTGGCAGCGTGCGTTGATAAAGTTTTCTATCTCTTGATCTATAAGGTTTTCTATTTCTTGATCTCTTGGCATAGGCATTTTCAGTTTTTTGTTGCCATCCAGAGTGTGTGGCCATTTACGGATAGATTGGTAACATAATTTTCAAATGTGTTATTTTGTACGTCCCTGAGGGTTTTTCTAGATCTCGACTTAATCTATTGTAGATATGTTGGTCGACAGCGCTCCGCGATCTTTTCCAGGTTAGTCTAGCTTGGCGTTGATCGGTTATCAGTTGGCGAATATTTAATAGTGTATTCGTAGTATTTGTTGAATTTTTTTGTGGAGTTGATTTCCAGGCTGCTTATTTTACTACTTCAGTGAAGTACGGCGCTGCTTCGTCAAGATCTGAAGGAGATTTGAGCCGTAGTTTGAGGTTTAATTTTTCTAAATAACACTTAAAACGGACCCAATCGGTATTTTTCGTAGTTAATTTACTTATTCTGTTTATACACTACGTTTCAAATGAAATGCACCACTTAGAAATAATAATGCTATGATTTTGAAATTTTGGCAAAACAATGTTTCAGTATCATATAGAAAACGATGGAAGTTTCAATGAAAAAGACGTCATTATGTACTTTGCACCACTGTTAACATCAATTATCAACAATTTTTATTTATACATTTTAAGAAATCTAGTCGCTTAGTGTCAATTTTTTGTTGTTTAACTGACACATTTATTCTGAAAAAATACCCCCAGTAAGACAACGACGAAACTTTGCTCAAATTTCAGATTTTGACAGGGGTAGAATTATCGGCATGAAAGAAGCAGGTTTGTCATTTAGAGAAATCGGCAGAAGACTTAATCGAGATCACACCACGGTGGCCCGCATTTGGTCTTCTTGGTCTCAAGAAGGCATTCAACGACCTCGTCCCAGTAGAAGATCACCACGCAGCAGCAATGATCGTGGAGAACAACTTCTTAGGCGGATGGCCACAAGAGACGGTTTCGGTCAACAAGGTCTGTTGCGGTGAACTGGACAGGACCTATTGATCGTCACCTATTAATGTCAACAATCTACAAGGGAATTAAGTCTTTTGCTTACATTCGTATCGTCCGTACCGACGACCCCAGTTAACTCAAGAGCATAAGACTGCTAGATTGGCATGGTGTCAAGAGCTACGGGACTGGGGCCTTCAATGGAATAACATCGTTTTCAGCGACGAATCGCGTTTTTGTTTGTGGCGAAATGATGGTCGTCAGAAGGTGCGGCGGTTTCGAGGAGAACGTCGAAATTTAGAGTTTGTCGAAAGACGACACACAGGCTTAACTACTGGAGTCATGGTTTGGGGCTCCGTAAGTGTTGGTGGAAGATCTCCTCTTGTGTTCATTCTAGGCACATTAAGTGCTCAGCGTTACATTGATAATAATTTGGAGCCAGTGGTAGTACCGTTAATCCAGACGTTACCAAATGGTATTTTGCAACAGGATAATGCTAGACCACATACCGCACGTGTTACAAGAAGGTTTCTGGATCAAGTGCAGCTCCCAGTATTGCCGTGGCCTGCGCGATCACCAGATCTTTCGCCTGTTGAACATGTATGGGACATGATGGGTCGAAGACTAAGGCAACTACCAATGCCCCCAAACAACTTTGATGAATTACGACACCATCTTCAGGTAGTCTGGAATGAAATGCCTCAGCAGAACATAAACCATCTCATAGAAAGCCTCGGAAAGTGAACGCCTGCATTGCTGTGCGTGGCGATGCTACACACTATTAACATTTTCTTGTTAACTGTTAATACTTTGCCTTCAAAATTTCATCATCTTATACATGTCAATAAAGCATTATTTTACCGTACTTTCAAGATCATAGCATTATTATTTCTAAGTGGTGCATTTCATTTGAAAAGTAGTGTAATTGGAGGTATACCATGTGTTACATAGAAATCCAAAGGTCAGAAAGCTTTCTAGGATCACTCGGCCAGTAAGTAGGTTTGCCATTTCTAAGAAAATCGTAGTTGTTATCACTCATTGCTTGTAGTACACTTCGACGACCTTTTGTTGTAATTATTGTAAAACACCAGTGAGTGTGTTTGGCGTTCCAATCTCCCCCGGCTATAAACCCAGTACCAAGGGTACTAAAGAAGTCCTTGTAATCGTCTGTAGATATTTTGTATCGTGATGAATGTACACAGCTGTTACCGTAAAGTGACAGGGACGAGCTTTTATTTCGACATTGGTTGCGTGTATTTTATCCGTTTGAAATTTGGGCAATGCACGGTGCGAGATGGATTTGCGAATGAGTATTGCTGTGTCTGCATAGGCGGTGCCGTCTGGATGATGGGTGCTGTAAGTTAAATAGTATGGTATATTGAATGTCGTAAGGTTGGTGAAATGCGATTCGGAGATAAGCAGAATGTCAGTTTTAAAAACGTTATTACTTCCTGTTTATTATTTAGCAGCTCGTTGGCGTTCCACGTCGCAGTTGTAAGTATACTCATGGGTGTAGTCTTCCAATATATGTGGTGAGTAGATTTAGAACCATACTGTTCTGGCTTATTAGTTTCATTTAAGAATGTTGTCAGTTGGTGTTCGTAATTTGGTTGTGGCTCTGTTTGGTTATTTTGTTGTGTTACTTGTGCATATGTACGCGTGGATCTGTGGTTTGCTGTGTATTTGTAGTTCTGTATGTGGGTCCGTTAGGATTTATTGACTGTGACTGTGTTTGTTGAAATCCTCTAGTGATCCTATTTCTAGCTATTACTAATTCCTTGTAAACGGTACAAACCTTATAATTTACGGGGTTATCTGAACCACAGTGTGCACATCTAGCTGGTGTGTTGCTTGGTTTATTACGTGTTTTTGAGCCATGAGGCTGACCACATTTTACACAGTATAATGGTTTTAAGCAGTAGGCTTTAGAATAACCATAGGATTAGCATCTCGTGCACTGAATTATGGTACGATTCTTCCTTGGAACTTCAAAGGTTATTTTTGTATTACACAGAAATTGTAGCTTGAAGATTTCTTTATTGTATTGCTGAGGTTCTAGATCGATGAAGAATAATAATAGAGGGTCTTTGATTATTCTATGTTTAACATTCATAATGTTGCGAGCTTTGTGACCTGCTTTTACCAATTCTCCTTTTATGTCTGCAGCTGGGATAGAGTGATCAAGATGGCGTATGGAGATTCGACACGCTCGTTTTCCTTTAATTTGATATGTATGATAGACGATGTTTTCGTCTTTGAAGATAGTATGCGGGCTGTAGCTGTTTTGTATTTTTTTTGTGGTGTTGTAGGAGTGGAAGGTGATATGTTTGATTTATGTCTCTTGTGTTTGTGCAATTGCCAGGAATTTGTTTGTTCTGTTTCTTCCTCATTGTGATTTTGAGGTTTAGGCGTAGAGTACTCTGAAAATTGGGGAACATGTCCCCCAAGAGAATTTAGGACCAGCTGCTTACCTGGTGAATAATTATACATACGACTGGTGTAACATTTTGAGGTTCGTTTATTTTTATTTATTCCCATATCACTTTAGGTTATTGCATTTGTCACCTTTCACAGGTAACGATAACGGAGCACCTCGAACGTATTTACTGTTTGAAAGTCGAACCGATGAGAAGGTATGTATCTAATTTTGCAGCAATATCTGAATGGCGTGAAAATGATAAAAAATCGATTTTTTCTTAAGACTTTACATAGTAGTACCTTCCGCCTCCATCTTGTTTTTTGTGACGTCACTCTTGGGACACCTTTGGTCGCAATTTTTTTATATACACTCGTGGTGATCGTATTTTTTTCACCTGAGAATAAAAAGATTTAATCTGTTATTAATATCTGTTAGGGCCCTCTTTTATCAAAGGAGAATACATAATTATAATTATTATTACATTTCTTTTAATTCCATCTACAGATTGTGACCTTTTCCCTATACGAAAAATTTATTTATGCATTGGGGGTTGCATTCTAATAAGGGACCCTAGACTTGTAAGACGGGAATTCGTTCGCGGGCTTCGCATCTGCCATAAAAATTGAATTCTAATAGGAGGCCCTAGTCTCGTAAGGCATAGATGCCGTAGCACTAAAAATTAAATATGAATGAAAACGATTAAATCGTGTTATTGATGTTTTATAGAAGCAGATGGACTTGGTATTTTTTGAAGTTAACATGTCTTTTAAAAGTATTACAGGTAGTATAAACCTAAAAACTAAATACGTATGAAAAATGATTAAAGCGAATTATTCATAGAAGTAGATGGAGTTGGCGTATTTAAGTTAATATGTATTTTATGGTTATCAAAATTATTACAGGTAACGTAAGACCAAAAATTAAATATGAATGAAGATGATTAAACCGTATTATTGAAAGAAGTGGATGGCCCTGGTATTTTTTAAAGCTAGTGTTTATCCTCTATCTAACATGAAGTTGACATATCATTCTGCCGGAGATAAATGTTGTTGTTTTTACAATGTGGTTTATTTTTCGTAATGCGTTTCCTTTAATTCCTATCTACAGGTTGTGACCTTTCACTTATACGAAAATTTATTTATACATAGTTTAAATTATTTCACTTCGATGTCATTAATATAGAACGAGTAATTCAGTTACTTAATTAGTTTGAGTACGGCAACAACATTGTTTAAATGATTTTGCCTGTAGAATGCTTTTATTAAGCTGTTATACAATGCAATCGGAAAGTAACAACCACTCATTGACATCGTGTTAAATGAATGTGTTTTCGTAATAGGGTTTATTATAAAGGAAACAACATAATTGTTATTAAAATTATTATTAAGTTTCCTTTGAGTTGCATTTGGCGGTTGTGGTCTTTACCTGTATACGAATTTTATTACAACATGCTTATTTTTACCTTCAACATTATACATAATTAAAAATGAGTAATTAAGTTGCCATGCTTTAAACGATTTCTACCTTGAGAACGTTAAATTATGTATACAAGGGCTAAGAAGAAATAAAATAAATTAATACGATAAATGGTTACATACATGTATTATAGTCTGTTTTACGCTTCATTGTGTATCCCCTTTAAAAGTCCTGTCAATTAGAAGTAAAATATTAAAGGTCGACTGCTAAATTATATGCTCAATATTTAAGTGGAAAATAAGATTGCATTAATACGTTAGTTAATACACATTAGTTAAAAGTAAATATTGATGGTAGGCAGTTAAAATTATGTGTACAAGGTCTAATCATAAAATAAATGCATTAAATGATTACATATATGCATTACAGTTGTTTGTTTTACGCTTCATACAGGTAAAATTTTGCGACGCGTGGCTTTCGGTGAAGTCTGTTTCGGCGAGCCCACTTCAACCCTTCCCGAACATAACCGAGATTGTAAAACCGTTGTAGGGCGTCGCATCTTATTCTTTGGTCTTCGCCCCTTATCGTGATCGGAACTCGTTCGCGGGCCTTCGTGTATTGTCTTGGTACCCTTGGCGGAAAATATGAATTTGTATTATAATAAGGGGCCTAATGCTAACTTGTAAGACATGTGTAGGGCTGTGAAACTTGCTCTCGGGGCTCTGTCCCCTTGTCAAGGCCCTATTGGCGGAACATTTGAATTTAAGTCTCTGCAGGTTATGGCTGGAAATATGAATTTGTATTCTAATAAGGGGTATAATGCTAACTTATAAGACAGATGTAAGGCTTAGTAACTTACTCTCAGGCCCTCACCCTCGACCAAAAATTTGAATTTGTTTGTAGAGCCATCTATGAGGGCAAATTTGAACTTGTATTATAATAAGGGGGCCTAATGCTAACTTATAAGACCGACATAGGGGTTCGTGGCTTGCTTTCGGATTTTAGCCCCTTGGTCCCTTGGCGGGAAGTTTTAATTTGTATTTAAGTGTTCACATTCTGATTACTTATTGCCAGAAATTTGAACTTGAATTCTAATAAGAGAGGCCCCAATTCTAACTTGTAAGACAAGTTACTCTCGGGGATTCGACACCTTGTCCTGACCCCTAGGTGTAAAATCTGAATTGTATTTTAGTCTCTGTAGGTTAAGGCGGTAAATTTCAATCTGTGTTCTAATAAGGTGGACCACTTGACGGAAAATCTAAATTTGTATTTGTCGATGGGACGATAATGTTTGCTACTGTTTTTCTACTTGATAAAGAATGGAATGTTGGTGGAAAAGGAGTAATTTTGGTCAGAAGATGTGAGGGTATAAGTGTAGAATGTTTTAGAAAATATGTAGAAAAAGATTGGATATGTTTAAGTGTTAATTTCAGAAGGTTTTCGTAATGTTGTGCAATTGTTTTGAGAATATATGTATGTATATGGGATTTGAGACCTTAGACAGTACTTATTTTTGCAAATGTTGCGGAAGGAGATCGAGCGCAGGTTGGAGATAAATGTTGAAAGTTGCGTAACGGGCCAGAGTGGCTACTGAATGAATGTAATGACGAAAAATGATTTCTTCATGAAGTAATTGAAAAATTTGTAAGTAAGAACAAATATGGCGATGTATTGTAGTTATGAGCGTGGTTGTACAGATGGTAGTAGCTATCGGCACTAAGAAATTTTGAGTGAATACTATTGGAGAATATAGCGCGGAAGGAAGACATGTTTAAAGATGGATGACTGAAGTTATAAATAGGAAAGTCAGGGATTGACGGGAGCTTTTTCATTTTTGGCTGTTGCTTGTGGTGAATGTTGGGGAGACGCGCGCGAGGTGTAGTGTGGCTTAGAATGGGTTAGAAAGTTGGAGTTATATTTGTGAATAATATTGAAGGCAGTCATTGTGAAACAACTGCGTTACCCGAAAGGGGATGAATCGTATAAGACATTCATAAATAAAACAATTAATTAAATTGAGATTGAAGATAAAATTAGTTTGTTTATTTTCAAGAAAGTAAAAAGTGCATAAGCAGATTTATAAAAAGTTAACAGTTATTACATTAGTGTTAAGTGCAGCGCGTGTTCTTGTACCGATATTGAGTTAAAATTATTTATGGGACCACTTTTAAGTAAACGAAATTTTTTGTAGTAAATTAAGCCAATGTTGAGGTAATTTTTATGTGACATTAAAAGTTTATTTGTGTAAGGAAGGACTAAACTTTCCTAAAGGTTGCTAGAAATTTTAATAGGCAACCAAACGTATACAGATTATTACGTGTTATTGGACTATTTGTGAGTACAGAAAGGAATAAGTGTTTGTGAAATTGTGAAGCACTGGTTATGTGCCTTCATGCAATTTAAGGATTACAAATGGACTACAAATAATTGATTTACGGGAAGAAAGAAGAAAGAAGAGCGTAGGATTAATGGACAATTTTAAGTAAGGATTATATTTAAGTACTTTGAAAATTTAATGAAGCACGATTATCTCTTTGTTTAGTTCATTTGTGTAATGTTGGGTAATTATTAATTATTTTAGAAGCGAAAAGATAATCGTTCTCGAGTTATGTGGTTTTGATTGGTTGTTTTAGTATTAAGAATTTTGCAGAAATTGGTAGTGACGTGTGGTTTTGATTTTCAACCACGTTGTTATGATATATGTAAATATATTTGTTTGTTTCTTTGTCATTTGTTTATCATTTTATGCAGGCCAATATATATATTTATCGTTAAATTTTTTATTCTCTTGTTTATTTAGCCAGGTATGAGATACATTTGTGACGATTACTTAATTGGTGACCTAGTAGTTTTTGACAAGTTAAAATGTAGACTTTGCATATTTTGGTTTTTTTTTTAAAGATTAATGAACAACCTGAAAGGTTTTTTTGCCAGGTTGATTGCAAAAATTTTCATGTTAGTTTCATTAGCGCAATGCACTAGTGACGGATCAGCTGTTAATTAAAATTTCATTAAGTATAACTAAAAGAGTTGGAGTTTTGAGAACTTACGCATATTTACGAATGTCAGTACGATTCAGAAGTGTTATAAAAAGTAAATTAAATTTAAAAGATATCGTTCATGTTAAGAATTTTAAAAATTAATTACCGTTCATTGAATGAATTTGAATGATCAATTTTATTTTGGAAGTTTTGGTATACGAGGTGTATTCAAGAAGTTTTAATAACCTGGGTAGTACTAAATATATTTGAGTTTGAGGCGAATTGTTTGGGACGAGTGGTTGTTTTAGAACCCTCGTGTGAGAGTTTACTGAGTAAGCACAATCCTACTTTCCACAATCAAGTAGGGTTAATTAACATCCAGCTTAAGACAATTATTTTAGCAAAGTTTCGATTGTGGTGGCGCCTAGAGACATATTTTCCCGGACTGAGCTATTTGAGTATCGGTGAAAGGTGTTTGAGCGTATTAATCATTCATTTTACTTATTATTTCGACCACGCCCATCTCCCTGTTAGCTGGCTTGGCAACCCGCTTACATTAGTAAGCATACACGACGCCTAGTGCGGTTTGGACGTGTAACAGTATGCGGGGATAGGAAAGCATGGCGAAAGATTGTGAATGAAAAATAAATAAGAGGCAGGGATTGTTTTGCCTACCCCGCAAGGGAATGGCGTGAAGGTTAAGTAAGTAAGTAAGTATCTATGCCTTACGAGACTAGGGCCTCTTATTAGAATACAGTTTTTATGACAGGGGCGAAGCCCTCGAACAGATTCCCGTCCCCTGATTAGAATGCAACCCCCAATGCATGCTTAAATATTTCGTATAGGTAAAACGTCACAATCTGTAGATGGAATTAAAAGAAATGTAATAAAAATTTTAATTATGCAATCTCCTTTGATAAAAACGGGGCCTAATAAATATTAATAACAAGTTAAATCTTTTTATTCTCAGGTGAAAAAATACGATACCCACGTGGACATAAAAAAATGGCGACCAAAGGTGTCCCAAGTGTTACAAAAAAAATGATGGCGGCGGAAGGTGTCCCGGTACTACTTTTACATGCAAGTAGTTCAAAAGAATCACATCCTGAAATATAACTCCGTATTTATGAAACACTTTGTATACATACAAGATTTTGTTATTTGTGATTAGTAATCGATATTTAGCAAAGAAGTTTCAATTTCAAACCTTGCATGCCCTTTTACTGTGTTAAAATTATCGGTTTGTTAGGGAGTATCCCATATAAATCCAAATTGAACTAATACATCAGGGACTTTATTTTTAATCTTTTAATTGCCCATTAATATTTACTTTTTTTATTCAAAAACGATGTTTTATTTCACCATTCAAACGCGCTTCAAGCATTGCACTATATTTTAATTCAAAATGTAAAATTTTGAATCTTAAAATTTAATTGGATCAAACTAAACGAAAACAAAGCAGATGAATTATACTTTATAAATTCAGTTATCTTGAACTAACTTTAAATACATAAAAAATTAAAATAGATAATGCTTTCAAATAGTAGGTAGGTACATAGTCAAAACATTAAGCTCTTTGTAGATGTACGTAGGTACATATGCTTTGGACGTTTAATGTGCTAATATGTAAGGGAAAAGCTCAACTTAACCAATGACAAATTGCTTCACATACAGACTAACATGTAATACAATGTCATGGTATAAATAACATGGTTCACCAAATTACTATTTCGAACAAACACAATTTACTTGATTTGTACATGATAATTAACAATTCATAACGATTCTATTAATTATATGTTGTTATTTTCATTTTTCATAAATATTGGCGTGAATTTGCTTAAAGCAAATGAAATAACTGTGATATAAAAATAAAGACAATTGTGTATATCTTTATAATTATTTGAATAATTAATTTTTTAAGCAAATAAATTAATGGCGACCTCTGTGAATGAATGCTTTTATACAGTATAAAAGCTCAGGTTCCACTGCTTTTTTGTTCAACCTTTTAACGTAAGATGGCGAAAGGTTTATTTCCCTTACAAAATCAATAACTTAGTTATTTTTAATTTGATCTTGGTTATTTTACCTTTTTATTTGATTTAATATAATAAAATAATAAAATCAAGTTGTTAACTATTTGCGTTGTCTCTCGACCATTTTTAAGTTTTAAAGTTTCTATCGGCCATATTTTTTAAACTTTTCAATTTTGCGCAAATTTTGCGTTTTAGTTATTATGTAAGACGTATATTAGCAATGCGAAACACGCAATTAATTAACATGAGTTTATGAAAAGCTTTTGCGTCATTTGTAGCAAAATTGTAGGTAATATAAGTAGTTATTTGTACAACTAGAAAAGAAAGTGATATTTTTTCAATTTCGCTCCGCTCGTGTGTAAATTGAACGAGAGTTGATAAAAAAACACTTTCTTCTCGTGTCTTACACAAAACTTTTACTAAAACTACAATTAAAATTATAAAGGGCTTCTTAATTTCAAATATAATAATAATAATTATTATTATTATTATTATTATTATCCCTACATGGTAGAGATTCGAAAGTATGGACACTATGGAAGTATTGAGAATGGAATTGGTTAACGATTGGTAATTATGGTAGATATGTTACATTATGATTGCACTTCTCAGTGTAAATGCGACAGACTAATAATATAAAATGTACATTTATGTGAAATAGTAATGTAATTGAATATTAAATTGTAATTTTGGGTACCAATCGATAAGTTTCATAACTTGCTTGGACCCCCATAATGTATCTACATGGCAAATAAACACATTCCAACATTCCAACATTATTATTATTATTATTATTATTATTATTATTATTATTATTATTATTATTATTATTATTATTTTTATTTTTTTTTTTTTTTGATAGGGGCATCGATTGCTAGGATCATTAGCCCATTGTTGTACATCTCTTATTTTACGTTATATTAACTTTATTATCTGCTTATATCTTGTCGAATAAATTAATAGCTTTTAGGAATTCAATTGTTCTCCTTGTCATATCGTCCGTTAGTGCTAAAGCCTCTTTTACGTTTGTTGGTATTTTATGCTTTACTCGTTCGTTTATATACTTTGCACATTCGGTCAGTATGTGACTGACTGTAAGGTCGATATTGCAGTATTCACATACTGGTTTTTGCCTTCTTGCCGTTATTGGGGATAGCATGTACGACGAGGTAATGTTGCCATGGCCGATGCGCAGGCGTGTTATTACTACCTGCTCGCGCCGTTTGAGAGATGCGGGATATTCAGCTGTTTTTATGGAAGTTTTTACTGATTTTAATTTACTGTCGGATGCCATCCACTCTTCTTCCCACTCCTTGTTTGTTATCCGTTTGTAATATTGCTTTAGATCATGTATACGAACGGGTACTTCGTCAGTTGTCACATTTTTAGAGGCCTGTCGAGCTGCTTTTTCTGCCCGTTCGTTGCCATATATACCTTTGTGGCTTGGAATCCACATAAGGTATATATCGTATGCGTGTTCCTTGAGATTGTTTAACTGTGATATGATTATGTTGGCAAGATCATCTTTTTCGGATTTGTTTTGAATTGTCTGTATGCTGCTTTTCGAATCTGTGCAGATTATAAATTTGTTACTTCGTGATGACATACATATATGCAGAGCTTGCATGATAGGGATCATTTCAGCTGCATAAATGCTCGTCCACTTGGGTAGGGTTAAACAGGTGGTTATCTCCTCGTTTACAACTACAGCGCATCCAGTTCCTTCATTTGTTTTCGATCCGTCTGTGTATATAAATTGGTAGCCGTTGTATTCATTTTGGAGTTCTTTAAATCCTTCTGAATATAGTATCGGTGGAGTGTTCCTTTGATATTGCATTAGTTTTTCAATTACTAGTGACTTACTTTCCTGCCACGGGGCTGTTTCCTGTATTCTAGCCTGGAAGGTGTTTGGGACTTTTATTTGTAGTCTGTTTAGTTTTTCTTGGTATCTGATAGTTGCTGGTCTAGTGATTGTGGGGCGATTGTTAAATACAGGATCTATGGAGGACTTAAAGAAGATGTCATATGCAGGATAATCTGGTTGTGTGTGTATTTTAGCCCCGTAACACAGTAGAAGATAAGTAGCCCTAAGTGATAAAGACTGAAACCCTACTTCAAACCTTATTGATTTATGTGGACTGGTTTTAAACGCTCCAATTGCTAGTCGTATGCATTCGCATTGGATGGATTCCAGCCGGTCTAACAAAGATTTGCGTGCTGAAAAGTATACTACTGCGCCGTAGTCTATTTTTGACAGTATCATTACTCTATACACCCTTAGTAGGGTTTTCCATTCACTTCCCCAAAATATATTCGATAGGACTTTAATTGTGTTTAGCACCCGTTTGCATTTGGCTAATAAGTCGTTGATGTGAGCTCTCCAGGATAACCGTTCATCCAAAGTAACTCCTAAAAATTTTATTTTACTATTACGAGCAATGATAGAGTTTTCTAATTTTAGAGGGGTTTCAATTTCGCACGAGCGTAAACGACAAAGATGGACGTGAACCGTTTTAGACACAGAAAACCTGAAACCGATTGATTTAGCTACACTTGATACCTTATTAATAGCGTCTTGGAATCTCTGGATTAGATCTTCATTTTTTGGTGTTGCGTAGAATAGGCACAGGTCATCAACGTACAGTTGCATTTTTACGCCAGTTTCAGTTGTCAATAGCTTGTTAACTGCTACCAGAAATAATGTAACACTGATGGAGGAGCCCTGTGGGATTCCATTGGCTACCGAACCTGTGGAAGATTCTATTTCACCGATGCGCACCTGTATTTGTCGGTCACGCAAAAAATCTTGAATAAAATGTGCTAGATTGCCTCTTATGCCCCATTCGTGTATTGTTTTTAAAATGTTGTATCTCCATGTACAATCATAATCTTTTTCAATGTCAAAAAAGACTGCAGATGAATGGTGTCTATGAGCGAAAGCTGTTTGTATATGATCTTCTAGTATTACAACATTATCGAGTGCACTTCGACGTTTTCTAAAACCAAATTGATGTGGGGACAACAAACGATGATATTCTAAGAACCACATAAGTCTTGCGTTGACCATTTTTTCATATAGCTTCCCCGTGCAGCACGTTAATGAGATTGGACGGTAACTTTCTGGTGTATCATTGCGTCTGTTTGTCTTCAAGATTGAAATGATTGTGGCCAATTTCCATTCGCTAGAATATGTTCCAGAGCGCCATATTGAGTTGTATAAGAGAAGCAGTGATTCCAAAGCGTGTTCTGGCATGTTCTTGACCATCTGGTATGTAATACCGTCATGGCCAGGTGATAAGATTTTGCACGATGACAGTGCACCTTTTAGTTCTTCCATAGAAAAGTCCGAATTATAAGGGAGGTCTTCCGTTGTGTGGAACGCTAAGGGAGTTTCAAGCGAAATTTTGGTTTTTTGAAAATCTGGATCATAATTGATGTCACTGCTAATTTCTTGGAAATATGCCATGAAAGCTTCTGCAATATCCGCTCTGCTTGATACTGTCTTTCCTTTGTGATGTATTTGTGCAGGTATCGAGTAAGTGCTATGTCCAGCAATTACCTTTATTTTCCTCCATAGAGCTTCTGGGGGTGTTTGAGAAGACAGAGAGCTTACATATTCTTGCCAATAGCGAACTTTTTGTTGAAGTATTAGGTGACGTACAATTGCTCGGTGTCGCTTAAAGTTTATGCAATTCTCGCAGTTGGGTCTTCGTTTGAAGCTGTTAAACGCCTTCTTTTTCTCCTTAATAGCTCTAGAAATTTCGTTATTCCACCATGGGACGGATGTTTTGTAACGTCCTCCCTTGATTATAGGGATACTGCCCTTTGCTGCTTTAAGTATTTTTGAGGTAATTTCTTTTACGCTGTTCTCCACATTTGCGGATAACTCTATTACCTGCATGCTAGACGAAAATTTTTCCCAGTTTGCTTTATTGATATCCCATTTCGATCTTGTTTTATGGGATGAATCGTTTATGTCTGTCTCAATAATAATTGGTATGTGATCTGAAAAAACTTCGTCGTCTAGATTATCCCAATTTAATTGAGTCGCTAAGGATGGAGAACATAGCGAGAGATCCAGATGTGAAAAACTATGTGACTTGGCATTGATAAACGTTGGAGATCCATTCTTTGGCAGGTATTAGTTGTTGTTAAATATGAATTCTTCGATTATGCGCCCATTTCTATTAGTGGAGTTTGATCCCCATAGTTCATTATGGGAGTTAAAGTCACCAACAAGTAAAATAGGTTGGGGTACTTGTTTTGTAGCGTTCTCCAAGTCAGCATAGTTCCATGCATTATCCGGGAGGTAAATATTACAGATCGATGCAATAAATGGGTAGGCAATACGGACTGCTATTATTTGTAGAGCTGAGTTTACCGAGATTTGGTTTACGGGTAAATCCTGACGTATATATATAGAAACCCCCCCACAAGCCCTTGGGCCCGTTGGACCATATTTATGAAACGATGTGTAACCTCTTAGGTGGAATTTTTTGTTAGCATGCAATCTTGTTTCTTGGAAACACAGAGCTACTGGTGACTGGTCTATAATAATTTTTTTAATCTCTGGGTAGTGCGCGGCTAATCCATTGCAATTAATTTGTATTATGGTAGCCATTAATAATGTTAAAGAATGTTACTAGATATAGACCTCGTTAGTGACGTAATACATAAAATATCACAGGTTTCATAATATCTAAAATAAAATATCACAGGTTAAAATATCACAGATGAAATATCACTACTAATGTAAAATATCACAGGTTAAAATATCACAGACATATATCACGGTTGTCAGGATGGTACCTTTGAGGTAGACCCTCTGCTTTCACGTTTTGGCCATCCTTTCTTTTTTTTGTCTGACCTTCTCAATATCTGCCTTTGAGACATCTGATAGATCAGATAAGATGCCCTCTTCTGATTCTGAAAGTAAGAGTGGTTCAACAACTTTTGTTCTTTTTTCAATTTCCGAAGCTTCAGATTCTTCCCTACTTTGAAACCTACCTCTCCTCCTCTTTGGAGTTTCAGGGGTAGTAAAATCCATATTATTATTTAATGGTTGTGTTGCTTCACGGATTTGGGAGCTTGACTCTTGCGGGAGTGTTTGTTTTGCAATCGACTTAACTACCATGTTAACCTCTGCTCTTATGACTGTTTTCATTTCAGGAATTAGCTCTGCTAAAATTTCCTTGACACTGACTGATTCAGTGGGCTTTGAAGATGCCACAGCAGCGTATGTTGCATCTCTAGAGGTACCTCTAGCGGTAACTTCTTGTTTCGCTTGGAAGTAGGTAATCTTTTTATCGGTTTTAATTTGTTGTATAGCGACTTCATTCTTAAAAGTTGGACAATTCCTCGATCTTGCAATGTGGGGACCACCACAATTTATACAATGCGGAGGGTTCTGACACGATTCGTTGCCGTGTTCCGGTAATCCACATATGCACATTAGAACTCTTGTGCAACTAGATGATGAATGTCCAAACCTCTGACATTGAAAGCAGCGCATTGGATTAGGGTAGTAGGGACGCACCGGTAAATTGTGATATGCCGCTTTCACTGAAGTGGGTAGGATAGCCTTGCTAAATGTAAGTAGTATTGATGGTGTTTTAACTAACTCTCCGTCCTTTTTAGTTGTCAAGAATTTTGCGTCTATTACGCTTTGAGATTCCAGGTTTTCCTTTATTTCAGCTTCGCTGGCAAAGAGCAGGTCTCTGCAGGTGACAATTCCTTTACTGTAATTTAGAGTATGATGGGGCTTACTTGCACATTAATATTATTGAACACAGTAGTTTTCAGTAAGTTTTCAGACTGTTGTCTGTTTTTTACGTCAAATAGAAGACCATCTCTGATCTTGGATACATTATTAACACTTCCTATTAGACTATCAACATTCCTTTGTATAGTGAAAGGACTAATTTTACTTAGTGCTCCGTTTTCAGAAGGTTTCATTACCAAATACTTTGCGTAGAACTGGCATTTATTCCCACGCACTGGAATACCAGCTGTTCTACCTCTGGTCACGCCAGGGGTAAAGGTCGGCTGCGAGCCGGTAGAGGCTGTCGCAACGACATTACAAGTTTCGCTATCAGTGACTTTAGCTATTTGTCGTGTGGTACCATTTGAGTGAGTAGTGCCACCACTAATCTCACCCGAGTGCTCAAAGTTTTTTCGGCTTACGGGAGTATAGAAACGTTGATTCCCAACAACGCCCATTTCAGAGGATGGGTCCTCATTAATTGGATTTTAAATACTCATACAAAACCCACGAGTGGGGTAGAAAATAAACGTCGATCAAGGCAGTGCTCCCATACCATGACAAGGCCAAATTACTGTGAAGAGGTGCCATTTTCTCCACAGGCGTTTCAACGTTAGCGACCAGGCTTCCCCCTGGCCACGCTCAGGCTTCCCCTCGCGCAATCCCTTCAGCACCTAAAACTGCCAAACGACCTTGGGATTGGGGGATTTTTTATAGAGCTTACCTTCCTCGTAGTCCGGGCGGTAAAGCCAAGACCACCGACCGCTAGCTGTACGACGTTCTCTAGCCACGCCCTGCTAGAGTCTCTGAAGTACAATTCGCGGTTGCGGTATTAGGAGACGGCTAGCGCTCAGCCGTCCCTAGCCAGGACATCCCGGGCTTGCCACACCCGTATACGCTTTTGACGGCGCATGTCCAGGGAAGAGTAGGAAGAAAAGGAAAAGGTCTCTCAGCTATCGCTGGGAGCCTGAACAGAACAAGAGTTGGAACGAGAGTGTTCCGATAGAAAAGAGTTAAAGTAAGGGAAGCCACTCAAGACTAGTATAAGAAAAGTGTACTTCCAGCTATAGGGTACGCAGGGTTGCCATCCCTGTCCTCGTTAGATACGAGGCCCCACGTGGACTGGTCCGCGACACCGTATTCTTTAGAGCTAACAGTGGCAGTTTACTGCCATGAGCTCATATTTCGGTGTTGGCCTTTCATCACTTACGATCATTTACAAGGTCATTCCCCTATCCGCCATCTGGGGACACGCGTAGTAGGTAGTCCAGTATTATTATTATTATTATTATTATTATTATTATTATTATTATTATTATTCAGTTTATTAAATAAGGAAGAAAGAAAACATATTTCATCTTATTTAAAGGGCATGGTATCGGTATTTACCGTTTTTTAACCAAGCCTGAGTAAAATTAAAAAGAACAGATTGCAAATGGGTACACTAATATACTAGACCTAACTACCTTAAATTTATAAGTAAACAATGGTATTATACGTAAATATACATCTACTATAACAAACGCAAATTATAAGTACAAAAAAAAGAAAAAGTGTAAATTGAAGAGCCTACCTACTTATATTAAACTAGCGCAATACGCGTGCTTCGCTACGGTACACAGCAACTTTGAATACATCAGTGATTAAAACTGTTGTTGCCAAGTGAATAAATTGCGTGAATGAATTTGTCACTAAACTTGGACAATAACTTGCTTGTTATTATTTTGCCGCCATATACACATTATAGCAGTGTAAATATAACTTGAATTCAAGCGCCCTCTACTTTATTCTTATTTGATTTCAAGTATAGATGCTAACTTAAACAGTCGATGGCATAACCTTCTATACGTACATATGTACAACGTGATCAATCTCAAGTGTACTGTAGTGGTATGACAAAAATCCCTAGTTGTTAATATTGTTGTGTTTTGCAGTTGGCTGTTTTCGATTTTTAGCGTGGTTTTAGTCGTTTTAGTTTATGTCAGTTTATGTCATATTATACCTTCGTTTTTCACTTTTATATTTTCTTGAGTTATTTACAAACTGTCTATATCAAGACGAATTATATATTCTGAATTTCAAATTGTGATATCGAATTTAATCGTCATGCCGTTTTCAATCGAACACGACACATTCATTGTTGTGGCTCATTTTCGTAGCGGCTTCCAAGATGGTAATGGGCAATGGCACTATTCAATGCAATCATGCATCGATCAATTTACTGTTGAGTACCCAAATGAAAATATTAGTTACGAAACATTTAGTCAACATCGTAATCGATTGATAGCTCGATTCATGGAAACTGGTAGTGTTTTAAAACGCCAACGTGAAGCTTTGACTACTGTCTTAACAGAGGACACCTTAGTAAATATCCAAGCAAGGATGAATGCAAGCCCCAATAAATCTTTGCGAAAACTATCTGCACAAACACGTATGAAAAATAATTTTACATAAATAATTTTTAGATGTATCCTATGGAAGTGTCCACACTGCAGTAAAGAAGAATTTACATTTGTAACCGTACAAGGTGTCGGTATTACAATAGTTGCGAGATAGAGATTTTCAGCTTAGAGTCAACTACTGTCAATGGTTCAACAATACGATGAACAATGATTTACTGGATGTATCTTTTTTTTCTGATGAAGCTTGGCTTCAATTGTCCCGTTACATAAAGAGCCAAAATTATCGTACATAGTCTGCAGAAAATCCACATGTATTTCGAGAAACTACCTTACACCCTATCAAGGTCGGTGTCTGGATAGCAATGTCGCGACAACGAATATTTGGACCAGTATTTTTCGATGGCACAATTACTGCGGAAAGATACAGGGAAATATTTTTAGAACCATTTATTAATAATTTGGATGATCGTGAATTACGAAACGGGTATTTCCAGCATGACTCCGCTACCCCGCATACTGCACAGGCTACAATTAATTATTTACGAGACTTCTTTGAAGATAGAATCATTTGTGTAAATCGTTGGCCACCGAATTCACCAGACTTGACACCGTTAGACTTTTTCCTTTTTGGTTATTTAAAAAACAAAGTGTTCAGCAGAAGATTGCATACTCTTCAAGAATTGCGAGGTGCTATAACTCATGAAATTCATAATATTGGTGCCGAAATGTTACAAAATGTATTTTCGAATATGCAACGTTGGGTGAACTTATGTTTACAATTTAATGGCGGTCATTTTGAACATATGCTGTAAAGCAAAGTGTGATAACTAATGTGTACCTAAGGAGTTAAAAGAAATTTGTACATTGTCATTCCATAAACATGTACTGTAAATTTTATTTAATTATAATGAAATTATAACATTTAAATGCTTAAGATTCATTATTTTGTAATGATCTAATCCAATCATTAAATAATATTTTATTTGTTTTGTTGTATTTTATAGGGATGCAGTCTAATCAAATACAAAATAGTCATTATTTAAATTAAAATAATATTTTATAATATGTATAAGTTAATGAGCTTCATACAGATTTAAAACTGATCGTAGTTTTTACTCGAACCATAATCTAGAGTAGCTAGAGCAATACAGCTTCTTACCAACCTATCAGTGGTACGAACTTAAATATTTTGATCACGTGGTATACACTTGAGATTGATCACTCTGTATATGTAGGTTGGAAGGTAAAAATTAAAACAGATTGCAACCTCTCATACGTTCATAACGAAAACAGGCAACATTGTAAAAAAGAAAAACAGTAATCTATGTCAGAATGACGTTTAAAACTTCATTGCAGATAGACATGTTAACTTAAAAAAAAATTTCAAAGCCGCCCGGTTCTATAAAATGTCAATAATACATTTTAACCATTTTCATTCATATTTAATTAATTTTAGAGTTACCTTTCATTATATTAAGAAAGTTTATAAAGAAAAGTTATGTAACATTAAATTTTCTTTAAAAAGTATGTCTGCACTTTTTCTAATAAAATGAATCGTTATTCAGATATAGAAAAAATTTGAACCAACACTTAAATTATACCTTAGAAATGTTTTTGCTGCTAAATTACGCGTCGTATCAAAAATTGCATAGAACACGTGATAGACGTCTCATAATTTTTTGATTGAAGAATGTGTACCAATTTTCGACTCAATCGGCCCATGGAATAAAAAGTTTCACAAAAAAATTCAACCCCCCATTTCACCCTCTTAGGAGTGGAATTTCGAAAAACCCTTTCTTAGTGGATACCTATACTTCACAAAGAACACACCCTCCAAATTTCATGTCTCTAGGACCAACGGTCCAAATAATGTGTTACACGTCCAATCCGCATTAGCAGTCGTATACGCTTACCGAAATAAACGGGTTGCCAAGCCAACTACATTGGAAATAGGCGTGGTCGATATAAGGAGTAAAATTATTGAAAAATAGTTTCAAACACTTACACTTACCATTAATCGACAATTCACAAAGCTCAGTTCGGGAAAAATTGTCTCTAAACGCGCCACAATCTTAAATTTTTCTAAAATAAATAAATTGATTCAAAAGCTTAACAAAACCCTGAAATACACGAGTCGTAAACTTATTAAACACGCCCTGTACAAACGAAAATTGCCAAATCGTAACACGTTAACTTGAATTATAAAACTTATTTCCAATTTAGAAAATTTTAAATAAAATAAACGAAATCGGTTTAATAATAAATAGTTATCTCAACAAAATATTCGTTGATTGCTGAATAATTCAAACATAGAGCGGTTAGTGCTTGTATCATCAATAAAATTATTATATTTTATTAATACTTTATCTTTAAAATCGTATTTAGACATTCATTAATAGGTTTAAACTTTAATACTTCTGCATTAATATTTCAAAGCTAAAATGAAATTTTGTGATCGATCTGGCTCACTACGCTATTTCCAATCGATCCTTAAATTCGAAAATATGCAAAGACTGATTTTGCTTATCAGGTGTGACCAGTTAAGCACACAATTGATACAAATAAACGACAAAATAAATTAAACAGTGGATATACACTGACAAATTCCACAGATATGTACACCATGTACATATCTGCGTGCTCGTTGAATGAGTACATGATCGGTGAAATATGAAATCGAACGACGCCATGTTCCTGACACACTGATGTATACAAACGTCGCCACAAAATTGGACTAGTTGCCAACCGTATTTTTCTCAAATTCTGCATCCTTTAAGATCTTAATCTGAGGTTTTAGAAGGTGCGGAATGCAACCAAAAAATTGCAAAAGAATTCAACATCAATATTTTGTTTGAAAATGAATTTTTCATCGAATACTTTCCCAGATAAAAGCTAATGAAGTCGGTCAAATTTCGAACTTTGGATGGCTCGTGAGAATAAATGACACACCGCCTAGCAATAATTTTGTTATAGGGTTTCTCAGCTTTGCTTGGACTATAACGATACCTGAAACTTTAACACTAATTAATGAACACCGTGTATTAATTAATCCTTTTTCGGTGCGGTAGTTGTAGTCCATATGATCTGCTTTCGGTAATCCTTTTTAAATTCTTAGATGCACTATGCACAAAACACAAGAGGTAGCCGTATTCGCCATACGCACTCGGATGTAGTACCCACTAACGCAGTGTCTATAACTTGTTCACTCGCGTACCTGGTATAGGGGCTCTTTAGCTTAACATCACATTACCTTATACTGTGATGTTTGCCCTTCAAAACGTTTACCACAATGCCGAAAAAATTATTACATTTGCGATTGGTGCAAGTAATATGTTAATCTAGACCTTAAACGTTAGTTTCTATTTTCAGAAACCATAAAATACTTCATTCTTAGATTTTTTAGGTATTCATGTTTGCACCACCTTTCTTAGGGTGACATTTTGTAGTTTTTTTTAAACATTTTTTTTTGTAACATTTTTTGACATTATGATATCTCACTGTAAAGTTAAAGTATCTTTTCACCAAACGTGGCTCAATTCTACTAATAAAAATTGTTTCATATACGAAAGCAAGTAGTTTTCCATATTTGCACCTTTTCCTACGATGCAGACAAAAATTGACTTGCGTATTTGGATATAATAATTAACATCGCAACATTGTTTTTACTGTTTTCACTAGAAAAGAAAATCCTATTTTCTTCGGTAGGTCTAGAGAGTAGTGATTTGCATGCCTCGAACGTTAAATGCTATTTTGACGGCCGAAACGAAAGTTGGTGACCTAGACCGACAATATTGAGGCCGTTGAAGACATATTGGTCCGTAGAGTTCACAAAATTTTATGTGCAACCATTAAATAAATATGAATACCAATACACAATTAAATTCAAGTTATTTATTTGCACAATCGGTACTGAAATTCTCAGTATGCTACAATGTGGTACAGAATAAAACTTATCTAGTAACGCGCATACGTCAAATAATAAAAAACAATTTTCAAATCGAACTTTGCAATTAATTATAATTAGTTAAGTTTTGTGCAAAAGATTAAGGTTATGCACCTACATTTACTTGTATACAAAGTTGCTGAAAAATCAGCACAAGGTACCATTTATCACACTGTTAGACGTAATTAAGCGGACAGAACAATATTTTCGTCCGCTGTCCATGGTAACGGACAGGAATCTATTTTGCGTCCGTAGCTGATGCACAATGGCATTTTGCGGACGGTTGCAACCAAAGGAACTAAAATTAAATGCCAGGTAAAATACTAACGTTAGCTCAAATTGTTTCAATATCTGAATAACGACCTCGAAATTGTAACCTTCAACATTATACATATAAATGAGTAATTAAGTCGGAATGGGACGTTTCGGCGCGACCGATTCGGTGCAGCCAATTCGGCGCAAAGACGTTTCGGCGCGAGGACGATTCGGTGCAATCCGAATCGGCGCTGAGATTTTTCGGCGCAAGATGCTTCGACGCGAGGGCAATTCGGCGCGAAGACGATTCGGCGCAAGCCCATTCGGCGCAAGGACGTTTCGGCGCCATGCTAATTATAGTCAAAGATACATTTTACAGTATTTCTTAGTGCAACATACATAAGCGTAGGCGGCGCATTAGTGGCAGAGGTGGCGCAAGAAATTATTTTTATGTTTTCATATGTAGTCTAAAGGCGGTAAAAATATGCCGTCGCCTAAAAATGATTACTATTTTTAACCACTCCATAACCTTGTATAGTAATCTACACCTTCGTTGTTAATTTTAATGAAGTTATGCCAAAACTATTTGAAAAATATAGTAGGTACCTTTATTTATTTATTTCTGTGAAACTAGCCGGCCTAAGGTCTAGAAATAAATAACGTGTATATATATATATATATATATATATATATATATATATATATATATATATATATATATATATAAATATACATATGGGATGTAAACATAATATATAAACGCCGAAACGTCCCGCGTCGAAACGGTTTCCGTCGAAACTTCTTCCCGCCGAATTGTCTCGCGCTTAAAAGTCCTAGCGCCCAACCGTCTGCGCCGAAACGTATTCGCGCCGAAACGGCTTGCGCCGAAACGTCGTAGACCGTAATTAAGTTGCCATGATTTAAACGAGTTTCCACCTTGAGAGCGTTAAATTATATGTACAAGGTTTAATCGGAAATAAAATACATTAATACGATAAATGATTACACATATGCATTATAGGGTGTTTTACGCTTCATTGTTCATTCCCTTTAATAGTAGTATCAATTATCAATTAAAGGTAAAATATTGAAGGTCGACTGCTAAATTATATGCTCAAGGTTTTAGTGGAAAATAACGCATTACTACCTTAGTTAATACACATATGCATTATAGGCTGTTCTACGTTTCACTGCGTGCTCCTTTTAATAGTGTTATTAATTAAAAGTAAATATTGAAGGTCGCCAGTTAAAATTATTTGTACAAGGTCTAAGCAGAAAATAAATACATTAAATGGTTACACATATGCATTACAGTTGTTTGTTGGTTTTGCGCTTCATTGTGTGTTTTAGTTTAGGGGTGACTTTTTTAAAATCAATTGCATTACTTTTAACACCTAGATGAAATTACGTAAAATATTGATATGGGATGTCATGCTATCTTTAAAATCAGGGACGCAAAAAGGTGCTACGTGTAACAGTAAATTATCGAAAACATCCTCAAATCTAGGTAATCCATAATCTCCTATGTTAAATATTAGTGTGAAGACATTTTCGGCAGTCAACACTTTTTGGGGATGGGAGTACTTCCCTTACGTTCAAAATTAAGGGCAGCGTAATTTAATTTATCTGGATCTTCATAGAGAACATCACTACCAGCACCTACTTCACCGTTTTCATTTTGAGCAATTATATTGTAATAACTTATTAACAAGTAAAAACAGCTAATACCCCTGATACTGCTTCATAATAATGCTCATTCGATTGTAATTATGCATTAAAAAATACAAGCAGCGGATAATATACAATCTTTATTTACCGCTATTATTATCATTATTATTACACAGACATGGGATTATTCTTAAAATTAGTTAACTTCCCCACACTGTAAGGTCCTTTATTACAATTTTTTATATTTGCCCCGGCTAAACTGCAATCGGTCT
Organism: Vesta saturnalis; assembly: GCA_036346205.1. Lineage (NCBI taxonomy): Eukaryota > Metazoa > Arthropoda > Insecta > Coleoptera > Lampyridae > Vesta > Vesta saturnalis. Next base: position 451,273 of record JARFJB010000960.1, read on the forward strand.
TTGTATTTAACTAAAGAGGGGGTGGGTTCGTCGGTATATTTAATCTTAGCTCTACACTGTCCACATAAAATAATTAAAAAGAGAATGGTTTAAAATAATATATTTCCTATAATTACAAATCTAATATATATGCTTATTCTATCTCAACTTAACCTAAACGTAATACTAACAAAACCACTGGACGTTCTGCTGGTGACGGCGGCGTCCTTCCTTCCGGTTGCCCAATGAGTCCACTTATTCTTGTCGAAGTCGTTTCTGTAAAATAGATTTTAATGCTCCCTAGTTATACTCAAAAATGACCGGAATATTTAAATGATTAATAGCGTTATGTTTAATTAATTATTTATACCGGATACGGCCCTGTCTATAAAAGAAAAGAATTTATAAACAAACTACTGGTTATTCAAAACGAGGGTTGCGCGAATGTAGGTCACTAGTGAAAATCGATATCCCGAGTTCACGTATGGTGCGCAGGACTGCTGTACCGGTCGAGCTGCGTGCGGCTCTTTACCTTTAGTACTTTCTGGAAGACGGACAAGCGCGTATGCTTCGTGAAGTAATTTTACTTCGCGATGTATTATGCTTAATATATGACTTCTTCAGAGGTTTATCTTTGCATTAAATTTAGACTAGACGGATTATACACGTTGGGTTGTATAATTAATATTATTCAAGCGTTATCTACGAGGCGGTGATTTTATGGTGGTGATTTCTTTTATGCATATGAAAGAAATCTCACGTAGATACAATCGACGTTCCTTAATGGTATACACACAAAACGCGTATTTATTAAAGGCGGTTTTTATACTTGCGGAATAAGCTGGTGAAAAACAATTAATTGATTGCTTTCTTGCAATTCGTTTACTAAGCGCGTGGTCAGCGATGGACGGTTTTCGGCTATGACAGGCCTTTGACGGATACTCTACGTTTAATGCGTTTGTGATTATAGGCACTTCGGTCTTTCTCCAGCGAGCTAGTGAATTCAGGTGTTTAGAATGTAAGTGAGCGTAAATGAGGAAAGCTGCAGGTCTATACAGTCCTACTTAGCTCTCGTCGTCAGGTATATGTTAGCGTGATGGGTGTAGGCTCCCGACTACCTCGTGGCGTTTTTGCCCGTAGCGGTCTGGGTGTGGTGTGTGTTGGCGTTTGTGATTTCCCGACTACCACGTGGCGTTTTTGCCCGTAGCGGTCTGGGTGTTTCAGGTGTGTGTTGGCGAATACTCCCGACTACCACGTGGCGTTTTTGCCCGTAGCGGTCTGGGTGTGTTTAGCGTGTTTAAACTCCCGACTACCTCGTGGCGTTTTTGCCCGTAGCGGTCTGGGTGTTTCAGGTGTGCTGGTGTTTATGTTTGTGTTCTGAATTACTCTACAGACTTACGTGTCGTTAATCACCAAGATCGAGGATAGCTATTTACAAAAGATTCGCGGTGCGCGTTCGCAAATACAGGGAGCTAAACTCGCGGTGGCGATTACTAGGTCTGCGGCGATTTACTTTTCAAACAACCGTCACGTGCAGGTTTTCTGGAATCGGAGTTAGTCAAATGGACTAACTAATACAGGAGCTGGTGAAACCAACTAAATAATTCTCGGCGGCGGGATGCGTTTAAGTGGCGCGACGGAACTCTTCTACTACGGCGGCTAATCGATTACGGTTACGGTTATACTTCTCGGCGGCGGGATGCGTTTACGTGGCGCGTATTGATTACTAACTTACTTTAAGGTGCGCGGCGCGGTTTTTATAGAGGACTCTCCGTAGGCGGTGATGGCTTCTGTTTGGGGGAATCCTATTTGTAATTGGCGGAGATTACTCTGACGTATAAAACTTTCGATGTTTTATGAAATCCACGTTGGAGTGGGAACAAATTAATTATTATTGTGCAATCAAACGAAATAATGCACTATATGGACGTGACTGAGTAATACGGAATACTAAGAAATATTAGATGAAGTTTTGCAGGTGTTTATATACTAAGAAAGCTTACATCATTTCTTTTACGAGGGCGGATTGTTAAGTAAATAATTAATTAATTAAAAAATTTTCAAGTAATGACTTGCGGTTCGTTACATACCACCCTCTCTTCCTCAAAATCCGTTCTCTTGACTCTGATTCGGCCTCCCTCGGGCAGGCAGATGGTTACGCGACGTCGATTCCGCTTTTGGCGTCGGGTAGCGGCGCGTGAGATGGGCACTATCGGGGGTGGCATCAAGGTTGCGGGTTGGATCTCTTGGATGCTTAAAATCTTGATTCGTCCCGTCACTTCTTCCGTTTGCCGGAGGTGAGTTGGGGTTTCTGGTGTTTGGGGCCGGCCGTCAGCGTGGAGGCGAGGCGGCGACAGCTCCCACATGCACTCCATGTCAGTCGGGCTCGCGGGTGGCGTTGTAGGTTCGGATGCGGTCAGCGGTTTTTGTACGGGCGAGCGGTCTCTTATGGGTGATCGGTGCCGTGTTAGGAAGGCAGCGGGAAGGCCTTCTGTCCCGGGCTGGCGGTAATGCTCTGGCAGCCAGGGAGTAATGCGGGTTCGGTTTTTCTTAACGCGACGTACAACGGGTGCCATTTTACGTAAGATATCAGTCCTAGGTAAATTTTGTTCTTTTATATAAGGTTGAAAGCGCGCGTAGTTGATAGCCGTTAACGTTGGGTTATTTTCATTGGTTACTGGATTCGTCGGATTAGCGACGTCAGATGCGTTCTTCAAATCTTTAACGTGCGCTACTCCCGCGCTTTTCCTACTGCCGGGTTCTCGGAGTTCAACAATAACCGGCGATCTTACTTTATAAATTAGGTAAGGTCCGTCGTATTTTCCTGCTAATTTCGATGTAAATTCTTTCGCTTTACTTGAGAGATGGCGGGTTTTCCGGTAAACAAGATCTCCTTCTCGGGGGCGGTAGGCTCTGTGGCGTAGATTGTAATGCTTTCGCTGAATCTCAAAATTCTTAGATAAAGCGTCTCTGGCTAATTCTTGCAGGTCTTTGTCCGGTCCGTGGATTCCACTTATCCCTCTATTTGCGGATTTTCGTAACGGTATGCGGGTTCCGGCAATTTCGATCTGTTTGCTATGCAGGTGTAGCGTAGCTTGCACATATTCTAGGAAGTCTAATCCGAGTACTACGTCGGTGGATAACTGGGGCATGTAATATCCTGGTATCTGGAGTACTTGGTTTTCTACGGTGGCAGGAAAAATATATAACCCTTTAGTTTCGGCTAGTGAGCTATCGGCTAGGCGTACGGTTGCACAACGTTGTGTACAGGGATGCACTCGGTTCATGCTCAAAAGGTTCTTTACCTTTTCTCCTATATAGGTGCGGGAAGCTCCGGTGTCTATCAGGGCGTTTATACTGATTGTAAATACTTCAATTTTCAGGAATAAACGGTCATCGGTGAGGCGGGAAGTCAAAGGGGTTGTTTTCCGGGTGGTGAAAGTTTTCACTGTCTGTAACCAGGCAGACCATTCGTGGGCGGGTGTAATTTTTCCAGGTTTCTGGGCCGGGGAAGTTAAAGGTTCCTGGGGTATCTTTACCGGCGCGTGAAGTTTTCCGACCGCGGGCACGGACAGTCGCGAGATAAGACGTTCTCTTTTCTGCATCTGGAGCAAAAAGCTTTAAACGGTCCTTTGCACTTTTCTCTAGTATGGCCGGTCTGTCCACATCTCGAACAGACGGTGGTGGTTCGGTTAGACGTGACGGGATTCGGAGCGGTGTTCGTTCTCTTTTCCTCTGCGTGTCTAGGTGCCGGTGTTTCTTGAGTGGGAGTGAATCCGCTGAAATGTACCTTCGGGCGACTAGGACTGGTAGACGGTGAGTGTCCTCTAGGTGGTAACATTTCAAATTGCGTGGCCAATTCGAGGAGTTCGGATAGATTATTAAAATCTCGTTGACGGATGTAATATTTGTACTCAACGCGTAGGTTATCATATACTCGCTGTAGCTGAGCGTCTCGGGACATGTCACCATGCCGGCGAATAAGGGTGAGAATTGCGGTAACGTATTCTGCAGCCTTTTCTCGGGATTTTTGAAGTCGGTTCCGGATTTCTTCTTCTAACTGGAATTGGTGTCGTGGCGGTAAGAATTGTGTTTTAAAGCTGGTGACAAAGTCGTGCCAAGTCGTCCATGATCGTTGATTATTCCGGTACCATAGTAATGTGTTTTCCTTCAACAACTCAGGAAGTGCTACCAACAAGTCGCAATCCGCGATGTTGTAACAGGATTGTAACTCACCTAATCTTTCTAAGAATGATATCGGATCACTTATTCCATCATATTTTATGCCCCATTTGCGAATTCTGTCGCAAATGTCTGCTCGTCGGGTGCCGGTTACGTCTGAGTTTCCGGGTGCTGAAGACGGTAGCTGTGCAGTGTATTGTACAGTTTCTGGTATCATGACGGTTACTTGACCTTCTCCCGTACGTAGATATCTAATTATCCGTGTTCGTAGTGTGTCTACATCTCCTCCTGTGTCTAGTTTGTATTTTTCGGCTTCCTCTACTAACTCCTCTTTCTTCAGATGATATATCCATCCTACTCGTTTGTCGGTTTATTCTCCGGTCTTTGTAGTACTCATTCTGTAACAGATTGATTATTTAATCTGGAAAGAAATGAATTATTTTCCGGTGCGTCTGGTTGTCCTCGGAATCTGTAACAGGAATTATTCAATGTGTTCAGTGTTAGTGTGCTATTTTATGTACGCCCCAACGTTAGGGTGCCATTTTATGTAAGGTCCTTTATTACAATTTTTTATATTTGCCCCGGCTAAACTGCAATCGGTCTTTGTATTTAACTAAAGAGGGGGTGGGTTCGTCGGTATATTTAATCTTAGCTCTACACTGTCCACATAAAATAATTAAAAAGAGAATGGTTTAAAATAATATATTTCCTATAATTACAAATCTAATATATATGCTTATTCTATCTCAACTTAACCTAAACGTAATACTAACAAAACCACTGGACGTTCTGCTGGTGACGGCGGCATCCTTCCTTCCGGTTGCCCAATGAGTCCACTTATTCTTGTCGAAGTCGTTTCTGTAAAATAGATTTTAATGCTCCCTAGTTATACTCAAAAATGACCGGAATATTTAAATGATTAATAGCGTTATGTTTAATTAATTATTTATACCGGATACGGCCCTGTCTATAAAAGAAAAGAATTTATAAACAAACTACTGGTTATTCAAAACGAGGGTTGCGCGAATGTAGGTCACTAGTGAAAATCGATATCCCGAGTTCACGTATGGTGCGCAGGACTGCTGTACCGGTCGAGCTGCGTGCGGCTCTTTACCTTTAGTACTTTCTGGAAGACGGACAAGCGCGTATGCTTCGTGAAGTAATTTTACTTCGCGATGTATTATGCTTAATATATGACTTCTTCAGAGGTTTATCTTTGCATTAAATTTAGACTAGACGGATTATACACGTTGGGTTGTATAATTAATATTATTCAAGCGTTATCTACGAGGCGGTGATTTTATGGTGGTGATTTCTTTTATGCATATGAAAGAAATCTCACGTAGATACAATCGACGTTCCTTAATGGTATACACACAAAACGCGTATTTATTAAAGGCGGTTTTTATACTTGCGGAATAAGCTGGTGAAAACAATTAATTGATTGCTTTCTTGCAATTCGTTTACTAAGCGCGTGGTCAGCGATGGACGGTTTTCGGCTATGACAGGCCTTTGACGGATACTCTACGTTTAATGCGTTTGTGATTATAGGCACTTCGGTCTTTCTCCAGCGAGCTAGTGAATTCAGGTGTTTAGAATGTAAGTGAGCGTAAATGAGGAAAGCTGCAGGTCTATACAGTCCTACTTAGCTCTCGTCGTCAGGTATATGTTAGCGTGATGGGTGTAGGCTCCCGACTACCTCGTGGCGTTTTTGCCCGTAGCGGTCTGGGTGTGGTGTGTGTTGGCGTTTGTGATTTCCCGACTACCACGTGGCGTTTTTGCCCGTAGCGGTCTGGGTGTTTCAGGTGTGTGTTGGCGAATACTCCCGACTACCACGTGGCGTTTTTGCCCGTAGCGCTCTGGGTGTGTTTAGCGTGTTTAAACTCCCGACTACCTCGTGGCGTTTTTGCCCGTAGCGGTCTGGGGGTTTGTGTGTGCTGGTGTTTATGTTTGTGTTCTGAATTACTCTACAGACTTACGTGTCGTTAATCACCTTGAAATACTACGTAGGCTTTCAATTCTTTTTCATCCCTGAAGCTGTACCGCATACATCTTTCTTGAGATTACTCAATTCCGGATCAGAGCATGTTTTCTAATACACAACACAGTATCTTCAATGTAGCGGTGTATATGCCGAAAAAATGTCTTGTCTTATTCTCCCTAAAGCTAGGCTTTACCTCTATACAGCGTACAACCTCTGTCAAGAAAGGGGTTATAATCAAATTAAGTATACCAGCCTCTTATTAGAACAGTATCTTTTTAATACTCGAATTTTTACCGATAAGAATCTGCCATGTCATGCTATGACATAATACGGCTTTACTTGCAGGTTCTGTCTCGGCCGAACTGTCCAAAAAGGGTTTTAGATTTATAAAATGTACGCCCAGGAGAAATATTAAAGAGTTGCTACAGAAAACAAATAAGTGTGCACCACGCATAAATCTTCAGCGAGAAAGTTACTCTAGGCTGGTACATTGCGAATAACATTTTTTCGAGTTATGGTGGACTTTTCTTTGTGATATGTGATCTTTAAGTAATCACAGTAATGTGTACAGCTACATACCAGCGGTTATAGATGTGTTCAGCAAGAGGGTTTGAATATGAGTTCTTAAAATGAAGACAGTCGCATCTGAAAGCATAAACTTCTGCAACAAACAATCAAAACATCAACTTTTATATAACAGATAACCTGATGTGAAAACATACGTAGTTTGAAGAATTTAATAAAACATTGAAACCAAGAATGTGACGCTACTTTACGGTGATAATCATAATGAGCGGAACGCATCCTCTAGTCGTTCTTTTCATATAGGTAAAATGTTGCGACGCGAGGCTTTCGGCGAAGGATGTTTCGACGACCCCCACTCCAACCCTCCCCGAACATAACCGAGATTGTAAGACAGGTGTAGGGCGTCGCAACTTGTTTTCGGGTCTTGGCCCCTTGTGCTCGAAATTTGTTCGTGGGCCTTCGTGTATTGTCGTGGTACCCTTGGCAGAAAATTTGAATTTGTATTATAGTAAAGGGCCTAATGTTAACTAGTAAGGCAGGTGCAGGACTGCGCAATTTGCTCTCGGGGCTTTCTTCGTCCCTTGTGGAAGCCCCATTGGCGGAAAATTTAAATTTGTATTTAAGTCTCTGCAGGTTATGGCTGGAAATATGAATTTGTATTGTAATAAAGGGTGTAATGCTAACTTGTAAAACAGATGTAGGGCTTAGCAGCTTACTCTCAGACCTTCGCCCCCTCGACTAAAAAAAATTGAATTTGTTTGTGACGCCATCTATGAGGTGAAATTTGAACTTGTATTATAATGAGGGGGCCTAATGCTAACTTATAAGACAGGCATAGGGCTTCGCAACTTCCTTTCGGGTCTTATCCCCTGGTCCCTTGGCGGGAAATTTGAATTTGAATTTGTATGTAAGTGTTTACATTCCGTACTTACTTATTGCGAAAATTTGAACTTACAGTCTAAGAAGAGAGCCTATTGCTAACTTAAAAGACAGACATACGGATCCGCAACTTGCTTTCGGGTCTTACTCCCTGGTCCCATGGCAGGAAATTTAAATTTGTATTTAAGTGTTTACATTCTGATTACTTATTGCGAGAAATTTGAACTTGTACTCTAATAAGCAGGCTTAATGCTAGCTTATAAGACCGGTATAGGGCCTCCCAACTTGTTCCCGGGGGCCCCCAGGCCCCCTTGACGGGAAATGTTAATGTATATTCTAATAAGGTGGAGCTCTTGACGGAAAATCTAAATTTGTATTTGAATCTCTGCGTTCTGTTCGGTTATAGCGGGGAATCTGAATTTGTATTCGCGCGAAGCAAGTTCCGAAGACCTATCCTGTCTTACAAGTTAGCATTAAGGTCCCACACATTAGAAGACAAATTTAAATTTCCCGTCATAACCTACAAAGACTTAAATACAATGTCAAATTTTCCTCCAGGGGCGAAGACTCGAAAGCAAGTTGCGAAGCCCTATGCCTGTCTTATAAGTTAGTATTAGGCCCCCTTATTAGAATAGAAGTTCAGAATGTAGAGACTGAAAGATTTAATAAAACATTGGAAACAAAGGTGTGCCAAGGGGCTAAACCCCGATAGCAAGTTGTGAAGCCCTACACCTCTCTTACAAGTTAGCATTAGGGCCCCTTATTAGAATACAAATTCAAGGTTCAGGGGTCCAAGACCCCGAGAGCAAGTTGCGAGGCCTTATTCCTGTCTTATAAGCTAGCATAAAGCTTACTTAGTAGAATACAAGTTCAAATTTCTCCCAATAAGTAATCAGAATGTAAACACTTAAATACAAATTCAAACGTTCCGCCAAGCGACCAGGGGCTAAGACTCGAAAGCAAGTTGCGAAGTCCTATGTCTGTCTTATAAGTTATCAATAGACCCCTTATTAGAATACAAGTTCAAATTTCTCGCAATAAGTAAGTATTCAGAATGTAAACACTTAAATACAAATTCACATGTTCCGCCAAGCGACCAGGGGCTAAGACTCGAAAGCAAGTTGCGAAGTCCTATGTCTGTCTTATAAGTTAGCAATAGGCCCCATATTAGAATACAAATTCAAATTTCTCGCAATAAGTAAGTAATCAGAATGTAAATACTTAAATACAAATTCAAATTCAAATTACCCGCCAAAACACCAGGGGCTAAGACCCGAAAGCAAGTTGGGAAGCCCTATGTCTGTTTGTAAGATAGCATTAGGCCCACTCGTTATAATACAAGTTCAAATTTCCCCTCATAGATGGCGTCATAAACAAATTCAAATTTTTTTGGTCGAGGGGGCAAGGGTCTGAGAGTAAGTTGCGAAGCCCTACATCTGTTTTACAAGTTAGCATTATACCCCTTATTACAATACAAATTCATATTTCCAGCCATAACCTGCAGAGACTTAAATACAAATTCAAGTTTTCCGCCAATGGGGCCTCGATAAGGGAAAAGAAAGCCCCGAGAGCAAGTTGCGCAGCTATACACCTGTCTTACAAGTTAATATTGGACCCCTTATAATACAAATTCAAATTTTCCGCGGCAAGGGTACCACGACAATACACGAAGACCGACGAACAAGTTCCGATCACAAGGGGCGAAGAGTACAAGCTCTGACCTGTCTTACAATTATTACAATTATGTTCGGGGGGGTTGGAGTGGGAGTCGCCGAAAGAGCCTTCGCCGCAAGCCTCGCGTCGCAAAATTTTACCTATATGAAAAAGCGACTAGAAAATGCGCTCCGCTCATTATCATTATAACGTAAGGTAGCGTCACATACTTGGTTCCAATGTTTTAGTAAATTCTTTCAACTACATATGTTTTTACATCAGGTTATCTGTCATATAGAAGTCGATGTTTTGTTTGTTTCTTGAAGAAGTTTATCGGTTTTCTTAAAAACAACGGTGAATGCTTTTAAATGCGACTGTCTCCGTTTTAAGAACTCATATCCAAACCCTCTTGCTAAACACATCTATAACCGCTAGTATGTAGCTGTACCCATTACTGTGATTACATAAAGATCACATATTACAAAGATCAGTCTACCATAACTTGAAAAAATGTTACTCGCAATGTACCATCCTCGAGTAAGTTTCTCGCGGTAGATTTATGCGTGGTGTACACTTTCTTGCTTTCAGTAGCAACACTAATATCTCTCCTGGGCGTACATTTTATAAATCTAAAATCCTTTTTGGACAGTTCAGCCGAGACAGAACCTGTATGTAAAGCCGTCTTATGTGATAGCATGATATGGCAGACCCTTATCGGTAAAAATTCGAGGATTAAAAAGATAGTGTTCTAATAAGAGGTCGTTATGCTTAATTTGATTATAAACCCTTTTTTGACAGAGGTAATTCAGCTAAGATAGAGCTTGTACGCTGTATAGAGGCAAAACCTAGTTTAAAGAAGAAGACACAAGACATTTTTTCGGCGTATACACTGCTATGTTGAAGATGTTGTCTTGTGTATTAGAAAACATGCTTCTGATCCCGAATTGGATAATCTCAAGAAAGATGTATGCGGTACAGCTTTAGGGATGAAGATTGTATATTATCCGCTGAATGTATTTTTTAAAGTATGATTACAATCGAATGAGTATTATTATGAAGCAGTATCAGGGGTATTAGCTATTTTTACTTGTTAATAAGCTATTACAGTATAATCGCTCAAAATGAAAATGGTGAAGTTGATGCTGGTAGTGACGTTCTCTATGAAGATCCAGATAAGTTAAATTACGCTGCCCTTAATTTTGAACATAAGGAAAGTGCTCCCATCCCCAAAAAGTAGTGACTGCCGAAAATGTGTTCACACTAATATTTGACATAGGAGATTATGGATTGCCTACATTTGAAGATGTTTTCGATGTTTTAAATAGACTCCATTGCTGATCTGGCATGTTAGTGACTTAATCCCGTAAACTTAAGCAGAAACAGAGTATTATCTGCTTCTTCGCCTTGCCTTTACCTATCTTTTAGAAAATGTACAAATGTTTTACCCACCTCATCGAGAGGGCTCTTACCTCAGCTAAAGACGAAATTTTTTTTGGATAATTGGTGTCTGTGTTCTCCACTGCGTCAAGTGATGGATTATTTGGTTGGTAATCGGTTGGTGTTGGAGATAGATCAGTTGCTTGATTATATTCGTCTAAAATAACTAAAACAGTGACTGCGTAATATCCGTTAAATAATTTTTTTTTGTGCCAGAACCACTAAGGGTAGGTTTCATATTCCTTACAAAAACTGCTCTTAAATTCTTCCGCTTTTCCTTACGTGTTCCTAAGTTAACTATCAAAATAAAAACATATTTTTTTTTAGAAACTTCTGGAGAAACTTGGCAACGAGACGCACCTTTGTGGCACTTTCTCTATATTTTGCCAGAGGAGATTGCACATTCTTTAAAATTGTTGTAGAGAGAACTAAAGTAATTTGGGAAACCTTAAAGATGACTATATGCTAATTCCATCTATTCAGTCATGGAAGAACATGGCTGATAGGTTTTATGAATTATGGAATATCCCGAACTGGTTGGGGAGAATCGACGGAAAACACGTAGAATTTAAAAATTATTTAATTCTGGATCCCACTAACTATAATTACAAAAATTATCATTCCATAGCTTTAATGGCATGCTGCGACGCCGACAAACCTTTTATAATAATTGAAACAGGATTTTCTGGTAGAAACAGTGATGACGGCATGTTCAGAGCTAGTCGCATGAAACAGTGGATATAGACCAATCTTAATATACCCCCTCCTTCAAGATTGCCACACGGTAAACAGGAAAATATAAATCCTTATTATTTTGTTGAAGAGGAGAGGAGGCATTTTAACTTTTAATATATTTAATGAGACCCTATCCACAGCGTTTTTTATATAACAGGAAGAGAATTTTTAGTTGCAGGTTAAGTCGTGGTAGAAAAACTGTTGAATGTGGGTTCGGTATGGCGGCTGAAAAACTTCAAATATTTGAAACATTCGATTCCGGAACCTATAGACAGTCGTTCATGCAGTCAAATGCGTATGTGTTCTCCACAATGTTGGCCGAAAAAAAGAAGGCATACTTTACGCAAATAGACAAGAAGAACAATATAATCCAGATAACGTAATCCAAATGCGAGAAGAAAATGTTTTTCGCAATATAGATAACCATACAACAGCATATAGTTTAAGAGATTATTTAACAAATTATTTTTTCACCCCGCAATGTCGATTTCTAATTGTCTATTGAAATAAAACGTACGTACCTGACATTCATTTCTACATCATTCCATGCCGTTTCTGTGATATCCTTTCTGAAATACTCTGATATGTGATAGTTATACAAACAGGTATGTTTTTCTACTTCTTGTGCAAATTTTATCTTTAAACTTTGTTCAAACAATGTTTTCCAACAGAAAAATCACACAATCTATAAGAAACTATTACTCGGCGACCGATAAGCTCAGTCTCATGGCGACTGGTTCGTTACCAGTAAGCTACCGATCAGCAACTATTACACTCGTGTACGAGATATGATTAAAATCAAAATATTGTGACGCGAGGGAAACTGTAAAGCAACTGAAGTTTTTTAACAGTCAGAAACCAGTAGCTCCGTGGACGACGGACCGTGTTGTATGCATTGGTAGCTTACATTCTTGCTTAGACCATTTGGATTAAAAACCCTTGCCGCGGCGTTGGCACAATCATTATCACGAAAGTACATTGCAACTGTTTGAATTCTTTCTTCCTCGGAGTACACCATTTTCATTTAGTAGATTAACACGATCTTATACTGTGGCGAGTAAGAATATTTTGACACGTCCTAAAATTCTTTTGTTCTCACTTTGTATTGTCATTAGTTTACTTGAATTTTTAACTTTGAAATTTTAAGACTCATTTTCTCAGCCACAAATCGATCGAATTAGAAAAATAAATACGGTTGTGTAGGTGCTGAAAACCCTTTCCAACTGGCGACATCTCGTCATATTGAAAAATTTGTATAGATGTTTCTACCCTCCTCCCAGGGTTACAGTTGGAAAAATAATTTATGTCTCCTTAAAATAAATATTGGCGTGTTTTTATATTTTTGTCAAAACGTTTATTTTGTAGAGTCTTACGGGGGTACCGTTTGTAGTAAACAAAATGCGATGTAGGCGCCACATAACCTTCTTATGCCTGTATAACCTTTCATTCGCAAATATATGGGAAAGAGCCAATCATTTGCAAAATGACTAACTAACTCATTCATACATCCCTTACACTAAATTTACAAAATAGTAAGTTTTATTTCTTACTTCCAGATAAGTAATTTAAAAAAAAACATTATATAAAACAACCTGATAAGTTTTCTTCCTTTGTATAGTATAATAAAACAATTTTTAAATATAATAACATTAACATCAAGTTTTTGGTAAATTATTAACAAAATGACTTCAATTTGAAACTCATCAAAGCGAATGACGGTTATTTATCATTTGTGGTCATATGAATATCATGACCATACTGAATGTAACGTTTTCTATGAAAAATGTTATAAGAATTACTTACCTAAAATTGAATTATCTTCAAAGAAGCTCTATATAGTTTTTGTTATAAATTTGTTGGTTTTTAGAATTCTTCCAAGGTATGCTTTAAGTATATTTACACTAACTTCACAATTAACTAGTGAACTGGTGAATGTGAAAGTATGTAAATCACATTTATAGTGTACAATACAGTTAGTCTTCTTGCTGTGGTTTGAACGAGTATAAAAAGAGACAACAAGGTGATTTCACTATAACGTTCTATATATTAAAAATAATTAAACCATATTTATGTTATCTTAATTATAAATAAATAATGTGTATTCAGAAGTTAAACCTAATAATAAAGGAATAGGTGGTTTAGCAGATGCAGCAGTTGCCTCCACTGGTTTGAATGAACTGACTAAGGTCGATCACACCATTAAGCTGAGTGAAGCTGAAATTCCACCGCCCGAAAATGAACGGTGCGGCTAGGAAACGATGTCGTTAGCTACTGAAGCAGGGCGTTGATCCGGCCTTGGCTGTCGATGAGGCAGCGTTTAGCCAAATTACAGATCAGCATCACCGACAAGAGTTGGCGGGTTTAAGTGAGATCAGTGCTACGAAAAAAAGTATCAAGCCTTCCACCTTCTTTAAGCATGTAGTAGAAAGAGCAGTGTTAGGTATCTTCTACCAAAAGTGTCCTGGGACAAACTTTACGACAGCAGAGCTCAAGGCGTTTCAGAATCGATCCACGAGCCTACCTTGGATCGAAAATAAGGAACGGGATGTCCCAAATTATTTGGTTCAATCTTTAAACCCGATTAGCTGTTGGCCATCAACATCGATGATCACACTTACGAGTGGTTTCAAGGTCTGGTGATTATGAAGCCATGGTAGGACCCAATGCTGCTTGCTATTGAAAATAGCGATATACAAAAGGCAACCATTGTGACCGACAGCAAGAACTAGCTAATTAGCGTATCCCAAAGAACGTGCTAAAGAGGTTTAACAGCTTAACCCTTCAGTTCTCGCGCTCTGGTTTGTCGCGCAAGTGCTCCCATGGATTACAATCGTAATCCAATTCAATATCAGGTAGACCGTTATTGAATATTTTATTTTTATATAGTTAAACAACCTTAAACTGGATGGAACACTTTTTGAACACAAAAAACTGAAAAAAACGTAAACCCTCACACAACAGTTTGAACAAAATAGAAACTTCTAAGGTAATTAATTGTCACTACAATCGGACTCGGTGTCTTCATTTACTTCACTAGTACACGGTATGCAAACTTCTTGAAGGTGAGCTGGACAAACCCATTTACAGCAAATGTAACATCATTTTCTGCTGTTTTTATTTCTACTCCTGCTACAAACATGACAACGGCCCACAGACGAACGCAACCTTCTCAAAATCGGGATCGAATACATCTATTTTTGTCCGGCGGAGCATTTGTATGGCTATAATAGAAAAGAAGTTCTTCCTATAGCACGCAAAATATACAAATACATGCGTAGAGGAGCTACATAACTATATTTTTACAACTGTCTTTCCAGTTACAATACACATAATCGATTGCATCTCGAAATATGGAGTTTAGACACGAAATTTCGATTTGCAATACAAAATCAAAATTGTGTTTCTCCTCTACGCGTTCGTAAAATGTGCTTTGATACATTTATTTCAATGAAAACTGTACTTACTGTTTATAAACAAACGTGTGTAAAACTATTACTGCACTTATGTCCACAAAAATTGCACTCGCGTAAATACCCGAATGGATTACACTTGTAACAGAAGATAAATTGTGTTGCACTACTACCTCTAACGAAGCTAAATACCAACTGATCTAATAAAATACTTATCTTTTTGGGATTTTTTAATGGTGTACTTTAAATTATACAATCTAAACGTTTCGATAACACTTACAGTTATCTTCGTCAGTAGTAATGTTTGTTAAAAATTGTTAAAGATGTAGTAAACAATTTTGTCAAATTTGAAAAATTCAAACATAAACATAAGCCTGATATTAGTATAACAGTTTGTGAAACAAAGCCAACTATAAAATTTTTTAGTAAAGAATAACTAGGTCATAAAATTAAATATTATTAAACTGCCTCAAAGATGACAAACCAGAACACTCTCTACGACGAAAGCTAACAATGAAATTTGCCAGCCAAAAAACACATTTAACAAAATTTAATCGAGTTATGATGTAAGTGTAAAGTTGTGAAAAAATTCAATTTTAAAATGATAGAACCATTCACAAATCCAAACATTACATCAAATAAAATAAGCCAGTTAAATCTAACAAAGAGATATCTTTATAAATAATTGGAAGTGTTATTAACAATGAAAAGCACAATGCAGAACGTTCTTTGTAATTTTTAATTTCAATTTAATTTCAACTACTTATGTTAAATTGTAGTGCTGTGGTAATTTAACATATAATTGGTAGAGCATTTGCTTCAAGGTCTAGGAAAAACACAGCAAAAAACCGAGACATACCAAAAGTTGAAAACAAATTAAAATCAAAGTGTATCATTATCCTCTTTTTTAATTATAAGATGCCAAAACCTATTTAAACGGAGATTTTCTTCTTGTCTATTAAAATTATTCGGGTGTTTATATATTTCAATAGCTTCACGTTGCAAACGAACATAATAATGGGTTTGTCTTGACAATATTTCCATATTGTCAAATTGAATGTCATGATTTAGATTATTCAGGGCATGGTCAGCCACAGCAGACCTCTCTGGTTGACCCAATCTACAAAATCTCACATGTTCTTTGCGCCTTGTATCAAAGCTACGTTTTGTGGTCCCGATGTATACTTTTCCACATGAACAAGATAACATATACACTCCGGAAGATGATAAAGGGTTTGACACATCTTTAGGTGATCTTAAATGTTCTTTAATTTTTCTTGTAGGTTTAAAAATAGTCCTAATGCCATATTTGATTAGGATTTTTTTAATTCTATTTGTAACATTAGCTATAAAAGGAAGAAAATCAGTACCAACATTAAGAACTGGTTTTTCTTTAAAGTTACGCCTAGAAGGTGTAATAACATTATTAATATCTGTAAGTGAATATCCATTATCTTGTAAGGATTTTCTTAAATATTTATATTCATCATTCAAAAATTCAGGGTCACAAATTCGTTTTGCTCGATCTACTAAAGATTTAATTACACTCATTTTTTTAACGTGGATGGTGGTTGGATAATTTATGAAGGTGTCTATCAGTGTGTGTCGGCTTTCTGTAAACCTTAAAAGATAGTGAATATAAAAACCAAAAACTCATACAGTGCTTCTTCTCCATGTCTCCAAATAACAAATGTGTCATCTATATATCTATACCAAACTGAAGGTTTTTTAGGTGTATTTTGTAACGTTAATGTTTCAAATTTTCCATATAAAATTAGCTATAACAGGACTAAGGGACTACCCATTGCTACACCTTCAATCTGTTCATAAAATTTACTATTCCACTGAAAATAAGTTGTAGTAAGACAGTGCTGAAAAGAATGGTTATGTCCTTTGGAAAAGATGATCAATGTATTCAATAGTTTCTTTTAGAGGTACTTTTGTAAAAAGTGAAATAACATCAAAACTAACCATTATATCACCCTCTTCAATTTTGAAACTATGCATTTTTTCAACAAAGTCGGCAGAATTTTTAATGTAATGGGGTGTTTTTCCTATATGAGGTTGTAATAACAATGTAAGATGTTTTGCAAGGTTATATGTAGGCGAACCAATTGCACTAACAATAGGCCTTAAAGGAATATTAGGTTTATGAATTTTTGGTAAACCATATAGTTTTAGTGAAATAGCTTCAGAGTTAGATAGTTTCTTCTTTATTTCTTCAGGAATAGATGATAATTTAATCAGCTCTTTAGATTTTAAAAGAAACTTTTTTGTTGAATCTTTTGGTATTTCACGATAAGTTTCTGGTCCCAACAATTGTTCTATCTTAGTGTTATAATCGTTCATATTTAATATAACAGTTGCATTACCTTTATCTGATTTTAATATTATAATACTTTCATTGCGTTTAAGATCAAGTAAAGCATGTCGTTGACGAAAGGATAAGTTGCTCTTTGGAGGTTTTGTTTTACGTAATATGTTAACGGTGTTATGTCTAACTTCATTAGCAGCATCAAAAGGTAATAATCTAATGGAGTTTTCGATGTTGGAAATTATATCTTCAAAAGGTATTACTCTTGGTGTTATCGCAAAATTTCCTCCTTTAGAAAGCGCTTCAATAGCATAATCTGAAACAACATTATGAGAAAGGTTTATAACTGTTTTTCTACAATCAATAGATGGTCTATTATTTTGTTGTTTGTAGAATTTATAAAATTTTTCTTTCTGATGTTGACATGAGATGTCAAAATTTATTTTCATAGATTTAAACGTTATAAAATCAATTTTATCCCAATCTTCTTTATTCAAAATAGATGAAATTTCTAAATGTAAATATAAAAGATTTTTATCGGTGTTATCCAATAACTTCCTAGTAATATGTATTTGATTACGTAGAAGAGCATTTTCAGTTCTTCTGTAAATATTATTCGCTTGCTTGTTATTAAAATTTCTTTTAATATAGATGAACTTTGGGATAATCTTTTGGTCTCGGCATCGTAATAAAAAAGTGAGTGACGATAATAATTGTGCTTTACGTTTCCTTAATTTTCAAATTGTCTGATAGAACGATAAGTTACCTCCCCATAAGGCCTATTGTTAGTGCAATCGGTTCTACTACATATAACCTTGCAAAACATCTTACATTGTTATTACAACCTCATATAGGAAAAACACCCCATTATATTAAAAATTCTACCGACTTTGTTGAAAAAATGCATAGTTTCAAAATTGAAAGAGGGTGATATAATGGTTAGTTTTGATGTTATTTCACTTTTTACAAAAGTACCTCTAAAAGAAACTATTGAATACATTGATCATCTTTTTCCAAAGGACATAACCATTCTTTTTCAGGACTGTCTTACTACAACTTATTTTCAGTGGAATAGTAAATTTTATGAACAGATTGAAGGTGTAGCAATGGGTAGTCCCCTTAGTCCTGTTATAGCTAATTTTTATATGGAAAAATTTGAAACATTAACGTTACAAAATACACCTAAAAAACCTTCAGTTTGGTATAGATATGTAGATGACACATTTGTTATTTGGAGACATGGAGAAAAAGCACTGCATGAGTTTTTGGTTTTTATAAATGGTATACATCCTAGTATTCAGTTTACCATGGAAAAAGAAATTAATGGAAGTTTACCATTTCTTGACATATTAATATCTAAAAATAATAATTCACTATCTTTTAAGGTTTACAGAAAGCCGACACACACTGATAGATACCTTCATAAATTATCCAACCACCATCCACGTCAAAAAATTAGTGTAATTAAATCTTTAGTAGATCGAGCAAAACGAATTTGTGACCCTGAATTTTTGAATGATGAATGTAAATATTTAAGAAAATCCTTACAAGATAATGGATATTCACTTACAGATATTAATAATGTTATTACACCTTCTAGGCGTAACCTTAAAGAAAAACCAGTTCTTAATATTGGTACTGCTTTTCTTCCTTTTATAGCTAATGTTACAAATAGAATTGAAAAAATCCTAATCAAATATGGCATTAGGACTATTTTTAAACCTACAAGAGAAATTAAAGAACATTTAAGTTCACCTAAAGATGTGTCAAACCCTTTATCATCTTCCGGAGTGTATATGTTATCTTGTTCATGTGGACAAGTATACATCGGGACCACAAAACGTAGCTTTGATACAAGACGCAAAGAACATGTGAGATTTTGTAGATTGGGTCAACCAGAGAGGTCTGCTGTGGCTGACCATGCCCTGAATAATCTAAATCATGACATTCAATTTGACAATATGGAAATATTGTCAAGACAAACCCATTATTATGTTCGTTTGCAACGTGAATCTATTGAAATATATAAACACCCGAATAATTTTAATAGACAAGAAGAAAATCTCCGTTTAAATAGGTTTTGGCATCTTATAATTAAAAAAGAGCATAATGATACGCCTTGATTTTAATTTGTTTTCAACTTTTGGTATGTCTAGGTTTTTTGCTGTGTTTTTCCTAGACCTTGAAGCAAATGCTTTACCAATTATATGTTAAATTACCACAGCACTATAATTTAACATAAGTAGTTGAAATTAAATTGAAATTAAAAATTACAAAGAACGTTCTGCATAACTCGATTAAATTTTGTTAAATGTGTTTTTTGGCTGGCAAATTTCATTGTTAGCTTTCGTCGTAGAGTGTTCTGGTTTGTCATCTTTGAGGCAGTTTAATAATATTTAATTTTATGACCTAGTTATTCTTTACTAAAAAATTTATAGTTGGCTTTATGTTTCCCAAACTGTTATACTAATAGCAGGCTTATGTTTATGTTTTAATTTTTCAAATTTGACAAAATTGTTTACTACATCTTTAACAATTTTTAGCAAACATTACTACTGACGAAGATAACTGTAAGTGTTATCGAAACGTTTAGATTGTATAATTTAAAGTACACCATTAAAAAATCCCAAAAAAGATAAGTATTTTATTATGAGTGTTAATGGTGAAAGTTTACATTTTCATTAAGTATATGTTTTTTAAGGATTTGGTTGCTGTGTTTGGTATGTATCCTTTGTGTTCGAAAAAATTGAAGGTCTGGAAAGTACATTTACATCTAGGTGTAACGTATGTAACACTCGTAACACTATCAGATTGGATGATATTAAAAAATGGTAACGTAACAGGTACTAATTTATCAGCTTTTTTATGCACAATATCAACAGGCATTGGCGACTCACAATTGAGTGAATTACTTTCGGCTTCGAATATACCATCTTTCTCAACCAAGACGTACAACAAATATCATTCGATGGTTTTGGAAGCCGTCGATTGTGAAATTTTGGCACAAATGAAACAAGCTGGTGAAGAAGAAAAACAGCTAGCAATATACACGCCCGATATGATGAAATACGGTATAGCTATCAAATCAGTGATTGTTGACGGAACTTGGAGCAAACGATCATATAAGACGAATTATAACGTTTTGTCTGGAGTTGTAAGTATTAGAATATTAATTAAATAATGACTACATCTTATTTTCCGTAGTCTTGCATTATTGGAGCAAAAACTAAGAAGATATTGTATATGAGCGTAAAAAATATTATATTGCTTTGTTTGTGCCAAAGCAAAATTAACAGAACCACCAACTCGTGTTTGTTTTAGGAACTGGACCGGCAGTTAAACAGCTATGGAGGCACCAATAATTACGGAAGGTTTTCGACAATCTATACAGATGAATGGATTAACTTACGGTAAGGTTATAGGTGATGGTGACAGCAGTATTCACCGAAAATTAATAGAACGGCACCATACGGGTCTACCTTTGTGATCGAAAAGGTAGAATGTAGAAATCACCTCTTGAGAAATTACATCAATAAATTGTCCGACCTTTCAAGTAACACCACCTTCCCTATCACTCTTTGAAAACAAGTCACCTCAAGTGATTCATTACGCAGATTCAGATGTGCTGTCACATCACTTTTGAAAAAATGAGAACAAACTTTTTGCAGAAAAACAAATTCTGCTTAGGGAAGATGTCATAAATGGTCCCAATCATATCTTTGGGGAACACTTTCAATGTGATAAGTGTTTATGTAACGAGGAAGGAAAACAAAAGGTATTTGAAAACACTATTTATTATTAATTGAACAGTAACAATAAGACTCTTTTAGGAGAATCTGGTTCCCGACTTAAAACTAAGCGGATTATATGACGCAATAATGAACATCAATAGAAGATTGGACCAAAATGCGAGCAGTTTGCTGTATGATCTCGATACCAATGCTGCTGAAACTTTTTAATTCCTTAGTAGTTAAATATGTAGAAGGAAAGAGTAAACTTTGCATTGAAAGGTTCAAATGAATGCAGATGTAAGTCCGCTGGTGAATCGTTTAACACCAAGGGTGACTTTCTGTATGGTATGCAGGCCAAACTGTACTTACTAAAATTAAGAGAGGAGAGAATTAAAGCGCCACACGTTACCGACAAACGTGAGATTCTGGATGCATTATTAAACGATCATAATGCAATGTTATTTATACAGGTCATGTTCCAAAACGAAATTTATTTGCTGTTATAGATGAACACTATGGTCCTGAAGTTGCAGTTAAGGAAATGCCGGACTAAGACTTGGAGTATTATATTGAAAAAGTAAACCAACTAATGGAGGAAATCAAAAGCGTTGATCGAGCAGTGATATGTAAAGAAACGGTGTTATAAGGTAATTGTGCGCAATGGAAAAAGGAGCGGAAAAGACTTTTAACTGCATCGGCTTTTGGAAAAATATGTAAAATGAAAAAAAGCACCTCCACGGTTAAAACTGTCTGTGCTCTGCTGTATTCTAGTTTTAGGGGCAAATATGCTACAGAATTTGGTCTAATTCACGAAACAACTGCCATTTCTTTATTTAAAGAACAACATAAAAAAGAATTTCTACGCATTGGGTTAATTATTGATGAGGAATTTTCATTTCTGCGTGTTCACCTGATGATGACTACGCGGTAATTGAAGTCGAGTGTTCTGCACAAAGTGAAAACCTCCCACCAATTCAAGCATTTGAAAATGGTAAAATAGATTGTTGCGTGAAAGAAGGGCAAGAATGTGCCCAAAAAAAAAACATCACTGTTATTACCAAGTTCAGGGATTTCTTCACATTACCAAAAGGAATATTTGTTATTTTGTAATCTATACCAGCGGGGGGGATACACGTTGAAGAAATCTAAAGGTAACTAAATAGACGTACGTAGGAGAGAAAACAAATATTTACATATTTTTTTACTTGCAGAAATGATTCTTTTTGGACTACAAAGAAGGTGGAAAAATTAACAGAGTTTTTTTATAATTCTTTACTCCCAGAATTGGTTGACCTACGAAGGAGTCGAAGTCAACCTCTAATAGAAGTTTATATGTAGTAGCTTTATTTTATACCAATATACATTCTTTTTTTGTTCAGGATAAAAATAATTATAAAATAATAATTTTATTCATATATTTTTAAAAAAACATACCTACCTAACGCAATTCCGTAAACAATACACATGATGGTTGTCTTCAGATTAAAAATGAATAACAACAATTGGTTTTGGATGAAATTATTAGAAATGAATTAGTCATACAGTAAGCAGGTAGCGTTGTCGATACTCAGGTAGTAAAAATTTCTCCTTAGGGTTTGGTGTCATGTAAGTTGCCTAACTTTACATTCGCCGATTTAAAATTTTTTCAAAATATAAAATACTTTTTTGTGTATTTACTGCGTTACTATAATAGTTGAAAAAAATATCTTTACACACAGCTGCACAATTTTATTAAAGAAACATATAACCGCAAAAATTTTGTTCATATCGCGTTTACCAATTGAGATATCTTTTAAGTAAGTTTTACTAATAGTGGTAATTATTTTCAAAATTAAGATGATTATCAAGAAAATATTTACGTACGGTTAATATGTACCATGTGACAAACAATATCCAGTATTGAGAATTTCTTTAAACTTGAATCTAACTATCTGAACCTAACAGAAAGTTTGACAGTCTTACGGATCTTTATACGCGGTCTCCATGTACCCCTTAACCATCTTTCTAAACGCTCTAGTTTCTGAGATTCCCATAGAAGACATAAAAAAAAGAAACTCTCACTGTACAGGGTGTTCCATTATAAAAGATTTCTAAAAAATATATACTGTATTAAACAGTGGATAAATGGTAAAGGTGTTAGACTTGTAAGCAAAAGGTTTCAAGTTCGAATCCGACAGTAGTCAAATGCTTGAGCAAAATCAGAAATTAATGAATTCAACTGAAGTGCGAAAACAGTCCTGCTCAGGGCTAAGCCTAATGATGAAGCAGAGTTCGATTCTTAATTAAACGTCGCGCTGTAAAACAAAAACTGTACAAATAGGCCGATCAACTCAACTAATAAAACAGTTTTTGAGGGATGAGTTATACAAAACCGGTCAAGTGCAATAAAGTGTTTGTATAATAAACATTCAAATTCTTTAATTAATAATTAAATTGATAGATAACTTTAACAAAACTGATATCCCTAGAAGTTGATGCAAACTGCGTAAGCCAATTTAAAACGTCTCTGTTGAAAATTAATGTAAGCTCTACGATTAAATAGCGCCCCATCTACAATGGCTGTAATATTTCACATTTTGAATACAACTGATTCAATTATTTTGTCAAATGCCTTGTAAGTTGCTCAAACTACGTAGATTATTTCTAGACCACCGTAATAGGTATAATATCAAAGCGATTTTAACAAAAAATTGTGCAAAGTTTATAATAATTGAAAAAAACGCAAACGATTTTTTTTAATCGTCATCCCTTCAGAATAGACTCAACCCTAACTAGCAATAAAAGTAATGGTTACAAATGTATCAATTAAAAGAACTAAGTACTAATAGGGTATTTATGTGACAAAAGATTGCTAATAATTACGGTGATTCTGGTACAGTAAATAGACGATAATAGGGATAGGGTGGGTCCTTTGCTCTCCCACGGTACTGTAAATGGAATTACCGTAATCTGATACATGTGCACAAACGTGTTTTGGCAAATGAGAAACTATTTATTAAACAAAGCTTAGTGTATTAATTTTAATTGTGTATATACGAACAATTTGAAGACCTAAAAATAAGAATTATTACATGGAAAGCTTCTTAATTTGATTTTGCGACGTTTTTGTAAAAGCTGAAATTGAATCCAATAACAATAACGGCAAGCCACAAAGGTATACTAAATAAAGGCGAAGGTTGATATACAGTAATAGCCCTAATGATACAAATATTAGGTCGCACAATACGAGTGTTGCCGTTGAAAATATTTTACCAGATGGTATAAGAATAAGGGAGACAAATTTTATAAGCTTACAGATCCTTTCAATTCAAATTGTCAACAATTTGTGAATATTTATAAATGATCCTAATTATTTAACATTTTAATTTAATTTTTTAAGAGGATTATAAACGGATTCACTTCATGTTAGTTGTAAACTTCCTGGAGGATTGAATACACAAACGTCTAACCGCACTTTGATATAGTTTCTAAACTTGAACCAAGTATTTAAACTAGCTAAGGATGGTAACAGATCACAAAGTCAGAATATTCTACACAAATATTGAAATGTCTAAATTATATATCAATCTACTTACACATGACTCTCTTTTTTAAAGAGCGGGAATTATATCATATACACCATAAATAATGATTTCAAAGTTACTTCATTACGTAACCAATCGATTTTTATTGTCATTTGCAAAATCTTACATTGATTGATTCATTAAACGAGTATTATAGGTAACAACATCTATGTTAAATAAGTAACAGGTAAGTCTATATCCAAATCCAAAGTTGGTATAAATTATTACCTTCCAACCTATATACAGCACAGGGTAGGTGTCTACTGCATGGACGGAGGATTGCTACTTAACTATTAAAGATATCAAAACCAATTTTGGTGCTGTAATACATGATCATTGGGCCAATATTCTAAATATATTTACGTATATACAGGGTGATTGAAAAAAATATGCCAACCCAAACCGGTATTTTTTAGTGGAACACCCTGTATATTTTTGCATTTTTGGATTCACTGTTACATTTAGAATAAATGTATAGAAATTTGTATCTGTACCACTAACCGTTCTGCAGATATCGTCACTTTAATACCAAAATAGAGTTCACTTTAGTACCACGATGCGAGCGTTATCACCACGATTTTGTAAATCTGTTTATACCACTGACTATTGATAATAGTCTACTAACATACAAATTGGGAAAGTTTTCGAAAACATGTAAAACTATTCAGAATGATTAACTTACGCGAAATGTAATTTTTCTCAATTTTTTCAAATGCACCCTGTACATTTTTTCACATTTCCCGTGAAAAGTAGATAGCCATAAGATGGGTCCTTCTTTTACGTAAAAATGTTCTAAAATACAAATTTACTATGACAAGAGAATTCAACAAAAATCAGCTAGGCTAGCCGCTCGTAATAAAAAGGAACAATTGCATCTATTGTTTTGACGTTTGTATAATCATTAAAATATTGTTCCATTAGTTTGTATGTTTTTGGATTGTCGTTTTGTCAATCTTTATATAAAATGAATTTTTGCAAAGAAGAAATGGTCGATACGATCTTTATTTACGGCGAAGCTCAAAGAAATGCTTACCTGGCTACCCGTGGGTTCTGTGAACAATACCCTGAGAGAATACAGCTGCGTAAAAAATCGTTTATGAATGTAGGTGAGAGATTTAAAAATTCTGTAAGCGCGCAAAACCAAGCCCAAATGAAGAAATTGAGTTTCAAGTTGTGGCATCTCTTATAGAAAATCCGCAAATTAGTACCAGAGAGATAAGTACACACCTAGACCTAAATAGAAATACAGTTGGCAGCTTTATTAAAAAAAAACAAATTGCATCCTTATTGTATCGAGCAACATCAAGCTTTAAGTGAATTAGATTTTCAAAATCGTGAATCTTTCTACCAGTGGGAAACTTTAATGTGGTTGGTCCTTTTTTCTTTGATGGGAGTCTTACTCAAGAAAGGTATTTACAGATTTTGGAACATGATTTACCCGAGCTTTTGGAAAATATCGAAATAGATAATATTCGTACAAAGTGGTGTCAACTGGATGGCGCCCCTCCACATTATGCAA
This sequence comes from Vesta saturnalis, assembly GCA_036346205.1. Taxonomy (NCBI): domain Eukaryota; kingdom Metazoa; phylum Arthropoda; class Insecta; order Coleoptera; family Lampyridae; genus Vesta; species Vesta saturnalis. The sequence continues at coordinate 477,184 of JARFJB010000960.1, forward strand.
TCAACGTTAGGCAATATCTCGATAGAAATTAACCGATGAGGTGGATAGTACGAGGTGGTGTGCAAAACGGGCCAGCCAGATCACCGGATCTTACACCTCTTGATTTCTTCCTTTGGTGCTACGTCAAAGAAAAAGTTTACCAACATCCTCCCACCACAAGCGAAGATATTAAAAATAGAATTAGAGCTGCGTTTCAATCCATTTCGCCTCTAATGTTGTTGCGAGTGAATCTTTCGTTTACCGAGCGAATTGCAAAGTATTTAGCTAGGCGTGGTCAGCATGTATTTTATTCGTTTATGCTTACTTGTTCAACTTATTTTTAAATGTAGAGAATTATTTTATTGTTTAGTTATTAATTAATTTTACCTATCAGTTAAAGAATTGATTTGCCATTCGTATTTTCCTATTTGCCCTGAATTTTGTTTTATTTGTTCTTCTGTATGTCAATATTTTCAAATAAAGCGTCAATATCTCAAGAAGTGTCCGTCTTATGGCTATGAAACCTATTATCAATTAGTATCTACTTTTCACGGGGAATCGAAATGTGAAAAATATGCAAGGTGTTGCATTTGAAAAAATTGAGAAAAATTACATTTCGCGTAAGTTAATCATTCTGTATAGTTTTACATGTCGAAAAATATCCCAGTTCGTTTGTTAGTACCCTATTATTAATAGTAGTATAAACAGATTTACAAAATCGTGGTGACAACGCTCGCATCGTGGTTCCAAAGTTAACTCTATTTTGGTACTAAAGTGACGATATCTGCAGAACGGTTAGTAATAAGAAACACATTTCTGTACTTTTATTCTAAATGTAACAGTGAATCCAAAAATATACAGGGTGTTCCATTAAAAAACATGTGTTGGCATATTTTTTTAATCACCCTGTATATACCTAAATATTTTTAGAATGTATGTCCAATGATCGTGTATTATCACACCAGAATTGGTTTTGATATCTCTAATAGTTAAGGAGAAATCCTCCGTCCACGCAGTAGACACCCACCGTGTATACATATAGTAGGTAGAAGGTTATGCAATCGACTTTTTTTTACTATCGCTAAATCGATTTCTTAGCTCATTTTACAACGTTTGGCTAAGTTTCGCCAAGATCGACCATGATGTCTGTGGGTGTATGTGGTTGTGTGGAAATATCCTAACATACATGATAACTTCAGAACAAAAACACATACATACCTACTTAAAATGTTGTATTTAAGCTCGTTTTCAATTCTCCTGGAGCTGAGTTGATTTTTATCAAATGTATCTGAATACAGTCGTATATTTCAAAGATATAAAAATGCCATTATATAAAACTTAATTATATAGATTAATTATTTTCTATGCAATTTTTTGATGACTGGTAATTAAGTTAAAATTTTTTAAATATCTGAATAATGATTAATTTTATGAGAAAATGTGTAGACGCATTTTTTAAAGAAAATTAAATTTTACATGGCTTTTCTTTAAAAAGTTCCTTAACATAAAGCGAAATAAGTGTAAAAATTAAATAAATATGATTGAAAATGCTTAAACTGTAGTATCAATATTTCTATACAAGCGTACGGCTTTGGAATTTTTTTTAAGTTAGTATCTAGATGTCTATTAACCTCTATCTGACATGAAATTTTAAACAGTGGGACCGGAACTCCAAAAATGTAGCATAAGTTAAAAAACCAACATCTATGTAGTTCGTGATTTTTATGTAGCCTTGGCAATAGCGCATCAAGGCTCTTAAACTGCAGCTTATTGAACGCATGCGCCTTCGCGCCAAGCAGAGCTTAAGTATAACATTAACAAAAATTACATTTATTTCAGGTACCACGCCCAACACTTTGTTGTAAGTCAACAGGAACTATTTGCCATCCTGAAAAAATTTTGAGGAACAGCTTACTTTTTTGACAGAAAATATCAAGAGAAGAACAGGTTGTTCTGAAGATAAATTAAAATATTTAAACAAGAAACTGCCACATTTTAAATCGGAATTCAAATCTCGATGGATAAAGGCAAGAAGATCAGAAAATCGTACTTGGATAGTGCTATTTCGTTTCCTCGTTATAGATCTGTATCGGTTAAACAGTATCGGGGCATCCAAGAAAAAGGTTTGAAGAAAGTGGTGAGCAAAAAAAAAACAGACGGGGTTGTTACGAAGCACTGCAGCTGCTTGAGAGCTAAGTTATGCTACTAACATGAGTCTTAGAGCCTCAGGAAAAACGGATGCATCAAAAGCAGTGCATGAAATAACTGCGACTACCCCAGACCGTGCAAGTAAGTACAGAGCAGCATATGATGAATGATTAAAACACCGCCAGTCTAAGTTAATATGCGATGAAGAGGCAACTGTGCACAGTTCGTACAAACAAGCTGTTCGTGGATTTACAGCGAGTGATGCCGCTGTATTTATTACATCTATTGTGCCAATTCGTCTTGTATGCAAATCAAAAGTAATATGGCAGAATCCTCGCTCCTCGTCTCCTAGGTACTGCCGTCCGCTAAAGACACAGTTTGTAAAAGAATCTGTCAATGTATCAATTACACAAAAAAAATTAAGTTGATGATGAAATAAGAAAATTGCATACCATTGTTTTAACATTTAATCAAAAACAGGTTACAATGGGCACAATTAATATTTGCAATTGTGGATGGAAAAGTATACAATGCTCTTACTGAAACCACATCCACGCAAAAATTTTACGTTTGTCGGGCTACCGTGTTGATGAAGTCATTCAAAAAAATATAAAAGTTGAAAACTTACAATTCGGGTTATCATTCATGGTAGTGTACGATTTTTTGAATGCCTGCTCCGTTTGGCATACCAAGGAGAGGAAATGATAAGGAAATAGTAAATAAAACCCAATTCCAAACACAAAAAATGTTTAGAGAAAAGACTGGATTAATTGCAGATAAACCAAGGCCGGGATTTGGCAATTCTAATGATGGCAATACCGCTAGACGATTTTTGCCGATCCTAATGTTTCATCTGAAATAACAAAAATTGATATAGACCTCATTGGAAAAATGCGTATAATATTAATAGTATCTGGCCACGAAATAAATTCAAAAAAATTTACAATATTGGTAGATATTTTGTAGAAAAATACCCCTGGTACACGCCACCCACTGTACACAAATGTCTAATTCATGGTCCTGAAACAATATCTGCTGCTTTGCTACCAATCGATCAGTTAACAGAAGTAGCCCAAAAAACGCGCAACGAAGACCTCAAAATGTATCGAGAGGATTGTTCAAGAAAATGTAGTCGTGAAAAAACAAATCAATATATACTGACTTCCATAAAAATTGCAACACCTAGAATTTGTTGAACGATTTTATTGAAATTTTCGTCAACGATGTCTTTCATTCGAACAAAAAAAACGATTAAAATTTGAATAGAATCTAACTAGTAGTTTTTTTTTGTTTGTTTTTTTCCTTTGCACTTAGTAACAATAAATTTGAAGAAATGAACCAATCAGAGTGCAATTAACTGTCAATTTGTAAAATTATTTGTTCACAATTTCGTTCTGAACTTGGGAACAACGCCAAGAGTACGTCAACATCAACATTTTTCCCAATTGACTGATTTTGAACATGGTCGTATTATTGGCATGAGAGAGGCCAGACCTTCGCTAAGAGAAATTGCTCGTCGTGTAAACCGAAATGTTACAACGGTATTGAGATGTTGGTCCAAATGGTTCGAGGAACAACGTCGCCCTGGATCTGGACGTCCCCGCAGGACTACAGATCGCGAAGAACGTCTCTTAACACTTTTGGCCACAAGAGACAGATTTTCAACAACTCGATCGATTGCAAATGATTGGATGAGAGGTGTAGGACCCAGAACGTCAATGTCATCTGTTTATCGCCGGATAAGGTCTTATGGACTGCGTTCATATCGTCCATTTTTATATCTTCCTCTTACACCACTTCACCGTCTGCGCAGGCTAGAATGAAACAACGAAAGAGCGAATTGAGCGCAAGAATGGTATCGAATTGTGTTTAGTGGCGAGTCTCGATTTTGCTTGTGGGCCCACGATGATCGTAGGAGGGTCAGACGGATGCGTGTAGAACGTAAAATCCAACATTTTTTGTGGAACACAACACAACCCTCACACAGGGAGTGATGATATGGGGTGCAATATGTTATGGTAGCCAGATCACCCTTGGTCTTCATTGATGGCAACTTAAACGCCGCTGGTTATATTGCCAATGTGCTAAAACCCGTTGCGCTTTCATATCTTCAGGGGTTGGAAAATCCCATTGTCCAACAGGATAGTGCGCGCCCTCATACGTCAAGGGCTACAACACGTTTTTTGGAAGAAGCTAACATTGCCGTCCTCCCATGGTCTGCTCGGTCGCCTGATTTGTCGCCCATTGAACATGTATAGGATGAGGTCGGTAGGCGACTGGGTAATTTACCACATCCTCCAGATAAGTTAGACGATCTCCGGTTACGGAGATCGATATACCACAGGCAGCTATAGATCACAGGATTGATAGCAGCCACGCCGTCTACATGAGTGCATTACAAAACGTGGCGGAACAACTCGTTATTGAAAAAAACATTTATGGTTTTTTTTTTGTTTTCAAATTTTAATCGTTTGTTTGTTCTAATGAACGACATCGTTGACGAAAATTTCAATAAAATCGTTCAATAAATTCTAGGTGTTACAATTTTTATGGAAGTCAGTATATTTTCAATTTATTTTGGTCAAGTTCAAACCCTGTTATAACCAGCAAAAGGCACTCACCGAAAAAAACTTTCCAAATTTACCTCGAAAAACCACAGACTTCTTAATAGCCCCAACTGTAATGTTTTATAGTGGTAGTGATAACGAGGAAGATCAAGCATCCGAAAATTGAAATTTTTAGTGTTGTGATTTCTTTTTTACTAAAATAGTAAGCAAAGAAAATTAATTAGTTGGTCCACCTATTTCCACAGTTTTTGCTTTTTGAGCGCGAAAAGTTTCGGAAGCGGACTCTGGTTCCGTCATCATGCTTAGTCCTGAGAAGGGCTGTTTTCGCACTTGTAAATGTAAATGTAAATCAATATTTTTACTAACTCTGTATTATAAGTGTTTTGTAACTCTGGTTTCATATTAGCTGAGTCGATCAGCCTATTTCCGCAGTTCTTTCTTTTTGAGCGCGACGTTTCGGAAGCGGACTCTGCATCCGTCATCAGGCTTAATCCTGAGAAGGACTATACTTTCACTTGAGTGTCGAATTCATATGTTATAATTTTTTCCCAAGCACTTGGCTAGTCTCGGATTCGAACTTATGTATTAAACTTTTTCGTGGTTGCGCAGTAGTTTATTGCGCATGTTGCGCCGTGGGTTATTGCGCAGGTCCATTGCGCTTCAGCTCTTCGCGCATTATTGGAATCCATATGGATTTTATTTCCACACTAGCTTGACTAAATTGTATAAAAACTGTGTGGTTTTTATTTTAAATTATACGATTAAATAATATATGGCGGTTGCTAGAAGCTCTTGCCACACTGTGCGTCTGTGTAACGTAGATTATTGTTTCTGTTTTTACAATGTGGTCTATTTTCATAATGAACTTATTATAAAAGAGGTTGCATAATTATCCTAAAAAAATTGTTATTAAAATTATTACATTTCTTTTAATTCCCATTTTGTAGGTTGGAAGGTAGTGTGTTGTTCCACACCAGATATTTTTTAATTTATGTAAAACAAATGAGGCACAGTTCATAATGTCCTATATTAATATTTAATTGATTATATTTTGTTACTGAACATTGGTATAACAATAGGGGGTTTTCCAGTTTCGTGCGTTCATCTTTCTTTCAGTCACACTATATGTTGAGTAGCCACATATAGTTTATGAGTTTCTTTCAAATATTATGTGTGTTATCGTACATGAATTTTAATTTTTAATTAAACTGTTTAATCAGCACAACTTATTCATTCTGTTTTTACTTTTTCTCGTATTTATTGAGTTTCGAATAGGTAACTTAAATACGCACGAAACAAGAATTCAAAAGCAAATTAAGTTTCTATCTATAGCCTTAACGCCTGAAAGGTTTGCTAATGCATTTTGTAGATCAAATTATAAAAATGGCGGTGTTGCAATTTTTGTAAAATCGCTTATAAGTGTGAAAAAGTATCCGCTTTCAGTTGAAAAGCATTTTGAATATTCGTCAGTTGTCTTTTGATATAATCAATAATTTTATGAACATTATGTAGAACTCCATCGGGAGACCTATAAATTTTTTTTATGTCTTTATTATATTACAGTATATGAACTCACAAGTTAAAAGGAAAACTGTATAGTAGTTTTAGGCGATTTTAACATTAATTTATTGGAATCTAATTATTTATGGAATTATTGTTGCTGTTTGGTATTGAGTCTAAATTAAAAGAGCCCACTAGAAAAATTCCTGCGTTAACAGCATTTGTGTTGGCATACATTTCAATCACTATACTTCATACATCTTTATGTGATTATGGTGGTTCTTCAAAATGACATTGCTTATACAAATTAGAGCAGTTAGTTTATCGTAATGTAAACTCAAAAGTCTAAAGTAGATGAATTTAAGCATTTTTTAGTGCTGGAAATATGGAATGAGTTTTATTCATGTGATGTGTGATATGTAAATGATAAACTTCATAAATTCATGCATATTTTAGAATATAACTTTGAATTAAGTTTTCCTATTCAAGAATGTTCGCGTAAACTATGTAATTATGACAATTGGTGGATATCATTTTATGTGCGTACATCCACTAAAAATTGACAATTTTTTTGTACCTCTTTATAATACATTATATGAACTCACAACTAAAAAGCAAAACAGTATATTAGTTGTAGGCGATTCTAGTATTAATTTTTTGGTATCCAATTATTTAGCACACAGACATGAAATTATTGTTGTGGTTTGTTGTTGATCCTAAGTTAAAACAGCATACATTTTAATGACTGTACTAGTGTCATCCATACATATTTATCAGATCATAGTGGTTAAAAGCTAGTTCTTTAAAATGATATTTTGCATAGAAATTTAGACCTGTTAGTTTATCGTAACGTAAAGTCAAAGGCTAAATTAGATCAATTTAAAAATTTATTAATGCACGAAATATGGAATGAGGTTTATTCTTGTGAAGTGGAATGTGTAAATGATAAACTCAATAAATTCATGGATATTTTTTTTCCTATTCGAAAATTTCGAGGTAATGTAATTATTACAATTATTGGATCTTACCTGGTATACGTACATCCATTAAAAAATCGTGGTGTAAAAATGTACGTGCTAGAAGTAAACTTTGTTGAAAAACAGTTTGAATGCTCGGCATCATGTAAAACAATAGTGTTATTAACGTGTCCATCGGAACTTCTAGAAATATATTTTGTATGCCTCTGTAATCCATTATGTGAACTCACAACCCAAACGGAAATCTATATAGTAATAGGCGATTTTAATATTAATTTTTTGAAATCCGATTATTTAACAGGCTTATGGAATTATTGTTGTTGTTTGGAGTAGGAAAGGCCTCGCACCCCCACCACTTTTTTGTGATTTCATACCACCACCTATGACGTCATAAGCCACGCCCGGTTTCGACACCTGACCCGCCCCTTCCCTCACGCGACCACGCCCTCTTCCAGCGCGCGCATACCGTCCTAGGGTGCGTGTTCGAATTGGAGTGTCTAAGTACCGACCACTCCCGTTGGTTTCTGATTGGTCCTTAGACTCCGCCCAGTCTCCAGACTCTGCGCTCTGATTGGAGGCCTAAGGCTCTGTATTCTGATTGGATGGCTTTCGTTGTTTATTTGTGGCGCAATCTACTGGTGTCTTTTTAAAACTAATGAATGTTTTCTGAAATAGAGGTTGATCGTGGCTCCACCTAGTGGTATATTTTTAAAAGTAGATGTAGGTCCCTGTAATTATTAACTTGAAATTTGAAACAGTGTTCTAATAATGGGGGTCCGATTCCACCTCGTAAGACGGCTATAGAGCTCCGGAACTTGCTCGCGGAGCTTCACCCTTGTTCAGGCCTACTTTGTTTACTATGGCGGGAAAACTTGAAATATGATATAGTATTCTAATAATGGGGCATACTATCTCCTAAGACACCGTTAGGACTCTTAAACTTGTCAAAGAGTCTTAGCGCCTCTGCAGTGGTCCCTTGGTTTATTTGTTTGTGCGCTATTTAATTGTGTATTTGTAAAAAGCTAATTGTAGATTTCTGTAATAGGGTCGAACCGTGTTTCCATCTAGCGTTATATTTTACAAATAATGGAAGGCGGGAAAACTTGAAAATTTGAAATAGCTTTCGAAACTAGGTTGTCATAGGATGTAGAAGTTTCCTGTAATTGATATACAGGTGATAAAAAGACAAAGAGATTTTTAAAAATTTATTATAAGTAAATCAATAGCTATAAAACTTGATTGTATAGAACGAACTAATTAATAAGAATACAAGTACGCAGATACGGGGTTTATAAATTACATAATATTACTAAGATTACATGAAACCGTATCTCGCAGCATTATCCTCCTCCTTATCTGGTACATCTAAAGCTCTCTCCCCTTTTTGTTCTGGCTTCTCAATGTCTGGCTAACATTAACTTTGCCCACACTCTCACTCTCGAGTATCTTCAGCTGCGGGTTCATAATATGGCGAATTCATATATTATGTTGTTGGTGAAATCCTTGAAAGTTACTAACACAAAAACAACGATGTATTTTATTTTATCCAATTGTCACTATTACACAACCATGATAATAATTACATAACACTGTAGATGTACGATTTAGGGTATAGCAACAGTTTGTTGATCGGGTGAAGGTTTACAATTGGTTTAGACCAGTTGACCGAGATGAGATGGTGCTGATGAATGGTTGACTCAATAATAAAACATTTTAACACACATATCAGTCTACTGAACACTGTAATTGTTCAGACAAGAAACCGTACAAAGCAATGCGTTTCTAGTGATATGTTAGGCTGTCGAGAAATGTTTATGAACTGCTACCTTATATTTGCTTAAATCAAAGGTTGGAGGAAAACAGGAACTGGGTGGTACATTTCACAATTTGGTCGCCGTGTGGAAAACTGTAGATTACACCCGTTTACTGTGACAAAATAGAATCTTGAGTGCGTTATTATGGTGTGAACGTGCAAACCGAGTGTTCCTAGCGAAGATGACCTGCGAAGGTATTAGGGAGTGTATTTCTAAGACACACTTGCCATTGTAATAGCGATAGAACAACGAAAGAACTTAAACTATTCTTCTATGCTCAAGAGAGTGTACGTTAGAAGTTTGAGCGGGTCATGTATAAGTCTTATAGCTCTTTTTTGGATGCGGTTTATCATACCAAGAGCGTATTGGGGAGCACTGACCCAGAGGTCGGAATTGTATTCCAGATGAGGTCAAATTTGAGCCTTATGCAGTAAAAGGAGTTATTGCGATGTGAAGTACTGTTTAGATCTGTATAGAAAATACGTTTACAGTTAAATTAGTAAACATTCTCTCTACAATGACAAAAGAGACGTGTTGGGTTAACATATATTCAAAATTAAAGTCACTGGGTTAAGATATAAATAAGGGAAAGCAATGGAAATTGATACAAGGATGGTCACATGGCTGCTGAACGAGATTTTTGAACAAAATACTAAAAATTGAACTTGGTAGGAATAAATCGTGTGTATTGTAATAATAAAGCTATGTGCGGGCCACGTAACTGTAAAGGACGGTATCATAACTATCCTCATTTCAGCGAAGTTTACTGTGCTGTACCTAGTAAATCTTACTCTATGCATCGTATGCAAGGGTTCTAACAATTTTACGGTCTGTATGCGTATACACAGGTTGGACGTTGTTGAACACTAAGGACTTTAATGTCTCGAAATTAATTACCTGGGAATTTTTATAATTTAGTATAATGCCCTTAGCTTTACACACTGTGATGTACTCGTTTTTAGTTGTCGAGAACACCTTGTATGCATAATTCTTAGGACCCCCACTTACGAACTCCGTCATCCTACTGCCGACTATGTAAACCACCACCTCGCCGGTCACATCATCAACAGGTGGGACCCACTCACGGAATCTGTATCAAAGTACAGAACCCGTTCAGGGCATTTTCCCAGGTAGCTATATAGCACCAGGCGAGCATTTGCGGTTGTAAGCTGCCAAGATGACATTGCCAGTATTGAATGGTTCGAACCCATCCTCGGGTCAAAGCCAATTTACGACCATAACTTCCTCGTTTACATTTAAAATGGACAGAACCTCTTTTGAAGAATCGATCGTAATTTTGAAAAAGTCACGAGAATCAGAAATAATGCTTGATTGTATTAAATTATTCCGTTGACCAACTTGCCCCAAAACGAGTTTAAAAATAATTTTGAAATATACTCCGGATTTGTGAAAATTTTGTCTTTATCCAATTGGACAAATATTAGAGGATATATCTATCCTTATATTTGTCGTCGTTGCACCATGAAGGGCAGTTACACACATAACCTGAGAAACGACCCACACTCACACTAGCTCTGTCGTATTGGCAAACTTCGTATCCTCGTACTTATAAAACTCGTTACCCTAAATCTATAACTTTTCGAAGTTCACCCGTTACGTAAGTTCCCGTAAATTTACACTCGCCCTGAGCACGTGTCCAATTATACTGAAACATAGTTTCTGTACAAGTTCTATACAAGACAAACATTAATTTACCATACATTTTACGAGGCAGAACAGAATGGTACGAATTTTTATTGGGAGCACGCTACATTTCACAAGACCCGCAACAGTGTGTAAGTCGAGGTTTGTACAGCCAGTGCCAATGTGTAGTGCAGGATGTCCCACCGTATACTTGGAATACTTATTCACATAGGGGTAGAGTGAACAAACTTCCAAATACCTGATTTATACATCTTGTTCTCCCTCATAATATAACTTAAGCTCTTTAGTACGACTACCGAAGAAACTATCGCGGGGATTCAGAAGTGACTGGTTCAGCACGCTGTTTGAGCTAGCAAACGCTCATACGACAGGATATTGTTTTAAAAATGATCTGAATTCAGATTCCCAGATTTCTATTAGATGGTAGTTAAAATAACGTGTTCGGGTCGATGTTGCAACCCTATTCTCACGACGCAAAAACGTTGTGTCCTGCTCGCGTTTACTAATACCAGTTTGTTCGGGGTAACACCTTTTACAACCCTGGAAATAGCAACCGTGAAATTGATATACAGTGTTTGTATCGTGAGGAAACCCATCAACCAGGATACCTTCCCTTAACCGTACTTCACGTGAATTTCCGGCATCCTCAATACGTCTACCTTCAGAATGCTCGAGCTAGAAAAGCCATTGAATAGCAATACTGTACTGTTTATCACCCAAACAATGGATATAAATTCTCTAAAGGGATCGACGTTGTTTTCATCGACAAAATCTATTCCAAAACTCAAGACAGGCTTTTCTAAGGTTACTCACGTCTTGCACGCAATAACGCTCTATTTCGTTTTTGAAATTAAAACGAGTACCCTTAGCAATTTCATCATTGTATCACTTTAGAACGTCTGTTCAAGCACTGGAAGACAATTCGTCGACACCGTAAAAGTCTGGTAAAACGCCATGATAATTTTTGTTTTGCACTGTATTACATAGATGAGGGAAGTGGCCTTTTGAGCCGGGGAAATTGAAACTTTCAGGGAGTTTTGATACGGCCATGAATAGGATGTTCAAACTATCTATGAATTTTATGTTACTATTGCAGGTGAGTGACAAAATTTTAGTACCGTTAGATATGATTTTGGGGCTCCAATCAGAGGGGTTCTTTAGGATTACGTTAAGGATAAATTAGCCGTCGTAGGTTTTGGAGTTTTGTGGGCTAAGGCTATAGTGGATACTCGCTTCTTGCAGAGTAAAGAGATGTAGGCGAGGAGTTCAGTTGCAGGTGAAGTGGAGAATATATTGGCCACAATGTCCGCAACCCTGCCTAATATCCTTATCGATATTAATACAATGGTTGAAGACATGCTGAGTGACGTACAACGTGCGAGTGTAGATGAAGGTGTCAGCTTTGTTAGCGGAGGTATTTGGCGGCACTCGAAATCGTAAAAGATAAATGACGGATGGATGTTTGGGATTTATAGGTAGTGCAGTGTGCAAAACCGCATTTATGAGGATTCTTAGCCTACCATACACTCACTATACAATTTCGAAAACGTTGGAGTTTGCTGCAAATACCTGTAAGTTTATGATGCTGTGGACAGTGGTTTCCACGAAAATCCATATTACACTCAACATGTGTTGGCAAGAAGAACTATTATGACAACAGGGCACTTGTGACATCTGTCGCTGTCTGTTCTAAACCGACAGAATTCAAAAAAATACTTTTTTAAAAAGGCACTGGTTAAGCAAGTAATCACATAATGTTGGGGTTCAAAAACTAAAGTTGAAACTTTACTGTTTTGACTTCTTCAAAATAAACTGTTTTACCTAATCTGTGATTATACACAACTATGGTATAAGTAACTAGATAATTTTGAAATTGTAGATGTGCCACCGTTATGTAAATCGAAATTACGGCAGTGCATGACTCCTGTGAGTAGTACAGCTAGGGTGATCCTCGCGCACTTTCTCTATAGCAAAGCAATTTCTTTTCATAGGCCAAGGTCATCACATTGCCTACATCAAAGTACATTATTGTTCAAGGTCAAGGTCATCATATACATTACCTGCATCAAAGTATATTCGTCAAGGTCATTGAAGTAACTAGACTTGAAAAAGACACTAGAAAATTTATTGGATTGGCTTTCGAAGGTCATTGAAGCTCCCGTATAGATAGTCCACTTCAACGAGTACGTGGTAGGAAATGCTCACTCTCATTGCCAAAGTTCTTAACGTACACACCCCGCTTCAATGTTTATTCTTAGGATTTCAAGGTTACGGCACCAACCTTTTTGTTTTGTCAAGGTCACACACAATTGAGGTTATATAGGAGGATGCTTTCCCGCCAAGAAATCAAGGTCAATTTTAAATCAAATTTTGGTGGGAAATTTCAACGTTCATTAATCTTTTCAAGGTTCGCCCCCCATCAATTCTAGGAAGTTCATTCTGTCTCAAGCCCTGAGGTGTTATTACAATTCTCAAGGGGTACCATACATATGGTTGTCTATGCAAAGCATGTTTCAAGGTCATTAAGCAATTCTTGGAAGCTTACTTTGCAAGGTCCGGTCCCCGGCAAAGTTCATCCACCTCAAGTGGTTTGTTTCCCAAATACAAATAGACGTTTCCAAATACAGAAACAATTTTCAAGGTCACACCACTGAGAAAAGAACAAATGCGATCCATTGTTCTGGCCGAGTTAGGGCCAAAATTCCTAAAAATAGATTGTTACCTAGATCAATTGCCAGCTACCTTCACCATTTCAGGCTCAATTCTAAGAAATCAATTTTCAAGGACAAAGGCGATGTTCAAGCAATTCAGCCAACGCTTCAGAGTCTGTGCTTACAATTTTCAAGGTCACACCTCTGAGAAAAGCACAAAGGCGATTCATTGTTCTGGCCGAGTTAGAGTAATAACTCCTAATAATAGATTCTTATCTAAATCAAGTTCCAGCTACCCCCACCATTTCAGGCTCAATTCTGAGAAATAAGTTTTTAAAAACAAAGGCGATCTACTGTTCAAGGTCAAAATCTACGCTTACAATTTTCAAGGTCACACCTCTGAGAAAAGAACAAAGGCAATCCATTGTTCTGGCCGAGTCAGAGTCATAATTCCTAAAATAGATTGTTATCTAGGTCAGTTTCCAGCTACCCCCATCATTTCAGGCTCTATTCTGAGAAATCAATTTTCAAGAACAAAGGCGATTCATTGTTCAAGCAATTTAGCCGGCGCTTCAAGGTCAAAGTTTTTTTGCTCAAGGCCATCATACACATTGCCTACGTATATTCCTCAAGGTCGCACAGCAATGCTTGGCTGAGCTAAGGTGTTATGAATAAATTGTCAAGGTCAGGGGTATTCAATAGACTTTTCATGGCGTGGGGGTTCTACCTTTCAGGGACACCCAAGAAGTTCTTGCTGAGTCAAGACGTTAATTCTCAAGGTCGAGAGTATCATACAGATTGTCGTTGTCTATGCTAAAATGTGAATCAAAGTTCTTGTATTGCCTAAATTGTAATAAAAAGATTAGGCTTACAGTATGTGGATTCACAATACTACTGTCCTAAACCACCAGGATGAGGTAGTTTTCCTAAGAACCGGATCCGGTTCCCAAAACAGGGGAGTCGTTTCGCAAAACAAGGATCTGTTACCCAACACAGGTAGCCGTTTCCCTCACCATTTCACGGTCACACCTCTGAGAAAAGAACAAAGGCGATACATTATTCAAGTAATTCTTGACTGAGTCAGGGCCATAATTCCTAGAAATCACACGTAGGCCTATCAAATAGGTTGGAAATGGCTAAAATGTACTGGTATCAATTTTCATGGTCATAAGTATCAGAAATCAACCTGCAGGGGTATCCCGATATACGACCGGTAAAGGTATACAGGAGGATGCCTTCAAGGTTACGTATACCATAGGATCCATTTTCTGGTTTTCAAGGCTATTGCGTACACACATTGCGTGCGTATATTCTTCAAGACCACGTATAGTGATTCACCTGCAAGTGCATTAGGTCAAGGTCCCGTACACTTTCCATGCATATTCTTCAAGGTCACACCTCTGATAAATCAATTTTCAACCAAACTGGTTGAGACCATATGTCGGGAAATGTTCAAGTCCGATTTAGCAGCATTCCTAATCAATGACGTCACGTGGCTTTCAAGCAAGCAATTCTTGACTGACTCAATGTCATGTGTTAACCTGCAGGGGTATCCCGATCTTACCCAATCTTCTCTGGCCGAGTCGGGGTCATCATTCCTAGAAATCTAAGAATAGATTGTTATCTACGTCAACAGCCAAAACGTATTGGTATCAATTTTCACACATTGCCAACGTATATTCCTCAAGGTCAAGGTCCAGATTGTCCATTACAAGATTTTTCGAAGTTAAGGTCATTGTACACACTATTTATATCAAAGTATATGGTTTTTCAAGGTTATCTCATTGCCTGCGTCCAAGTACTTGGTTTTCAAGGTCCTCTTATACACCGTGTAAAGTATACTCTTCAAGGTCACCAAACAATTCTTGGTCAAGTCGTGGTGCTAATTCTTGGAACTCTCAAGGTCAGGGGTGTTAAATAGACTGTAGTTGTAGGTGTGAGGGATTCTATTTTCAGGTAGAAGTCATGTGTTGCGAAATGTTCAAGATCACCTGTAGGGGGCAGCAAGGTCGCATGGCTTTCAATCAGGCAATTCTTAGATGGGTTGAGGTGTTAATTCAGTTATTACAATTCTCAAGGTGGTTTGCAGGGTATTCCTCGAAATCAATTCCTAATCAATAACCAATCAGTGACTTTTGTATAGGTCACAGAAGTTATTACAATTCCTAGAAATCTGTTCTCAAAGTCAAAGGTGTTATTTCCAGGTACCCCCACCACTTCAAGCTCAATTTGAGAAATTAATTTTCAAGGTCAGGAGTACTACAATTGAGACATATTGTCGTCTATGCTAAAGGGTAGGTTAAATGGTTCTTGTATTGCTTAGATTGAGCTATTGAAGGTTGAAATTTATTGGTATCTTATTACAATCAGTTTCCCAGACCTGTTCTTGACGTTCCCCTCACGCCTTTTGACATTTGCTTGATGTTTTTTACATTTCCCTGGCGTTTATTGACGTTTCCTTAGCGCTTTTGACGTTTCTTTGAGGTTTTTTACCTTTTTGACGTTTCCTTGACTTTTCTTTTACGTTTGCCTGACGTTTCCTAATGTTTTTGACGTTTCTTTGGCGTTATGTGTGAGTGTGTGTGTGAGAATTTGTCATGGTCCCCATTCAAGGCGAGCGAGATATGTCAAATCGAAAAATATAAATTTCGGGGTCAGCATTTTGCAGGCATATGAAGGACATGTTGTTTATGCTAATAAGTAGGTCAAGGTTAAATAGTTGTGGTTGTAAATTTGCAAAGTCTCCAAGCAATTTGATTTTCATGACCATGTGTGTTAACCTACAGGCTATCCCGATCTTACCCGACCTTATCCGATCGAAATTTTTCAAGGTGACCAAGCAATTTAGTGGAGTCAAGGTGTTAAATGAGTTATTAAACCAACATGCAGGACCAATTCTAAACTCTTTATGTAATCTAAATTTCACTATCGCTTACTATAAGATATTTTATTTTGGTGTAATATAAATTTTGTATAATTTTAACATTGAATTCCATCCAATTAGTATAACCTTTTTTTTTAGAGTTAATTTACTGATTTGTTATCCTCAGGTAGGAAGTAGCTCCACTACTTTTCTTTATTACTAATTTGTTAATAACTTGCTATTTCTTTAAATTCTATACTGCGGAGTGACTCGCAAAAGTAACTAAGAAGTCATTTTTTTAAATCGTTAATTGTGTTGCAGGATAAAAGGATAACAAAAGTATAACTTTGGTTTAGAGCTCTAACCGGATTATAATAATTTTTTTGTGGTGTTTTGGATAATCTTTGTAGGTATTGTAGGACTACATATTGTCCTCCAATGTAATTGGGGTTTATGGGGTAATTCTTGACGAGACCACTATCACCGTATTGTATTACTGCTTCACTAGTTTTTAGTAGTTACTAAATTTAGTAAAGTGGTAATGAAACTCCCGCTGGGAAGATCGACTTAAATTTTATATGTCAATCAAGTTCGTTTTAGTTTAAACATTGTTAATAAGTATATGTTTGCTTTACATTCATTCATTTTCCTCAGTTACAAATTTTGTTACAGTGCATGATTATTTTTAGTTTATTATACGAGTGTTCTCGATTTAATTTTTTTTGTTTGGCGTTGACTGTTCCTCCCCTTTCAAACTTTGGGGGCTAAATCAAAGTTTGTGGCGCTCAACATCCCACCTTGTTCTTCTTACTAATCATTTGCCTTTCCCTTTTCTTACTGTATTTCCGTTTCCACCCGCGCATCAGATGCTCTGCCCTCCTGACTAGCCGGCACATCACTTTCGGGCACTGCAGCAAATTCTGCTGTCACATCGGCCACGCTCAAAATTATTTAGCAGTGGCGGAATTGATAAACTATACATTGTAACACAGCTATCATCACGACGTATGAGGTATAAATGAAATTAAGAAAGATGATGCACTGATTTTTATAGACTCAGTCTAATTACGGTTTTTTTTTGGTATGAACAGGAATGAAAACAAGCCGCTCAAAGAATGTAAACATCATAGTTGTATTTCAAGGGCCGTTCACCTTTTATGTAATTACCAAATTAGCGAGTTTTTCTAAAACGCATTAGAGATTTTGTGTAGATAATACAATATAATGAATCGTTTTTAAAATCACTGGTGTGACCAATATTGGATTTTACTTTTGTCTGCGAGTCTTAATATCAAAACTATGTTTATGTTTTTATTTAAATATTATCTAAATCTAAATCACGTGATTAATCCAAGAATTTGTCCTGTGTAGGGCCTAAGTTGTTATTAACATGTTAAAGGTAATTATCATTACATTTTCTTTAAACACATCTTACGTATTAAAATTAATTATTCAATTACATTTTGTTTATTAATCTTAGGCCCTTTAAACAGACGATGATTTGAAATCAATATCTTAGACTTGAATTTTGATAGAAACTGGTTTCAGATCAATACCTTAAATTTATTTCTGTATTACTTGGCGGGGTTATCTTAATAAGCTTAAAACGTTTGAATATTTATTTCCGTAACTTCCATATATTACAACAATATTTATAATATCTAACGATATTACGAAATGAGCAAATAAACACAGTCAATTTTAGGGGGTTGCCCGATTTTCAAGTCTAATCAGTTTAGGTTAATAATTAATAAACTATGTACGAGGGGTCATAATATCTAGCGGGATGGTTATTAAGTAGGTATACGTGTATTTACAGTATCCATGTCCCTTGAACCCTGAGAGAACTTACGATACATACAAAAACAAAGTAAATGAGGATATTACGCAATGAGTATTTCCGACAAGACAGCACTTGTATGTGAAATAATATAGATGCCTGATTTCAAGTTTGGTTATAGATATATACCACAAGTTGGTTATTGCACGATGTAAGCTAATCCAATCAGCATTTCAGGCTTAAGCTTTAAAAGATGATCGGGTAGAAACGAATTCTTGAAACTTGTTTATAAATCTAAGGCCCTTTTGACAGCATTAGTTTCAAATCAACATATAAGTAATCGTATTATAAGCATGGATTAATACCTCTAATAATGATGATTTAGATTTAAATATTACCTTTTATAAGTTTAAAACGTTCGAACAGAGCAGTTTTTCTAATGCATTGTGAGATCATGATCTATTATATGGTAATTATCGTATAGGGCTATAACTACATATTGGGCAACGAATATTGCCGATAAGACAGCACTTGCATGTAAAATAATATAAAGGTCTGTTATGTTAAAGGTTATTATTAATACGAGGGTCACTACTAAAATTCGTTGAAAATGTAAAAAATGCACACGTTACGTAAAATTTTTTGTTTTTTCAAAATATTCTTCCTTAAGACGTATATACTTTTGCATTCGGTAAAACTAATCTTCAAAACATTTTTACCACTGTGAGCGAGATACCTTCAAAATAAGTACTTTAAAGGCTTCAAAGGCCTCTTCAGGTGATGAAAAACGCTTACCACGTATTTTATTTTTGATGTTTTTGAACAAAAGAAGTCATTGGGAGGCAGATAAAACGAATATGGGGAATGAGTTATTAATTTGATATTTTGACTAGCCAAAAATTCTGTAATTTGTCGTGATGAGTGCGCACTTGCAATGTCATGATGCAGACCGATTCGCTTATTTATACTGTTTTTTCTAATTTCACCAATTACCTGGTGGAGACAAATTGAAGTATACCAATCAGCAGTAACTCTTCTTCTATCCTCCAATGCAACAGTTGTAACATGACCGGTTGTTGCGAAAAAACAAACAACCATTACCATTGAAACGCACCACTTTTGTTGCTTTAGGTTCATTTTGGAACACTCATTCAGATAATTACTGTTTAGTTTCAGGTTCATATATCCATGTTTCATCACCTCTTACAGTGTAATATATAGAATTTGAACGACCATGGCCAAATTTTTAAGCATTTCCTTGCGCCACTTGACACATACTGTTTTTGAGCTGCTGTTAATTGTGAGAAATCCAACGACTAGAAAGCTTCCTGACATTCAAATGTTATTTCAATATGGTATGTGTGTATTTCGATGCAATGCCTAAAGATGCCTGTATCTCACTGTATGTTGCACGTCGATCTGATAAAATCATTTCATGCACAGCATCAATATTCTTTGCGACAACAGAAGTGCATGGTTGACCCTCGCGAAAATCGTCATCAAAAGTAGATCTTCCACTTTTAAACTCAGCAAACCATTTGTAGACCATGATTTTGGACGGCGCTTCATCACAAAATAACAACTTTAGCTTTTCCACACATTGCTGTGGCATTAAACCGTATCGAAAATCATAAAAAATCATCACTCGAAAATCACGATTCAAAATGTCCATTTTTTCCAAACTTACTACTTTTCAAATTATCTTGAAATGAAACTGCCCTGTTTACAATCAAACCGTCAATTGTTCTAATGGTACAAGATGTAAAATTTTACGATTATGACAATCACAGAATCTTATCATTTGAACGAGTACTTGATTTTGCCAACAGTGATCCTCGTATTACTTCTATAAATTAGATTTCATGATTTTACGTTCACCTTATATAACCATAGTTCTTTATGTAAACACATTAATGATTAAGGAAAACCCTTAAGTACTTCATATTATCTATTTATAAACAAATAGTAGAAAGGTGAATGTAGCATAAATACATATAAGAAACTAAAAGTAACAGTTACACACTCTCATGTCGCCTTTCCAAGGGGTTCTTTCACCACGATAATCAACAACATTGGAAAGTAATCGTTTTTGATTTTACCTCTCATTTTATTTACTTTATCTATTTACTTGTGCAGATTTTTAATGTTACGTTATAATTACACATATGGATTTAAAAGTAGGTGCTAACTATATGTAAACTTTCAGTTAGAAAGCATTATTAATATTTAATGGATTATATCTTGTATCACCGAACATTGTTATACCAGCATAAATATACTTAATCTTAATGGTTACTATCCTCCTGATGCATTTTGTAGATCAAATTTTAAAAATGGTAGTGCAGTTTTTGTAAAATGTTTATAAGTGTGAAGAAGTACTTTTAGTCGAAAGGCATTTTGAATATTTGGCAATTAAGTCTATCGTAAAATATGTACTTATAACAATTGCAGGACATCATCTGGTATACGTATACCCATTAAAAACGGTGGTGCAATTTTGGTAAAACCACCTTGTAAGTGTGAAAACATACGTGCTATAAGTAAACTTTTAGTCGAAAAGCATTTTGAATGTTCGGCAGTTAACCCTTTTTATAGACGCATCATGTAAATCAATATTTTTACTAACTCTGTATTATAAGTGTTTTGCAACTGTGGTTTCATATTAACTGAGTCGATCAGCCTATTTCCGCAGTACTTTCTTTCTGAGCGCGACGTTTCGGAAGCGGACTCTGGATCCGTCATCAGGCTTAGTCCTTAGAAAGGCTATACTTGAGTGTCGAATTCATATGTTAGGATTTTTTCCCAAGCACTTTACTACTCACCGATTCGAATTTGGTACCTTTCACTTTCAAGTCTGACACCTTTACCGCTGAGCAACCAATACATTACATATTTTTTAGAATTTATTGGATTTTCTGGTAGTGCGATGTATGTGGCTTCTTTGAGTTTCTGGCGAGTTTTATTCTCGTCCTTTGCCACTATCTGTACGTTATCCCATTGGATGCGGCGGTCTTTGTTCCAGACATGTTTGGCGATTTTTAATTTTTCTGTTTTGCCCTTGCGGACGTTGTTCGATTTTAATATTAATTTTTTGGAATCCATTTGTTTAACAGACTTATGGAACTATTGTTGCTTGGTATTGAACCTAAGTTAAAAGAGGATATTGGAAAAAATTTCGGTGTTGGCAATATTTGTGATTTCATACATTTAAATAACTATACTTGTAGTGTCATCCATACACCGGTATCAGATCATAGTGGTCAAAAGCTATTTCTTCAAAATTATATTGCTTATAGGAGCATAGAGCAGCTAGTTTATCGTAATGTAAACTCAAAGTCTAAAATAGATTAATTCAGAAATTTCTTAATGGAGGAAACATGGAATCAGGTTTATTCGTATGACGTGATGTGTAAATAATAAACTTAATAAACCCATGCATGTTTAAGAATATAACTTTGAATTAAGTTTTCCCATTCAAAAACTGGATATCATCTGATACACGTGGTGTTGCAAATGAAAAATAAAATCACTTCATAAGTGTGTAAAAGTACGTGCTATAAGTAACATTGTATAACTTTCAATGTTCGACAGTTAAGTCTTTATAGGCACATCATTTGAACCAATACTTTTATTAACGTTATATAGAAGTCCATCGGAGATCTATAATTATTTTTATATTATTACACTATATGAACTCACCACTAAATAGGAAAGCTGTATAGTAGTTGTAGGCGATATAAATATTAATTTATTGGAATCTAATTATTTAACAAACAGACTTATTCTCATTTGGCGTTCAACCTAACTTGAAAAAGCCAACTAGAAAAAAATGTTGTTGCGACAATATTTGTGTTAACATACATTAAAATGATTATACTTGTAGTGTCATTCTTGCATTCATCAGACCATAGTGTTCAAAAGCTGGTTCTTCAAAATGGCATTGCTTATAAACACTTAAAGCAGTTAGTTTATCGTAACATAAACTCAAAGTCTAAAGTAGATCAACTTAGAAATTTAATACTGCAGGAATCATGGACTGAGGTTGAAATAACTTCTAAACTTCTAAATGTAATTATTGCGTTTGTATTACTAATAATTAGAATTATGGCCGAGGTTATATTCCCGTGAAAATGAATTTTCAGAATAGTTATGAAAACTCTGGCAACAGCGTTTTTAATTAGCAACATAGTTTAGTATATCATAACAGTTTCAGTGGTAACAGATATCACACACACACACGATAAAAACCCAAAATTTCTGAATGTGCATTACTACACCAGTGCAGTAAGGATTCCGTTCATATGTATATATATATATATATATATATATATATATATATATATATATATATATATATATATATATATATATATATATATATATATATATATATATATATATATATATATATATATATACATATATATATATATATATATATATATATATTTATATTAATATTTTTTAATTACAGTTTAAATTTTAAGCTGACTATGTTAAAATTCTGACCATTTCTTAGATATTTGCTTTTTTCCGAAAAGTGTGAGTTTTTATCAGTTTACAAACTGTTTGATTACTCAGGATTTATTTAAGGTAGATTATGAAAATTTGGCATAGTGCTTAATGACATATGCAGCTAACTGAAACAATGTAAGTTTTTAAAAAAACCAGGGAGGTCCAAAAATTAACCTCAAACTTTCAGTCAATTCAAACGGCCAAAGCTACTTTTTTTTTATGGAAATCCCCATTTTTTATAGGTTCACCGTATTTTCCATAAAAAAATGATCAAAAAATGTTAAGTAATGTATGTAGCTTAAGTACAGAGGTTTGAAGTTATAACGCAATAAATATTAAATGCAAAGGATTCAGAGTAATTTTTGATAGAAACTAAAATCACGTAGGCTTTGTTATTATTTTATTTGGTATTTGTTTATTATTTTTGCAAATTGCAGTTTGATTAATATGTTAAATTTTGTTAAAATATTAGAATGAAGTTAAAACTACACCATGCCTAGGCTAAATCTCAGTAATGAAGGTTACTTCAATTTAGTTGTGATTTACGGTGAGTGTGGTAGAGTAGTTAGCAGAACAGTACGAACTTTCCAGGAACACTACCCAGGCAGACCTAAACAAAATAGGGAGACAGTTTCACGCATAATAAAATATCTTAAAAATCATGGTATCTTCCAAAATTTTCAGGACTCTTGGAGATTTAATATTTCTGTGCTCTTAGAAACGAGGAAGTCGTTGCGGTACACATCTGCGTTGAAAATTCAATAGGTAAACATCACCAGAATTTCTTTAATTTATTCTTAGATAGAAAAATATTAAACAAATGTTAATAGACGGGTACATTAATATTTTAATAAGCAAGGTTGCACCTACCGTCGAACCTGACTCCTGGTACCAACTAGATGGAGCTCGTCCTCATAACGGTAACGACGTTGTGAGGCTTCTTTATTAATTGTATGAAGATCGGTGGTTTGGTCATAATGGTGTGCACACTTGGACATCAAGGTCACCTGACTTGACGCCCTTAGATTATTATTTTTGGGATCGATTGAACGACTTGGTGTACGAAACTCCTCTGACTTCAAAGGAGGAATGTATTGACAGAATTCGAAACACAATTAATGCTTTCTTCAACGCAGAAATTAGAAGAGCAACCCATCAAGCTATTAAAATCGTGTAGAAAAGTATTTATTAGCCGATGGACAAAATTTTGAGCACCTTTCGTAGAAATTGTTAAAAAATATTTTTTGTTTAATTAAATTTTGTATTTTATTCATAATTTTGTTGAGTTAACTTCAAAACCCTTCTACATACCCTTTTAATATTGACACAATACTATTGCTGACGCAATCAAGGCTACTGTGATTTTCTGTGCATTTCATGTTTATTGCGTTATAACTTCAAACCTCTTTACTTTAGCTACATACATTATTAAATAATGTATGTAGGTAAAGTAAAGAGACAGAATTTTAACACTGTTTGCTCATTTTTTTTATGGAGAATACGATGAATAAAAAAATGGGGCTTTCAATAAAACGTAGTTTTAGCCGTTTGAATTAATTGAATGTTTGAGGTTAATTACTGGACCTCCTTGATTTTTGTTTTAAAAAACTTGCATTGTGTCAGTTAGCTGCATATGTCATTCATTAAGCACTATGCCAAATTTCAATAATATAACTTAAAAAGTTTGTAAACTTATAAACACGTCATATTTTTCGCAAAAAAGCAAATATCTCAAAAATGTTTCAGAAAGATTAACTTATAAAACACACCTTAAAATTATATATATATATATATATATATAAAGTTCGTCTTGAAACTCCCTGTATAGCGGGTGTCCGGATAAAGATACGGACCTGCCCTATCCCGACGATGGTACGGCTTAGGCGTTTGGGAAAAAATCCATATAAGTAAAGCAAGTAACGGAAATGGCTGAAAATTATTTTGAAGTTCGTAACTCGACCGATCGGAGGCGTTACTGATACGAAGTAACGTAAAATTCATGCTATCTCGGAAAATTGATTGATAAGCTATAACTTTGAAAGTATCATTCAAGAGCTTGGGTGATACTGCAACATTTTACTATTTTTTCCGTATCTTTCATAATAAAGGAGGGTGAGGCCAATGTGTTTTCCAATATTTACATTTTAATATCTCCTGAATCACTCAACGCATTAGAATATTCCTAGCCTCATTTGAAAGTGCAATTTATTGTCTTTTAAAGAGGGTTTTTGTTGGAGCCTTTAGTTTTAAAAAAATAAACTAGAGGGCGTTCTCTACAGCGATTGCACATGTTTGTGATTTTTTGGAAAAAACTAAATAGAACGGTACTATTTATTTGACAGGCTGTCACGCGGTTTAAAATTACCTAAATTTTACTGAAAACCCCTTTTCAATAACCCCATCCATTCTCGAATTATACGAGAAAATGTTAAAAATTTTAATACCGCAATCGGAACAATTTACCTTGTCGTGGAAAAAAAAATTCATAATAACCGTAACATTGAAAAATGACTGATATGACAATTTTCAAAAGTTACTTCTCAGAGTTTCTGTGTCTTGTATGTATTTTTTAATCCATTTTTTCTTTTGGAAAAATACGCCATTTACAAACGCGGAAGCGATTGTTACATTATTTCAATGTTTCGAAAATGCTGCAATTGCGTCACGGTAATATGCAATGCAATTTCCGCAAAACAGACATTGTTCTCGAGAGGTTTTTCAAGAATGGTAACGTGCAGCGATTCAAGCATATGTAAGAGTTCTTAGAACACGCACCGAGGAAAATATTATCAACGTTTTGTCCTATGAGCAATACGATCCCACCTTCAGCACCAAAAAAATTCTGACGACTTGGGAGTTCCAAAACAATTGTCCACAAGATTCTTTAAAACAATAATTTGGATCCCTACCACATTCTTCTACATCCGACATTAAATCGCACTGCTTATGATCATAGATTCAACCACTATCACTGGATCCTAAATACGATGCGGAAAATCCAAATTTCCTGTTACGGATACTATGGACGGACGAAACAACTTTCAGTAGCACAGGGAACGTGAACTTGCACAGTGTGCATTATTGATCCGAGCAGAATCCAGATTGGATGAGGCAAGTAGAACATCAAAATCGCTGGAGTTTGAACGTATGGTGCAGAATGCTGGAAAGAATTGTTTGACCAAACCCTTAATGGAAAGAGGATTTTAGAGTTTATGAAGATTTGTCCTCCACCACATTTAGAAGACGCTTCTTGGAAACAAGAAGGCACCTGTGCTTCCAGCTTGATGGTTGTCCGGCACATTATAACCGAAACGTATGTCGACGATTATGTGAGCAATATACTAATCGTGTCCTTGAAAGAGGAAGTCCATTTCCCTGGTTGGCGCGTTCGCCGGATCTTACTTGGTTAGATTTCTGCCTATAGGGTAGAATGAGAGTCCTGGTTTCCCAATAGAAACTAACAACCAGGAAAAATATTGGCGAAAGAATAAGACATGCTATTAGAAGTTTGTCCAGGACTGAAATTGAAGCAACGGCTTTTTCTACCGAAATTAGGTTAGATAAATGCATAGAGAATGATAGAAGACATTTTGAAACTTTGTGAGCTATTTCTGGCTAAACTTTCTTTATGAAGGTAGTTCTAAGATTTTTGTGCTTCTATGTTTTTGTTATTACTGATGTGGCATTGACCTGTTGGCCTTTAAAACTAAATGTTGAACCAGGTCTAATCACAAAGTGTGAATGAGGTTAAGCCGCAACTTATTAATATTGTTACTTAGTGAGGAGAAAGTCGAACCGTGGTTTAAATTAAGTCGATTAGCATGGATATGTGATTTATTTTCCCCGCCAAGGTGACTCGACGATTGAGGTATTCAAATTATTAACATTTTCCCATATAGATCCAGAACGAATGGAGATATGGTGAAGGAGTTTTCACTAAAATTTAGTAACGGCCTGTTAAATAAATAATACTGTTTTGGTTTGTTTTTTACAAAAAATCACAAAAACGTATAATCGCTGCCGAGAACACTCCCTAGTTTATGTTATTAAAACTAAACGCTCCAACAAAAGACATCCTCCAAAAGACGATAAATTGCTCTTTCAAACCAGACTAAGGATATTCGATTTCGTTGAGTGCTTCAGGAAATATTAAAATTTAAATATTGGAAAATGCATTGGCCTCCCCCTCCTTTATTATGAGAAATATGGAAAAATGTCGCAAAGCAAAATGTCTGTATCCGTGTCCGCGTCCGTGTCCGTGTCCGTGTCCGTGTCCGTGTCGTCCGTGTCCGTGTCCGTGTCCGTGTCCGTGTCCGTGTCCGTGTGTGTGTGTGTGTGAGTGCCTGTGTATGCGCGTGTGTTCAAGAACGTGCGTGCGTGTGCGCTTTTGGGCGTGGGTGTACGTGTGTGTGGTGAGTGTGTGTGTGTGTGTGTGTGTGTGTGTGTGTGCTGATTGTGCGTGTGTGTGTGCGTGTGGGTGAGCACAACTTAAAATACGACGATGGTCATTGCAAGACAGAAGAAACGTAAATAATGCTCAAATCCGCGTTGCACATAGAACAAAACTTGATTAAATAATTATATACGATAAAAATCTATACACTGGTACTCGAAGTGATATAGATATACACAAGGAGAAAATATCAACATATCAACTAAAGTTTGGAACAAAAACTATACCTGCTATTTAGTTACGTATGTTGCTTGTTACGCCCAATTTAGCAGATACATATCAGTGCTACATGCCCTGGATCGAGGACACATTAGGTTTACCGTTACATTACTGCTGGAAACTAGCTTATCTTATCTTATAATCGTATAATCAAAAAATAAAGTCTCGGCATCAATTGGTTTCGATATAGTGTACAAATTTCACGTTGAATGTACAAGTAAATACGTATCCTTTTTAGTGCAGATTACATTTTTATTAAATGGGCAAGTTAGATGAATAAAGCTCGTCCAATATTGTTACAAAAGGTTTAATACTGATGTAATGAAAAACAAACAACTGACTTCGGTTAATGTCTTCTAAGATAAAAACATTTCAGTGCATAACCTTTCTCCAGTTATATTTTGTTGACATTGGTAGAACTAAACTTTGTTATTACATTGCAGTTATACAATTATCTTCCATTTTGAAATAAGTCTATGGTAAGATAGGTTACATTTTATGTATGGTTTATCTATTAATTAAGAGTTAGTTTACTATCGTAAAGCTGTGTGAAAAGTTAAGTGCTTTTATGCTGAGTCAGACGTTATTATTTTGATTTATTAAATATACAAATAAATACAGCTATTGTATTGTTAATTAAGTTTACTAGTACAACTTTCTCATTTATTGATGTATTTTAATTATTTAACCTAAGGATAAGTGGCGCTTGACTTGCTTATCGGATTATAGCTATAGATATTATCGCTCCCTCACTTACGACCTTTTAAAGAAAAGAGGTCTCAATCTACAGTAAGTGTCGTAAGTAATGAACTGAGCTACGCCGTGGTACAAACTTACCTTTCTCATATAAGCAAAAATTTCTCTTGGTATAAGTAGGCTTCCAATAGGAAGTTTGTTATGTGTTACAGTGTGCGCCCGTGTGTGTATGAGTGCGTGCCTGTGTGCGTGCGTGCGTGGGTGCGTTCGTTCGTGCGTGCGTCAGTGCGCTCGTGCGTGCGTGAGCGCGTGTGCCCCCGCGTGCGTACTTGCGTGCGTGCGAGCTTCCGTGCGTCCGTGTGTGTGCGTCCGTGTGTGTAGTGTGTGTGTGTGTGTGTGTGTGTGTGTGCGCGTGCGTGTGCGTGTGCGTGTGCGTGTGCGTGTGCGTGTGCGTGTGCGTGTGCGTGTGCGTGTGCGTGTGCGTGTGCGTGTGCGTGTGCGTGTGCGTGTGCGTGTGCGTGTGCGTGTGCGTGTGCGTGTGCGTGTGCGTGTGCGTGTGCGTGTGCGTGTGCGTGTGCGTGTGCGTGTGCGTGTGCGTGTGCGTGTGCGTGTGCGTGTGCGTGTGCGTGTGCGCGCGCTCGTGCACGTGCGCGTGCGAGTGCGCGTGCGTGTGCGTGTGCGTGTGCGTGAGCGTGTGCGTGTGCCTGTGCGTGTGTGTGTGTGTGTGTGTGCCTGTGCGTGTGTGTGTGTGTGTGTGTGTGTGGTGTGTGTGTGTGTGTGTGTGTGGATGTATGCTGGTATGCACGATAACTCCTGAACCACATCACATACGTAATTAAAACGTTGTATTTAAGCTTACTTTCACTTGTCCTGGAGCTGGTTAAATTTTGGGAGAAGTTCGGTGGCGGAGTGAGGGGGTTTGTTAGGAACAGTTCTTGATTTTTATAAAATATTTCTGAAACAACAGTATATTTAAAAGATATCAAAATACTAACATGTATACTTTGAATATGTCAATTAATAACGTGCTATCCAATTTTTTGATACTCGCCTAATTTAGCGGCACAGAATTTCCTAAGAATTTAAGTGATAGTTCAACATCTAAATAACTATTAATTTTGTAAGAAAATATGTAGACGCATTTCTTAAAGAAAATTTAATCAGCGTTTTTGTATCTACTTTCTTAATATAAAGCAATATAAGGGTAAAAATTAATGAAATAGAATTGAAAATGCTGAAACTTTGTTATTGATATTTTGTAGAAGTGTGCGGCTTGGTAATATCCTAGATGTCTATTACCCTCTATTTGACATGAAATTTGAAACGTCCATCTGACATAGATTATTGTTTTTTGTTTTTACAATACTGCCTGATTTCGTTAAAACTTATAAAAAAAGAGATTGGATAATTATCTTAAAAAAATTGTTATTGAAATTTTTTCATTTCCTTTAATTTCCATGTCAACAGGAGATATTTGTTATTTCCGTTACATAATTTTATATCTACAGTATTATATCCTCCATCAATATATCTCTAGAGGTCACAATAAGCTCTAGGTTGCTAAAGCGTTGTATGACTGAATTGTTTTTACTACTTGCTCATATAATACGCTTCTCTTTCTATACAGGTACTTGCTAACGGAATCAAACCACTTCATAAGAAAGTGTTACCAGAAAACTATAGGCAATCCATTTGTCTGATTAGTGCATTTTCAAAGACAATTAACAAAATGTTTTTGTTTTAAATTTATATAATTTCTTTAAACACATTATTTTACTAAATCTCAATATAGTTTCCAAATTGGTAAGTCTACTTCGACAACTACATCATATCATGGATCAAAAAAAGCATGCCTTTGAATATTTTTGGGTCTATCTAAGGTTTTTGATCTTATAGGTCATAAGATACTGTTAAGTAAATTAAAACGGTATGAGATTCAGGAATTAGAATTAGACTGGACGAAACCACACCTTCCCACAGAACCTTCTTAAACGCTAACTTCAGTACATTTGTACTGACCCTTTGCTTATTTAAGTTTCAGTTGAACGTCTTTAAGAGATTTTACATAAATTACTTACATAAAACTGAAAATAAATCGTTATCACACAACACGCTTGACGGATTTTGCTGTGACGGCAGGATGACAATTAAAAGGAAGTTGTATTCTAGAAAATAAACAAAACGTAACCATATATATATATATATATATATATATATATATATATATATATATATATATATATATATACATATATGCTAACACACTTGACCTGTCAGTAAACAAACAGGATATTTGAAGTTGCGTTAAAGGATTTTGAATAACCCAGGCAGATATGACGATAATACTGCGTCTTGTGTTTAATATCTTAACCATAATCTCAAACTGTCCTTACACAAACCCTCATTCCGAACTTATTTCTTTGAGACACATCAGCTAATTTTAAGTATAAAGGATCAACAACAGTTTGAGAGATAGACCGGAATTATCGACAAATTATTAATAGAAGCAAATGCAAAAAGATTTATAGGCGTAGAGACCCACTGAGATAACGTACGGCACCTCACTAGCAAAATTGGCACATCATTTACAAATATCTGTACGCAGATGATCTAATCACCCGTGGTCCAATGAATGTAATACGTAATTAAACTGAATACCTACATCAAAAATATTTTCCAAGAAGTCAGATTAAAACTACGGACCCAATTACTCAATTTGCTCGGTAGAAGAGACAAAATTTTAGCTTTTGCTTATTATTAAGGTGGAAATCATCAATTCATCAAATACTATGAAAGTAATCTTGTTGCCCACTATTTCGCAGCTGTCCGGCCTAATTCTTGTAGGTACATGAAACAGTATCTAATGTCTGCGGCTTTTAAGAGGTCATAATAATTAGCGGTTTCGTTCAGATAAGTAAAGATGTATAGTAGATTGTAACGTGCAAAAATCGATATCCAATTCAATAGTGTCGCCTTTCTGTAGTTGCTGTATTAAAAATTACCCTTGCGTTAAAAGTTTGGAGATTTTCATTTAACAATTTTATCGATATCTGCTTCAATAGTACTGATTTTATAATTTTCTGTATTAAAAATAACATTTAAAAGTTTAAATTGACATAGTAGTGCCACCTAAGAGATTTTGACGGTTTTGCGTCCGCTGAATTACCGCTGGAGGGCAGTATGTATACTAAATAACAATTTAACATAAAAGGAAACCTTATTTTTACATACAAAAATTATTCCAAAAATTTGGTAACAATGAGACCTGATAACTAAATATTCCTTTAAAAACGTTCTTCAGTGAGGTTTGTGGGTAACCATTTTGGTGAAAAATGAAGCATTCTTAGGAAATTATATTTTTCTGATTTAATTGATGACATCATTTCTACAAGAGAAATTTTCGAATATAAAGTATCTCTATATCTTGTAATATACTTACTTGGCTAAGATTTACTAATCGCTATTTTATGGTGGACATATAAGAATCTTGTTGTTACTAAAGGGGTAAGCTATACACATTTCTTCCATTCCTTTGTAATTTTTAAGTTTCTTTCAGTGCCGATATACCATAAATAACCAAATCGCTATTCTCAAGACTGAAAATTAACCATAGTCGTTAATAGACCACCTATAACTCGTCTTTAATCTACAGAGATAAAGCAACATTATCAGATCAAATTACAATTACCTATCTTACCTTATTTTTAGCTCTTCGATTTTTGTTTCTTCGATTTTCTCCTTGATTTTGGCTTGTGGTGTTACTACGGTTTCTTTTGTGCGTCTTTTCTTGTTGCTGTTGATGTTTCGTTGATCTGGAATTAACCTTATGCTGTGCGAAGATAGATATTTATTCTCCCTAACTGTTACATATTGCTGGTGGTTACGATGAATCTGGCTGTATGTTCGCTAACGGTGACAACTCGAAACCTTCTCACCTTCACTAACCAGGACCAAGCTGATTCAGACCAAGATTGAAAGTATAACTATTCGTCCAACCAGGTCAGAGTATTCCATTATTGCATGTGTTAATAAGTTTTACCCTTGAGTTGATCTTATACACTGTCACATTTCGCAAGCTGCCTTCTGCAGGGATCGACACAGTTTCTACCAAATAAAAAGCGCTTAAATTAATAACAAATGCGCAGTGGCATAAAATAAATTTTTGAGTCACACCGGTTGTATTGATTGTCCAATTTGTGTTACTACGTCAAACTTTAGCGTGGAATACTGTACTTTTTTTTAATTCTGCCTTTTATATTTAAATGCAATTTTTAAACAGTGGAGGCGAGTGTTTAGGTTATATGCGACCTGTTTTTTCACTGCTTGGGTATTTATATTTCAATTAATGATGAGGTCAAGTGTGAACTGAATAGGCTTCGCCAAAAATATACTTAAATGAAGTGTCCTTTTTTAGGTTGACACAAGATCTTTCAGCGAACACGAGAGGGGTATTACGTTAACTCTAATAATTACTCAATTCTTACTTTCTTGAAGATTTAAATATCCCGACTTGCCCTCGTGAGGATTTATTGGTAATGAACTATTATATGGTATACTTTTGTACGTCTGAAATGTATAGTTTCATAGGGGAAACGTCAATTACGCTAACATAAATTATCATTAAGAATATGTGCTTGTGATAAGTTGCATGCTCTGTATGTATTCATAACTCGTCCAGTTTTTTGGGGAAAACCAAAAATTCAAATTATTATTAGTGTATAACGTGTCTAGTCCTTTGGGGATAACTTAAATTTAAACATATGTAGTTCATTGATTGCAAATTTGGAAATAAATTAAGATTACTAAGGGAACTGTTGTTTATTTACTCATCCTGTTCCTTCTCCCTGGTTCAAGCTTTACAGGACCTCTCTCAGAAAACAATAATTTCACTTTCTTTTCTTTTTATGTAAAGGTAAACTTTCACCATTATCACACATAATAAAATACTTATCTTTTTTGTTTTTTTTAATGGTGTATTTTATATTATACAATCTAAACGTCTCGATAACACTTACAGTTATATTCGTCAGTAGTAATAGCTGTTAAAATTGTTAAAGATGTTGTAAACAATTTTGTCAAAGTTGAAAAATTAAAACATAAACATCAGCCTGCTATCAACATAACAGTTTGAGAAACGTATAAAGCCAAATATAAAATTAAGGTTTAGTAAAGAATAACTAGGTCATACAAAATTAGATATTGTTAAAATGTCTTAAATGTGACAAATCAGAACACTGTCTACGATGAAAGCTAACAATGAAAAGTGTCTGGATAAAACACATTTAGCAAAATCCAATCAAGTTATGATGTAAGTGTAAAGTAGTGAAAAACTTCAATTTAAAAATGATAGAAGCATTCACAAACATAAACAAGACATCAAATAAAATAATCCAGTTAAATCCGACAAAGAGATATCTTTATCAATAAGTGCAAGTGTTATTAACAATGAGAAGCATAAAATCAGAACGTTTTTTGTAATTTTTTAATTTTAATCTTAATTTCAACTACTTATGTCAAACTATAGTGCTGTGGTAATTTAACATATAATTGGTAAAGCGTTTGCTTCAAGATCTAGGAAAAACAGCAAAAAACGTAGACATACCAAAAGTCAAAATTAAAATCAAAATTAAGTTATGCCTTTTTTTAATTATAAGATGCCAAAACCTATTTAAACGGAGATTTTTTTCCTGTCTGTTAAAATTATTAGTGTGTTTATATATTTCAATAGCTTCACGTTGTAAACGAACATAATAATGGGTTTGTCTTGACAATATTTCCATATTGTCAAACTGAATGTCATGATTTAGATTATTTGAGGCATCGTCAGCCACAGCAGACTTCTCTGGATGACCTAAATGCAGTACGTCTATAAGGTGTAATAAGATTATTAATATCTGTAAGTGAATATCCATTATCTTGTAAGGATTTTGTTAAATATTTATATTCATCCTTCAAAAATTCATGGTCACAAATTCGTTTTGCTCGATCTACTAAACATTCAATTACACACATTTTTTGACGTGGATGGTGGTTGGATAATTTATAAAGGTATCTATCATTGTGTGTCGGCTTTCTGTAAACCTTAAAAGATAGTGAATTATTATTTTTCGATATTAATATGCCAAGAAATGTTAAACTTCCATTAGTTTCTTTTTCCATGGTAAACTGAATACTAGGATGTATATACCATTTATAAAACTCACGCAGTGCCTCTTCTCCATCTCTCCAAATAACAAATGTGTCATCTACACATCTATACCAAACTGAAGGTTTTTTAGGTGTATTTTGTAACGCTAATGTTTCAAATTTTTCCATGCAAAATTAGCTATAACAGGACTAAGGGGACTACCCATTACTACACCTTCAATCTGTTCATAAAATGCACATACTATTCCACTGAAAGTAAGTTGTAGTAAGACAGTGCTGAAAATGAATGGTTATGTCCTTTGGAAGCAGATGATCAATGTATTCAATAGTTTCTTTTAGAGGCACTTTTATAAAAAGTGAAACAACATCAAAGCTAACCATAATATCACCCTCTTCAATTTTGAAACAATGCATTTTTTCAACAAAGTCGGCAGAGTTTTTAAAGTAATGGGGTGTTTTTCCTATATGAGGTTGTAATAAAAATGTAAGATGTTTTGTAGCATTGAATATGCTTTCTCAAAAAAGTCAAGGGAAGTATATGACCACCTATAAGAAGTTTCTTGATTGGTGTAAGAACGTGACAAAATTGCCGGAAAACTGTTTGTTGTCTTTTTTCCAGGAACTAAGTTTTCGGTACATCGGGAGTAACCGGGAAATACCTATTTTAAAGCTGTGAGTACAAAAAATATTTTAATTAGCCGTAATTAGTAATTAGGAAGACGTTAATAAACCCCTCTAAATATATTAGTTAGATACGAGTAAAATTTCTATCATAAACAAAGACATAAAAATTGTATAAATACAACCAAACAATATCACTTTAAAAGTATTGATTTTCTGAACGACCTAGAGAACAGGTACTAAAGCCATTTACTTCTGTCTTATCTCTTTAAAAATATTTGCAACACTAAATAACGTTACGATAACTGTATAAAACCATATGTCCTCTTCCATTTTCTACTAGTCAGGAACGTACTCAAATTATTCCCGTATTTTTATTTAATTTTCCTTTTCATTTCTTCATTTTCTTTGCATAGGAAATTAAGATCACTTTTAACTTTCTGGTAAATACGCCGTTACTACTTTCGCAGTAAAGCTAACGAGAACACTAAGGCGTCCACTGCTCCGTGATCCATCCAGCACGCCACTAATCGCCGCAGGAAGGAGACTAATCCAATCCCCGGACCAACCTGTAGTGGATGTTTTACTCTGAGTATCTTTATTTGTTAGCATTTAGTCACATGTAAATATATCGAATGTATAAATTAGTTTCAAGTGTACATATTTAGAGAGTATATCTATATAGAACAAGATAAGTATCAAAACCTTTTAATGCTTATTGATCAGAGTAAAAAATCTAGTAGCAAACGACCAGCCCTATTTAACGAACCACAACATTAAGTCGTGAACTTCAGAAGCATTTGTAAATGGTGGAGTAACCTGTTGTTAGAACATAGTCGTTTAGAGTAGAGGTAATTATTTGTTTCATTTCCACTCTCCCAAAAATATTTAAAGAAAATTTGGAGTGTAGCTTATCATACTCCTGCAGATTTATATATCCTACATAAATACGAAGCATCTCCAACCGGCTACGTGCCCATTATAGCCTTTTATCACCCAACACAGTTCGATGTCATTTGCATTAGTGATTATGCATTTACTATTATTGTAAAATGCCAATATTTTTCCATCTCATGTCGATGTACGTTCCTATGTATACTTGCTTATCTCTTGCTGATACATTTGTCTTCAATAATGTGCGACATCTTCCTGCATTCTGGGGCCTATACTTTATACGACGAAAATTTTACAATTAAAGCACAAATTCGTAACGTGTTCAAAACTTGAACGTAACCCAATATACGCTACAGATACAGTAAAGAAATATATTGACTAGCTCAACTGATGTTTGAGGAGTAGTCCAATGGATGCGTGGGTAGTGTGACCTTACTTATATAGATGCCCAAAGCGCCATTAAATAAGACAGCCCCTGAGCTGCAAAATTGCGAAATGAAGCTGTAAGAAACACATAAGTAGATACAATAAACAAATAAAACACAATGTACTCATCTGAATAGTTTTACTTATTATCAGCAAAATGTTATCTAAATACAAACAAAATTACTAGCCGTTAAAGGACTCCAGAAAAAAAAGTAAGAAGAAAGATAAAAAGAAACAGCATAAATGAAAATAAATGTAAAGTGTAAGTGTAAACAGAAGGTTCAGTAGTTTGAATGGCAAATTATTAAGTTATTACTTATTATACTAGGTGGATTAAAAATTTTAGAATAATCCTAAGAGACGGCGTTAGTATGCACTAATATGAACCATACATAAACAGCTTCATCTTTTATTAGACGTCTGTTAAAATTACAGCCATTTTTTTTACGCATTTTCAAGTTATAGCAGTGAGAAGCAACCAACCTTCGTGTTTTTAAATGGAAACCCAAACTAGGTAAGTATTACCGAGACTCTGCACCATCGATGCAGATGATTCAAAAGTGGTTTTCTGACTTTCGTTGTGGCCGTACAAGCACCGATGACGCTGAACGATCTGGCCGCCGAAAAGACGTCAAAGACGTCAGTACCCCAGAAAACGGAAAAAATCCATGATATTATGTTGAACGCCCCAAAATCATACATGAAATTTTTGGTATGACGAAGCTCTTCGCGCGATGGGTGCCGCGTTATCTAACAGTGAACCAAAAACGAATTCGTGTTACGACTTCCCAGCAGAATTTGTCAATGTTTACGCAAAATCCAAAGGAGTTTTTGCACCGATTCATAACCATTGATGAAACATGGATACAGTTCTACCCACCAGTGCAACAGTCGAAACAATGGGTTTCTCCGGGTGAAACCGCTACGAAGCGTCCAAAAACGCAACAATGGATGGGAAAGGTTCTGGCATCCGTATTTTGGGATGCTCATGGATTCATTGATTATCTTCAAAAAAGTAAAACCATAATTGGCACATATTATTCATCGTTATTGGATCGTTTGAAAACTGAAATTTCAAAAAAAAAAAACCGCATTTGAAGAAGAAAATATTCTCTATCATCACGGCAATGCGCTTGCTCATTCATTGATAGTTTCGTAAGCAAAATTGTACGAAATCGGGTTTGAACTGATTCATAAGCAACCATATTCGTCAGACCTGGCCCCCAGCGACTTCTACCTGTTTTCAAACCTGAAAAGATGGCGCACCGGTAAGCGATTTTACTCATAGCTGAATCTGAGACCTATTTTGGAGAGCTTCCGACGGACTACTTTTTGAACGGGATAAAAAAGTTAGAAAATCGCTGGACTCACTGCATAGACTTAAAATAAAACTTTGGCCAAAAAAAATTTTCACTTATTCCAAACTTTTTGATCCACCTAGTAGTGCACTAAAGTTTATTATATACTTTAAAAAAGTAAAAAAAACTTCCAGGGAGGAATTTGCAAAATACAAAATTGTATCTGAATGTCAGTAAAATACTGATTTCAACCAGTGGGGCAGGCCACACAGCACACCAATATGAATAGACGCAAAAGCTGTTTATATGTAGCAGCGCTGTTTCATCTGTCAGTAACATAGGTCTTAATTTTTATTAAACAAAGCACTAGATTCGTCTTGGTAAGACAGTGATCACTCTTTTAAAAATTTAAGTTAACCCTAAATATAAGGGAAACACACTGAAATGTTGAATATAACGCAGTTATAACGCGCTTAATATATTTCTAGTTACGAGAGTCATTGCAGTTGGAAGGTACTTTATGATCGCACAACTTCAACTCTACTATGTGGTTTTTAATTATATTTAAATAAAGAAATTTTAAGACACTTAGCTTATATAGATTCCGAAGATAGGAGAAGCATGTAGCAATCATGTCGTTTTCACTGCAGCATCAAATAGTCAGTAGGCAACAGGTCAACACATACCCCAGGATGGTCTAAAAGAAATACCCTGACTTAAACATATTATATTATTACCGTTATCAATGACCAAGGTTATACTTAATTTTGGTTTTCTTATTTATTTGAATTTCTGTTTGTATAAGCTTTTAATATTAATAATCTTTAATAATAAAAACAAATCAAACGTTATACTTCTTTAATTACTAAAATTCGCAATGCTGGAATGTTTTGTTTACAACGACATATAACAATCAAACTTTTAATTCTAAATAATATTCTTAATACTAACATGCAACAAAAAACCCTTTATCAGAATTGAATGGAATGTTTTCCGTTCAATTTTGATATTCATATTCAAATTCAGAGAAAATAAAACACATAAACGTTTCTTTATTTACACAATTAGAAATTGTACTTATCTGGTGTTTCTTTGAAATCCGTTGACGTAACTACAATGTGGCCAAGACGATGACGCAATTGGGCCTATGATGCGGACATGACGCCTTGCTTCTTTTGTTCCCACGATATCTTGTTTACACCTTTTTTGTGCTTAAGTCTATTACAATTTTCTTTCCAATACTTTTATGATTTTTGTAAATAATTGCTTTATATATTTATTTAACAGTCAATTATTACTTTAATTGTTCAATTTTAACTACAATTAGCGTGCTGCAATGAACAGCGGACATCTACAAACGGCAACACTTTTACTTTGAACATAAATCCTTTCGAGTTATTGTTCTTTATATATTAATTTCTTATACTAAATCGATAATCTCGATTTATTTTTATCGTTCACTATTTAAACACAATCTTGGTATACTTTTGGTACGTACAGAAAACGTGATTTTTAATTATTGCGCAATATTTTTTATCACCAACCTGACATTATTTAGGGTATTTCACTATGACCCTCTTTGGTTACTATCAACCGAACTCTAATCGCTTACTTCAAGCGGTTGTTACTGCGTCCTCCCCTCTCTCTCTACAAATCAATTACGCTTCTGCAAACTGCCGCGTTTATTTGAAAGCTTTATAATTAAATATCTGAACACTCATTGAAAATAAACTCAAGCTTTTCATCTTAACATTAATTACATTTACATACGAATAACCAACAACCATTTCTTTGCCTAGAAAGTATGATATAACTATCAAATCTCGTATAATTAGCGCGAAATTTTGAACTTTTCTAAGGCACCTGTACATCTACTAATTCATGTTCTATGGCTAATGTAACGAAACCGTCTAGCCTATTTTGGGTGGTTGTGGAAATTTTTTATTATTTTCAATTTAGAAAAGGGGTTCTCTATTAGCCACACTTAATGGAAAGGTCAACAACATTCTTAAGGCAATGCTGAGGTTAGGAGGAACGTTTAAAGTAGTGATAAGTGTTAATACCTCAATTGAATTTTGTTTTGCATTTGTAAACCGTAAAACTTATTCTATTTCATCTTCTAGCTCGGGTGCGTTTACATGTCCCGATTCACGACCAGTCAATAGTACTTTCAAGTCATTACAATATTTAATTAACTCCTTTTTAGGTAATTCTTTAATTCGTGTATATTGAACAAAAATTGAAAATGGTTGTTGTAGGTATTCATCAAATTAAGTGTGGATTCTAAAGCATTAATAGCTTGATCTATTGTAAAAAAATATAATTCTATTTCAAATTTTAATTTGGGATCCGCGATCGGATAATCGCTAGCTTGGTAAATAAAGTTTAACCGTTTCTAGTGGAACTCTGTGACGCGGTTGTGTTAACTCGAAATCAGCTGGGATGTCAATAACGTCAGTGTGTTCCTTTGCATCACAGATCATTTTATTAAAAGCCTTATCCGCGCGAAGATCCTTGAAAGGAATTTTACAATTTTTTATTGGCTCGATAGCAAACAATACAT
The DNA here is from genome assembly GCA_036346205.1 of Vesta saturnalis. Classification (NCBI taxonomy): domain Eukaryota; kingdom Metazoa; phylum Arthropoda; class Insecta; order Coleoptera; family Lampyridae; genus Vesta; species Vesta saturnalis. Next base: position 516,960 of record JARFJB010000960.1, read on the forward strand.
CATAGCCTTTGGCCAGTAATAGCTTGCTGATCCAATTAATACAATCTAAGATTGTTTACAAAATTACAATGGAGCCTCATATCTTATAAAAGTGTCAATTCCAGTATCGTCATAAATACTTAATTAAGCATCGTAAATACTTCCCAACTGATACTTTCAGGGTTCTAAAGCTTTTACTCGACTTTCCCAACGAGTATCATTCAGTGATTTTGGAGTTGGTCCCTAACATAATTTAATAATATGGCCCATCTAAAGGTTGACGAAAAAAAAAACAAGTAAACTATTGAAGTATATAAAAAAAAATCTGCGGCTTCTAAGGACACCTTTGCCATATCGTTGGCGACTAAATTTAATGAGTGGCTACTACATGACAAGTAAAATGCTCGTGGATTCATCGCCTTTATTCTAGATCGTACCCCTGATTTATCACCTCCCATATTGGCCCCGTTGTCGTAAGCCCTCTCATATCCTGCAAATTTAACCCTAATTTTGCAAGTTTTTCAATTATTACATTTGGAAGTGTTTGTTTTGTCGATCTCTCAACTGGAAGAAAGCCTAAAAAGTTTCCATTAATCTTAACGATAATATCATTGGGGTTAGATTTGTCAATAGTCACATATCTAACTAAAGTTAGTCTTAAGTACTCTGCGAACATGCTGTTCCATTATTGGATCAAATTGAGCTAGTAATTGAATCATTTGTAATAATTCCCATTATTAAAATCGTAAAGATTGTGGCTGGGAACCCTAATGGCTAAACAATTTTTAGTAAGCATTTTTATATTTGACACAATACGTAGAACCCCATACGAATGGTTTTTCTCTGCAGCAATAAGCCTTTGTAACTCATTGTCAGTAGTTTTAGAAGATTGTAATCGCCGACCAAATTAAATGCAAGACATTTGGCATTAAATGTGATTTTTTGATGACTCATACTCTTTTAGAGTGTCACTGAGGTTCATCCAACGTGCAAATCCTTCAGTGCAGACAGAACTAAAGGAGCAATAAAAAGTTTACACTAAAAACAATATACACAGTTTTTTTTATAAAGTAATAAACTAACCAGTTGCGCAGTACTTTTTCAATGTTTTCGTGTAATAATGCGTACTCAATTTTCGACCGGTGTTATCAACTGGATACTTATAGTCCTTTAATGGTTTAAGTGGCCCCTCCTTCAGCGTCTGAAAAACTAGCTGGCTAAGATCTTGAATCGGAATCTAAGATAACCACAGGTTGTATTTCCTTTAGAAGTTCCCAAAGTAGATTCTTCGAGATTTGTGTCATTATCGGTTACGGTTACTACAACGACGGTATCCTTGTAATTTAAGTTTGAGTCTGCTTACGCTTGGGACAACTCTGGATTGTCAACCTATTTTTCTTAGTTTCTAGGTAGTTGAGTACACTGCCAGATTGTTTATCAATTTGTGATTGCTTTCCGAGCCTTTTTCTTTTGTACTGACCACCAAATAGGTTTTTGCGTACATCTCACATTCTAAAATTTACAAAAAATGATTAACATAGTATTTTAGCGCTCAATCACGTAAATGCTGTTAAAGTCAGTAGCTAAATTATGTAACTGTTACTTCATTTCGCACCATAAATACAAAAGATAAGAGTACCTACGGTTTCAATTATACTGTGAGTACGTGAACCATAAAGAAAAACTCTGATACTTTACACTGTATCCTTGTTTGTTGTGGAAGTCCCATCTCTAGCAGACAATTTTTTCACTTGAGGTGATTATTTACTTCTTTGCAACTAAAAAGTGGTGGAGGAAATACATTCTGAATATTTTTTGAAATAAAAAAAATTAATAATAGTAGTCGCGTTATTACGTGTGCGTGGATGTAACTTCACCTGTTACGAATTCTGTCACGCGTCAATAATATTATAAATCACTTATCGATCAATACAATTACAAATTAAAAATTTACGGTATCCGTGAACAAAGAATTTGCTATTAAAATTTCAAATTTTGAAGAAAATTTAAAGAAATCGTTATTTAAAAAATAGAAAGATGGACTTCATCCAGAAATATTAAAAAAATTTAAATTAATTGGAAATACCTTTTAGAGCCACCCATAAACTCTTTGCTGGCATCAATTGATTCGAAAAAACTACATGTTAATTAATTACAGTAATTTATCTTAAAAATGAATCGCACTTCACAGTAACAGCATGAATGAAGCAAATAAACCTTCGTCTTTGCTTTTGTAATAAGGGGTTAGAAAAACATGTCGAAACGGGTCAAATCCTGTGCATGCGATAGGCCTTACCCAGATAACATGGCTCCATTCTAAGAATATCCTATGAATAATTATGTCTGAATATTCCTTTATCCACATTATTCTCACTTGTAATATCCCTCCGGATTATTTCTGGTAATTAATTCAAGCACGTGGGGTATTCAGTAAGAAAATGTCCCCAGAACATCAGTTTCTATTGACGATGGGACATTTCCGATTGGAAATCACCCGTCGTTAACGACGACAGGATATTTTGTCGATATATAGATATCCAAGGAATATTCTCAGAATATATAATGTTCGCCCTGACGATATTCACAGAATATTCTATCGAATATTCACACAGAATAGTCATAGAACGTTCCCAGTAGCAAGACTTCTTGCTATGAATGTACTATGTACATATTCTTTTATATCAGAATATTCACCCCAGGTCCGTGAAGTTGGCACGGTTATTTAAAGCATCAACGGTGAGACCGACGCTGATCGTTAGTGCTTCGTTAGTATCTCTTAGTGCTTCATAACTTGTATCAGCACAACCAGTCGTTTTCGAGAAAACGACCTCCCCTTGGACAGTGATGGCTTCCTACCCTTGTTGAGAGCACTAACGATGGAGCCGGCGCAGATCGTTAGTGCCTCTTAGTGCTTCATAACTTGCATCAGCACGACCAGTGGTTTTCGAGAAAACGACCCCTTCCTTTTGGATAATTCTGACTTCCTACTACCCTTGTTGAAAGCACTAACGATGAGACCGGCGCGAATCGATAGTGCTTTGTTAGTGCCTCTTAGTAATTCATTTCTTGCACCGGTACGACCAGTTGATTTCGAGAAAATTATTCACTAGGGTGATATGAAAAGAATAAATTTAATTTCTGAAAAAAAAATAATGTAGATTGTACAATTTCATCATTAGAAAAAAAATTATTAACACATTTCAGCCTAAAATAAATAAAAGGTAGGTATGTGCTATAATAATAATTTTTATATGGTATAAAAAAGCAAATGGGGAGTAACTACAATATTATTTTTTACAATGTATGTCCTTTTGCTAGTCATCATACTTTTCCCAGACTGCACCGATTCTTCCACAATAGACGATATAATGTCCAATATCACTATTAATTTGATTTGGCACAACAAATACAATTACTGATTTTAAGATTAATTTTTTCTCGTGTGCTACTATAACAAATCGGATATCGCTTAATTTGGTATCTCCGCATACATTTGTATCGATGAAGACAAAGTTTGACGCAACTATAGTACGATAAACAGTTCCTGAACAGGAACATTTACTGATCTTTAGATATCCGTTTGAAAGTTCTAAATTTTTAAAATCATTATTCAATGTATTTGCATTTAGAGGCAAAAATGGAATGTTTCTAATTGTAACATTGCCACAATTTGAACACAATTCAGGATAATTTTTTATAAAATACTCAGGAATATATGTGACATTGCATATGCAACCCATTCTTTCAGTTTTATCTATTAACATGTCTCATTTAAATATCGCATTTACACTTTCATTTAATAATTGTGCTCGCATCTTATCAATAAATCGCGTGTTTCCTTCTACCAAATAAATCACTAGTTTCTTGAAATTGTTCTCTGACATGTGTGGTTCGATTGATGCTTTCAACTCTTTACTGTCGCAAACGGCGGCAGAACACTATATATTGGGCATTTGTTGCTCAAGGTTACTTTTCTTTTTTTTTCCAATTGTACTAGATTTTATGAGATTCCCATTTCTTAATAAGAAAATTTTATTCTTTACTTAATTTCTGAGGTACATAAAATTTCTCGATAACGTGCTCTACAAAGTGATCATCTAGGTTTCACCGTCTATCCCGCCATAGATGCATCTATAATAATCATAAATTCAATGTTATTTATTTATACACTGAATGAGTTAAACATAATCGTATTGACAAGATAAACGTTTAATCCAACGAACCTTAAACGCGATTTCTTATTGTGAATATTATATTAAATCAGGTATCTCAGCATGCATCAATTTATAGGAGTTCTAGACCAAAACTCCCAATGACCACAACGCCCAACTTCAAATAATGACCATAATCCCCAACGTTCGGTTAAACTTTCCGCGGAACAAACCCCAACCTTTAATTATGACCGCAACAGCCAACATCCCCACAACCCCAAACGTTAAGAATGACCACAACGCCTAATGTAAACAACTATTATAGGTATAGAATTTTGCAAGTGTTCTATAATAAAATTTGTATGGACAGGTTAATTGAAAATTGATTATGACAATTTTAAAACGGGTATGATGTACAAAGTGCAAACGGAATCACATTATACCTTGACATAAAGATTAAGCGATTAGACATAGCAAATTAGGCGTTGTGGTCATTCTTAAGGTTGTGGGTTATGGTCAATTTTGGCGTTGCGGTCAATGGTAAAAGTTGGGTGTTGTAGAAAAGTTTGGCGTTGTGGTCGTTTTGAAAAGAGGGAGGTTGTGATCAGGTTGGGGGTTTTGATCATCATTAAAAGTTTGGGGTTGTAGTCATGTTCCCTAGGAAGTCTAACTGAAGGTTGGAGGTGAAGGCCGTTATTTGAAATTGGGCGTAATGGTCAAGCCCCTTTACAGGAAACTACCAAATGTGCACCAAGAGACACACCTACTTTTATATCTATTGGTGTACATTTTCTGACGTTTTGTCTATGCATATTGGATGTAAATAATAATTTACATTATAAAACCGACAAGTGCAACGTTACGGCAGATCAGGCAGTCCTGTGAGCCCTGTAATATCACTTTGTGGTATGCACCGTACTATAGTTTTTAAGAGCGAGAATAAACAAAAAAAATTAATTACAAGCTTGAAATACAACCGACTACAGTTTGTAGAAATTAGTGACGCGATTGTCAAAAACTTCTGCCGATCCCTTTTACACATTTTCCGATCTAGCCCGGCAAAACATACATACTAGCTTTTGGAGAAACGCTCGAACACAACTGTTTTTTATTTCATTTTCTGAATCTGCTTTGAATTCTGAGTAAATCCCATGTACCATGTCCTATCCTAAAGTCAAGATATTTCTAGGAATTTACAATTGAACAATTAAGACAGTATCAAGGAAGGCGGCCTTTGTTTTCTGTCAAAAGGAACAATTTATTCAAAATGTGCACCATTTGCGGCTTGACAATAGCCAAGGCGATGAATAAACTCTCTTTGCACGTTTTCAACCACTTCTGGAGTTATAGCACACACTTCTCTTCTGATTTTCTCTTTCAATATCTCCAGATTGTTTCGCCTGTCAACATATACTTTTGATTTGAAATAACCCCACAGAAAGAAACCCAACGGATTTAGGCACGCCATTCGATAGGTCCTCTGCTTCCTACCCACCTATTAGGAAATGTTTCATCCAAAATTACACCATTTCGGAAAAGACAAATGTTGAAATTCGACGTCCGAAATAAATTGACATACACAACGAAATGAAAACATGTACCTATTGTTTATGGATCTCCTTGGATACGATTATTTTGCAAGTGTTCTTGATAGTTTTATAAAGACAACATTTTTTTTTTCGTAAATATCTCGACATCTGTTGACTATAGGTATAGGACATGGCACATGAGATGTACTCAGAATTCAAAGCAGATTCAGAAAATAAAATAAAAAACAGGTGTTTCCATTTGACAAAATCAAGTTGGTGGTCGTAACTAATTTTTGGGCCAACCTATATACAAAATTTTACCACTAAAAAAACCGCAGTCAAAAATAAAAATCGAAGTGTCCGAGCGTTTTTCCAAAAACTAGATCCTTGAACTTTAAATGAATTTGGATATAACTTCTGGGACTCACTGTTACATATATATATATATATATATATATATATATATATATAGAGAGAGAGTAGAGAGAGAGAGATAATGCTAAGATATTACATGTGTGCTTTGCGGTTTCATACACTATCTACCAAATTAACATAGGTTACCTTCTGAGTGTAATACTCTACGTCTCAGTTTGACATCGGCGTTTCTTTCATCCTGTGATAATGACAAGGTTTGCTGGTCGTACATATCTAAAACACTTACAATAAAAAAGCACTCGCAATAAAACTGTTTATTAGCTATTAGCTGGATCTTTATCCAGATCTTTATCAGAATCACCCTCTAACGCATTTGTTGTTAAGTCAAGTCATAACTATATAAAAAAACACCTATAAATAAATCGACTGTGGACTGCCAATGTTACATTTATTGAAGTATATATAAGTTTAAAAAACATCGACACAGATTGGTAAATTAAAATACTTCATTTCGCGAAGCTTTAATTCATTAAAATAACTTTCGACTGATGACGAACTTTTTGGTTTTTTTTTCCATATCCAAATGTTTATCATAGGTGACCATAAGGATATGTTTTAATACCTTTCAGTTTGAAATGCAGGCAGAGACATTTTCTGTATCTGCAACAGTGTTTGCTTTGGTGGTAGCCTTTTGTTTGTATTCGCCGATCCACGAATAGATGAAATCTGAATCTGATGAAATTTCGTAAGTATCGGTCTCATTATCTTCATCTGCAATGTCTACAGTTTCTATGCCAGATATTAGATTCTTTAAAATTTTTTTACTTTCCTCACATGGTGAATTAGTTTGTTTATTCACCCGTTCTCCGGAATATTCGATATTGGCAACTACAAATAAGCTTTCTACAATTTTTAAACCTTTTACAAAATCACTTTCGTGAATTAAGGCTGCTACAGCGCGAATGTAGAAGTGTTTGAACAATCTAGTTTTGTTTGGCAAACTTTTTTGATTGTGTGGGAATAATAAATCCTTAATTGAAAATTAGGGATTACATTGATGTTGCACTTTAATGTATACATATTTCCTGATACATTTCCATAAGGCCGACCCATCAGTACACAGCGTGGATGTGGCATTCCTTTTACAATAATTGTCAAATATTACAACTTGTTCGTTTGTCCAATAGTGAATAAAAAATTTGTTCGTATGATGGGGGAATACTCTTGAGAATATTTTAATAATAACAAGGAATTTATCGGACACATGTCCAATGGAGCGTAATTCATTTTTCGGGCAATTTCTTTTTGTTTGCATTTTTTCAGCACGGTTAAAGAATACAACTTGCATAGTTCCGAATCGCCAGACTTCATACATTACATTTGCGTTTTCTCTTCTCCAGTTTATGGCATATTTTCCTCTTGCCAAATCATCCCTAATTTTCTCTCTTTTGATACCCATCAATCGTCGTTTCTTCGTATTTGATGTATCACATAACATATTTGACACTTCGCACCGAAAAAATATACAATCGTCATTTCCAACTTTGATAAAACTATTCTGTTAATACTGCTGAACAATTATTGCAGTATCGCACTATAGTTATTTTCAAATTACTGTTTAATTGAAGTTTTTTAATCTGCCGAGTACAGTTACTTTTAAGAGCGGTTAAAAAAGAATTAATGAAAACATCAGACCATCCGGGATTCAGGGAAAGAATGATTTTACCATTCTATAGGCGCCTTTTAGAATGGCCAATTGTGTTCCATTTTAATACATCAACGGACACGTCAAAAACGGAAAGGTTTTCCTCACTGTTGGAGTTCAACGCTTCTTCTACCATCAATTTGTGGTTGTTTCGATCTTTGTTGATATTCAATATAGGGACTTTTATTAGATTTAACGACGGTGTATAATGCTTTACCGGAGATCACACCGTTTAAGGATTTACTAATAGTTTTCCAAATGGGGGCAGAAAAATGGTAGATACTTTTTTCTATTTCGGCTTAAATTGCCTTTTTCGGCATCCAAAATATATATGTCAGTTTTTGTTTAATATTTCTGGAATTAAAAATGAAATAAATTATAATAAATGGAAACAAAGTTCGGAATAACAGGATAAGCTATTCAAGACATATCTTCAGTTATAGATAATAGTAGCCGAGGAATAGATTGACATAAGTAATACAAATTCTAGCACGCAGCATTGGAACAAATTTATACAGACGGGCAGGTGGTACTTAGCTGTATAGTGAGAAAAACAGTTAGGGAGATAGAAACACATAAATACGTATAAAAGAAATATACCGCTCATGCTTGGCTTGATCTCATAAGAAACATTAGAGTGCATATGCAGGGAATTTTTCTTAAATGTATACATAATGGGCTATGTACACTTTAAAAAAAACGCTTCAATGCATCGGAAATGTGGATGCTGTAGGCAACCAACATTACACATGACGTATTTTTATAACTTCTCTCTTCAAGCTTATTCCTTTTCTTACAGTTAAAAGCAAATAGGATGCACTATTAAAACTTGAGGGTATTAATACTTGGTTCAACATTATCCGAATACACTTAATTTTGTTCATAAGGGAACTATTAAGTATTAATTATGATGAATGCCAAAACTGTGTGTAATAATAAAGAAAATTGTGAAGATATACAAATAGTTCTAGATCCAGTTATGAAAAGATAGACAAAATGTCTATTGAAACGTAGTAAGTAAACGTGCAAGGATTAAAAATGTGCAAATCATTCATTTAATTATACTACTTTTTCTCTTTTTTTTTCTAATTTGGTTACTCCATACTATTAACTTCGTAACAAATTTCGATTTGTCTCCAGAGTCACACGATTTGTTAGAAATCCATTAGACAGAAGTTAGGTTGTGTTTAAAGTTTGGGTTCACTGGTTTAAAGCCCGGAAATATGGAAGTATAATTAAACGAATGATTTTCACATTTTTAATACTTACACATTTACTACGTTTTAAGGAATGTTCACAAATATTGAAAATTCTTAACATGATTGATAACTTGAAAACGATAGGCATTTTCGTTTATCTTTTCATAACTTGATCTAGAAGTATTTGTATATCTTCACAATTTTCTTTATTATTACACACAGTTTTGTCATTCATCATAACTAATATTTAATCATTCCCTTATGAACAAAATTAAATATTTAGGATAATGTTGAACAAAATATACTCTCAAGTTTTAATCGTACATCCTATTTGCTTTGAACTGTAATAAAAGGAGTAAGCTTGAAGGGAGGAGTTATAAAAATACGTCATTTGTAATGTTGGTTGCCTAAAGCATCTGAATTCCCTATGCATTGACACGTTTTATTTTAAAGTAGCCCATATGTATACATTTAAGAAAAATTCCCTGTATATCTGCACCGTAATGAATTTTTTTTTATCTATGCGCATACCCGAACGCTTGGTTCACATCGTATTTAAATGCGCGATGTAAAAGTGGCGCGAAGATGTACGACTCGAAGATTAACGAAGTAGTGGTGCGCCTACCTATTAATGCCTAAAAACATTACGGTGTAGTCAAACCTCTCACTTTCTTGCCTACGGTTTCCGCTTATTAGGTAATAGGTAGTCAGCGGTATATTTCTTTATACGTATATGTAGAAACATAATACTAACGTGTGTGAAGTTAGCAGCGATTCTTCAGCAGGAAAATTACCGATGATACCTGATTTATTTATTTACTTCATTCTAAGGTTTGCAATCGTGTACATCTTAAATGAAATAAAAGTTACATTTTCCTTTGGAAATAACGAAAATAAAATTAATAGTTAGAAATCTAGAAAAATGTTTCTGAAATGCAAACACAAGGAAAACAGGGTAAGAAATAAGTTCAACCGCTGAATTTCGTTTTGAAAATTTTTGGCCATGGAGGAGGTGGAAGACCAAATCTTGATCAATACACATAAAAGAGCATTAAAATAGCTATAATAAAATCACGTCCGAATGCCCTTGCAAAGAGGACAACAGGCTCAATCAATGAAATTTGTGTGTAATTTTTTGTAACCATTGAGGCGGACGATCAAATTTTGAGAAATACATATGAAAGGACATTAAAATTAAAATCCGCATTTACAATATTATATAAAAAATCAATAAATAATCGATGTAAAACACAAGGAGAAAAAAAATCCATCCACTTGAATTGTACAAGATAAACCAGTTCGCTTGAGTCTTGAGTTCTCGATCGGATGTGCCGAGAAAACTCGATCCTCTAGTTTTGCCGGCTTGAATTGACTGAAGTGGATGCAAGTACCACATTTTGACGATATAAACGCGATTGAATTGAAGCAGCAAATCAACCGTGGTTATCTGTGCCAACATTCGTGTGATTTACGATGTATTTTGAGGTAATTGGCGTTTGTGTAATCATGAAATTAAAAAAGAAAACGGCAGCTACTACGTTTTTTGCTGTTCAACTTCATTTATTAACATGCAGTATGGTTAATAATACTGTCCTTTTTCTGAAGTGGCGCCAAATGCGTAAAGCAAGGATAAATGCATTATAAAGTTTAGAGTACCTAATAAAAAGAACTCATCCAGGAAATTATTATGTTAGTTTGCAGATTATTAACACCATTTCTCACAAAAAAAGGGGGTAGAAAAGAGTGCAAATAAAATTAATTAACGACTTAAGGTCCTCTGTAACTAGGTGCATTATAATAAAATTTAAAATATAGTTTCTATAAAATCAAAATTTATTAACAGATAATAATAATGAAACTACCTCTGTGAGTTTTCACGAATCCCAGAATTCTTCAAACACTACTAGCTATATAAATAAATTATTAATTGATAATTTGACAATTAAGTACGGTTTTTATAGTAAATTGTAACAACCCATTTTGAGTTGTATTAAAATATACCGTAATTTATGTTCTTCGTTCATTTAGTTGTAAATATAAGAAAAAAATTTAATTATTATTGAAATATAGATATGTGGTAGGCAACTTAATTTGCATTTTAGTGTAACTTAAGTGCATATCTTCTTAATAGTTTATACTCCCACTTCTTTAAATTATTTTTTTTCTGCTCATATTTTTCGCGCACCGATATATCACCAGATATCTAAAGCGTCTATTTTTTCATTTCTTGATGAATGTTGTGTGGTTCAGGAAGATATTTTTCGGTTTCCACCTAAATTTTGTGAAAAGTGCCATTTAATGGTAAGATAATTTAACTGGTAATATTAAAATTTAAAACATTTGCTTTTTGCAGGCACTTTTACTATTATTTTTACTTTTACTACTTATTTTTTGCACATTTAATTCTATTTTTACGTACGCTTTCATTTTATGATTGCAGTTTTGTATTCAGTGCAGATCTAATTAGATCCCATTTCTTTATTTGAACGTTCGAGAGAATGCAATTAACATTGAAATTCACATTTCTTGAAGATAAATTTATAAGAAGGAAAATTCAACTATTGGTATGGTTTACAACGTTCAGCATTGTTATTACGATATGTTGCGCAATATTGGTGCAAAAATGACATCACCTTTGGTTTACATTTCCGTAATCGTTTAGATACCAGAGGTTATTAAAAAGTTTGTGTACAGAAATTTTTCGAACAGGTATTTGTATCCATTATTTAGTAATTTAAGGCTATTACAACTAGTTTTTAAGATATATTTTATATAATTCTAATTTAACTGTTAATAAACATAGTTTGTATATTTTTTATTTTGACATTTTGGTGAATTTTTTTTTATTGTAAACCTCGGTTTAGTTATTCCGAGCATAATTAAAAAATAACTTGGCGTCCGAGATCATTTTTATTATTGTTACATTGCAGTTACTATATCGATGTTAAGTGGAATTAACTGGGCCTAAATTGTGGTAAGTAAGCAAATCAAAAGATTGAATCGGCCCACTTTAAACTACCGACTGGGACAAAGGCATTATTTTTGATGAATGGTTGGTATCTCCAGTTAGTTTAACGATTTGTTTGGAGAACTTTTACACTTATGTCTCTATTATATTATTAAAACACTTTTTATACCTGGCACCATTACTACATTTTTACAAAATGCCTTTACAAACAAAAATGTAAATGCTGGGAATTAAAATGTACAAAACAATATTCACGCACGCCTTTTTATAATCGCAAATATGGGCAAATTTTTAAGACATACGAGTAACGCACAAAAACAGCAGGTTTTTGCTGATTATTCGTATTGAAAAACTCAAGAGGAGCAGAAAAATCGACCCTGTTGTTAATGATACAAATTATCGAATACCGCTTTTGTTATGTGACACTTTATGTCCGTTGCTTATCAAATAAATCAGGTAATTAAGATTTGCATCTTTTCCGTAGACGCAGTAATTTGATTCTAGTGTAAACAGTCGATGCGGCATATTTCATTTTTCGCTTAACGTATACCATTCATATTCTTGGAAAACGTTTGTCTCGTCAATACGATAATGTTTAACTCATTTGGTTTACAAATAAATAGCATTCGTTTTATGATCGTTTTAAATGGAATTTAAAACTAGCGAGCAAAGGTTGTGAAACCTAGAGAATCACTTAATCCTGAAATAACCTCAGAAATTAAGAAGAATAAAATTTTCTTATTAAAAAATGGGAATCTCGTAAAATCTTGTACAATTAGTAAAAAAAGTCATTTTGAACAACACATGTCCGTTAGATAGTGTTTTGCAATGTAATTCTGCCGCCGTTTTACGACAGTAAAGGGTTGGATACATCAATAGAACCACACATGTTAGACTACAATTTCATGAAACTAGTGTTTTGTTTAGTAGAAGGATGTATTAATATGATGGGAGCGCAATTATTAAATGAAAGTACAAAGTGATATTTAAATTTAAATGTAGTAGATAAAACTGAAAGAATAGATTGCACATGCAAAGTCACATATACTCCTGAATTTTTTACACAAAATTATCCAAGTGCCGCAAAAACTGAATTGTTTTCAATTGTAGCAATGTTACAATTAGAAACATTCCTTTTTTGCCCCTAAATGTAAATACGTTAAATAAAAAATTTGGAACTTTTCCGTTTCAAACGCATATCTAAAGACCAGTAAATATTCCTCTTCAGGAACTGTTTATCATACTATAGTTGCGTCAAATTTTGTCTTCATCGATACAAATGCATGCGAATATCCCGAATTAAGCGATATCCAATTTGTTATAGTAGCATACGAGAAAAAGTTAATCTTAACATCAGTAATAGCATTTGCTGCGTCAAATCAAATTAATAGTATTAATAGTAATAATAAATAATAAATAAAAATATATTTGTGGACCAGCTGATGGTGTATATAGTATTACAGTAGTTCACAGAACTAAAATTGTAAAATACACACACATAAAATAACAACTACCTACCCTAACTAACAAACATATAAGAATTTACTTGAAATATTTCGAATAAGTTACTGTTAAAATAATACTAATTAATATAAATAACAGATACAGTTCAATAGATACTGTTTTCAACCTTTTCTCTACTTGTTATTTTTGCACAATTCAATATATTCTTGGATTGAGTATATAGACTTAGAAAGCAAAAACAGGCGCAGTAATTGTGTAAATTTGAAAATATGGAGACCTTATTTTTTCACCCCTATGGTTTCTTTTCGGAGGCTTTTTTGAACCCTAATTTTTCACACACCCACGTGTGAGACCGTATTTTCAACCCTTTTCCATCCCTAATTATTTTTTATTAGCGCACGTGTAGGACGTGTTTTTTCAACCCTAATTGTTTTTACTCGCTCACGGGTGAGACCGTATTTTCTACCCTATGGTTTCTTTTCGAGGGTCAATCTTAATTAGAGCCTTTTTGCACATGCTCACGTGAGGGGTTGGGGCTGGTCTTGGTGCTGGGGGCTGGACCTGGAGCTAGGTCTTGGACTTGGAGTTGGTCTTAGGGTTATTTTTGATGGTCATCTAATTAAGGTCCTTTTGGTTATATTAAGAGCAATGTCGGAAATTGCATAATTAATAAGATATTATTATTATTAAAATTATCGATCCTATTGTTTTAAAATGGTCAAATACTATTGGATGATCTTTTACCTATACGAGAAAACGTTGTATTTCTGATAAGGAGGTTCTTGTAAGACACGTGTAGGGCTTCGCAACTTGTTCTCAGGCCTACGCCCCCTGATCGGAGATGGTATGAGAACCTAACTTTATAAGACAAGTGTAGAGCTTAGTCCCTATCGTGGACCCCTTGGTGCAATTGTATGTGGTTCTAACTTAATCTTACAGCTGTAGGCCTTCGCCCCGTTATACAAAATTGTATTCTAATAAGGAGGTTCTTGTAAGACAGGACTTGTATCAGGGTCTGCGCCCTGGCCACTTTGAGTAAAAATTGATTTTAGTGCCATCTAGTGGCGTATAGACTAATGAACATTTTCTATAATAGAAGTTGATAATGCACACCTCTCTCTTGCTCTACCTTGTTTCTCTCTCACTCTCTCTCTTGAGTCCCAGACTCGATTTTTTTATTGGTAAACTATTTAATAACATATCATTTGAAAGGACAACCGCTTTTACTATTATTAAAAATAACAAAGGTAGTTTTATCAACATTTATTATATTAATTGATTATTTTGAAACCATCTCCGAATTTGTTTAATTAACTTATGTGACTTGGAATTCTTGTTGAGATGTGAATGGAAATGCAAAAGTCGTATCATCTGCGTGCATTGTAACATGTCCCTCGACGGATAGTCGCAGATCATTAATAAATATATTGAACAGTAGGGGTCCAAGTATTGACCCCTGTGGTACATCAGGCTGGCATACTGTTTACGTTTCTCTAAATAAGAATGAATCAAATCATTAGCAATACCTCGTACTGCATAATTCTCCACTTATTTTAACAAGAGATCATTATTAACAATATCGAAAGCTTTCGAAAGATCACAAAACAGAGCAGCAGAAGATTTTTGATTATTGATACATGTATAAACGTATTTTATCAAATTGAACATCGCAGTTTGGGTGGAATGATTTTTTCATGTATAAGATTACTTAATGGATACGACCGAACGTGTGCAGCCTTTTTTATGATTAAATTAGGTATGTTATCAAAATCAATGCTATTGCATTTTTTTCTAACGATGAAATTGTACATATCTACATTCTAGAAATTAAATTTATTCTTTTCATATCATATCACCCAAAAGAATAATTTTCTCGAAAACAACTGGTCATGTCGGTGCAAGCAATGAATCGCTAAGATGCACTAACAAAGCACTATCGATCCGCGTCGGTCCCATCGTTAGTTCTTTCAACAAGGGTAGGAAGCCAGCACTGTCCAAGGGGGGGGACGTTTTCTTGAAAACCACTGGTCGTGCTGATGCAAGTTATGAAGCACTAAAAGGCACTAAATAAGCACTAACTATCCGCGTCGGTACCGTCGTTGGTGCTTTCAACAAGTGTATGAAGCCAGCACTGTACAAGAGGGGGTCGTTCTCTCGCAAACGACCGGTCATGCTGATGCAAGTTATGAGGCACTAAGAGGCACTAACGAATCACTAACGAGCAGAGTCGGTCCCATCGTTAGTGCTTGCAACAAAGGTGGGAAGGCAGCACTGTCCAAGGGAGGGTCGTTCTCTCGCAAACCAGCGATCATACTGATGCAAGTGATGAAGCACTAAGAGGTACTAACGAAGCACTAACGATTCGGGTGTCCCATAGTTAGTGCTTTCAACAAGGATGGGAAGCCAGCACTGTCCAAGGGGGGTCGTTTTCTTGAAAAGGACTAGTCGTGCTGATACAAGTTATGAAGCACTGAGGCACTAACCATCCTCATCGGTACCATCGTTAGTGCTTTCAACAAGGGTAGGAAGCCAGCACTGTCCAAGGGGGAGCGTTTTCTTGAAAAGAACTAGTGCTGATACAAGCTATGAAGCACTAAGAGGCACTAACCATCCTCGTGGGTACCATCGTTAGTGCTTGCGACAAGGGTAAGAATCCAGCACTGTCCAGTGGGGCCGTTTTTTTGAAAACGACTAGTCGTGCTGATGCAAGTTATGAAACACTAAAGGCACTAACAAAGCACTAACGATTCGCGTCGGTCCCATATTTAGGCCTTTCAACAATGGTAGGACACTGTACAGGGGGAGGCGTTTTCTCGAAAATCACTGGTCGTGTTGCTGCAAGTTATGAAGCACTAAAAGGCACTAACGAAGCACTAACTATCCGCGTCGGTACCGTCGTTGGTGCTTTCAACAAGTGTAGGAAGCTAGCACTGTACAAGAGGGGGTCGTTCTCTCGCAAACGACCGGTCATGCTGATGCAAGTTATGAGGCACTAAGAGGCACTAACGAATCACTAACGAGCAGAGTCGGTCCCATCGTTAGTGCTTGCAACAAAGGTGGGAAGCCAGCACTGTCCAAGGGAGGGTCGTTCTCTCGCAAACCAGCGGTCATACTGATGCAAGTTATGAAGCACTAAGAGGTACTAACGAAGCACTAACGATTCGGGTGTCCCATAGTTAGTGCTTTCAACAAGGGTAGGAAGCCAGCACTGTCCAAGGGGGATCGTTTTCTTGAAAAGGACTAGTCGTGCTGATACAAGTTATGAAGCACTAAGAGGCACTAACCATCCTCATCGGTCCCATCGTTAGTGTTTGCAACAAGGGTAGGAAGCCAGCACTGTCCAGGGGGCCGTTTTCTTGAAAAGGACTAGTCGTGCTGATACAAGTTATGAAGCACTGAGGCACTAACCATCCTCATCGGTACCATCATTAGTGCTTTCAACAAGGGTAGGAAGCCAGCACTGTCCAAGGGGAAGCGTTTTCTTGAAAAGAACTAGTCGTGCTGATACAAGCTATGAAGCACTAAGAGGCACTAACCATCCTCGTGGGTACCATCGTTAGTGCTTGCGACAAGGGTAAGAATCCAGTGCTGTCCAGTGGGGCCGTTTTCTTGAAAACGACTAGTCGTGCTGATACAAGTTATGAAGCACTAAGAGGCACTAACCATCCTCATCGGTCCCATCGTTAGTGTTTGCAACAAGGGTAGGAAGCCAGCACTGTCCAGGGGGTCGTTTTCTTGAAAAGGACTAGTCGTGCTGATACAAGTTATGAAGGACTGAGGCACTAACCATCCTCATCGGTACCATCATTAGTGCTTTCAACAAGGGTAGGAAGCCAGCACTGTCCAAGGGGAAGCGTTTTCTTGAAAAGAACTAGTCGTGCTGATACAAGCTATGAAGCACTAAGAGGCACTAACCATCCTCGTGGGTACCATCGTTAGTGCTTGCGACAAAGGTAAGAATCCAGTGCTGTCCAGTGGGGCCGTTTTCTTGAAAACGACTAGTCGTGCTGATGCGAGTTATGAAGCACTAAAGGCACTAACAAAGCACTAACGATTCGCGTGGGTCCCATATTTAGGGCTTTCAACAATGGTAGGACACTGTCCAGGAGAGGCGTTTTCTCGAAAACCACTGGTCGTGTTGCTGCAAGTTATGAAGCACTAAAAGGCACTAACGAAGCACTGACGATCCGAGTCGGTCCTGTCGTTAGTGCTTTCAACAAGTGAGGCAGCCAGCACTGTCCAAGGGGGGTCGATTTCTCGAAAACGACTGGTCGTGTTGATACAAGTAATGAAGCACTAAGAGACACTAACCAAGCACTAAAGATTAGCGTCGGTGTCATCTTTAGTGCTTCAATTAACCGTGCTAAATTCACGAACCTAGAATATTCACTAAATATTCAGAACATTCCTATATCAATAAATTTATTTCTCATAACACCATTTATTGTTAGACATTACTTTACACTTTGTGTTATGATAACACGTGCTATATATATATATATATATATATATATATATATATATATATATATATATATATATATATATATATATATATATATACAAACTCATGTAATTTTTATTACCCCTCTTCTGCTGACGTTCTGTAGTGTTGGCCGAGCCAAATTGCAATTTCCACTACAATATCCTTCATGATGATATTACCATGACTGCAATTCTGCACATCTTCTAAAATGTGGAAAAAACATCATAATATGTAACTGAATACTATAACAATTTGGGTCAATCGTTTGGAAGAGAAATTTTTTTCTGCTGTGTCTCTGAAAACTGATATAGCCAAATTGTCTGTAAGTACTGCAGCCATTATTCTTCGCAGAGCTTCCTTGAAATGGACATACTATTATCTTCGATAAAGATAATAGTATGTCTTCGTGGGCTGTCAGTCATGGGTAATTAATTATTTAATTCAATTAACCCCTCCTTCATCATATTAGAAATCATATCAGTAATTTAAACTAAAAGGTTATTAAAAAACGCTGCAAATTGTATGAATACGTCCACATCAAAAATTTTAATTATGATGTCAAAATGACATTTACGCTATTTGTTGAACAGAAAAATTATAGGGACAAAAATACTCACAATTAAATCAATGTCATTTAATTTATACCAACTTAAATGCCGTAAATATGGAATGGAAAAATTTAATACAACGATATTGTCAAAACCTGGTTTCGTCTATGCCTAGACCATTAACATTCCTGATAGGGAAGAATAGAGCTATGATTAAATGAAGTTGTTAAATTTGTTACTAAATTCTAAAATATAATTTATTTTTAAACTGACATACCGTCAAAATATTTTAACCTCTTTTTGATAAATCGTGTTCACACTAAGCTCGAGATATTAGCCAAAAAAACATACATTTTAAAAATTGTTTTTTTTTTGTAAATAACTCGAAAACTATTAACTTAAAAAAAAATTGCAAGAATTATTTTCGATCAGAAATTTGATTTTCTACATAATGCCAAAATTAAAAAAAAATCGTGTGGATGGGTACTAAAATCTATTTTTTTGTGAATATTTCGAAGATGACAAAATTTTCGAAAAAATTGCAAAAACACTTTTTGTGAGAAATTTTATTTCCTACCTAATGGTCTTTTCACTTTTTGAATATGTTAAGTAGTTCCGGAGATATTTAGGAAAAACCTGTTTTTTAAAGTGACGGTTTTTTGCTAATACATATATCGTAAACCGTTTGTTGTACAGAAAAATTATAGGCATAAAAAATATTCACAATTATATTACTAATTACATATTAAAAGTAAAAAAATATAAAAAAATAAAAATTTGCAAAAACAATCAGTCGCTTTCGGTAGTTGACATCTATATGTGTGCCAAATTTCAAGTTGGTATGTTAAGTCCTTCGAAAGTTATGGAGTACACACGCATACACAGACACACAGACACACAGACAACACAGACACAGACAAGATTTTTTTGCTCAAATTTTGTTTTTAGACGTTTTCGAACATTTTGAAGCGATTGCGCAAATCCGTTGGATGTGGAAATAATTTTTTAGCGATACAGCACTTCCCACGCGTTGGATGTAGAAGTAATTAACCATTTTAAAACGAAAATTAATAAAATTCAACCTAAAACATTCAAATAATAACTAAAATGTTAACAGATTTATGACGTGATAATCAAAACTTTACAATTTTCAGAAAATTTTAGACCTCTTCCGTAAAATTTGGTTCTTAAAACGCTTAAAAACACGTATTAGCGTAATTTTATACCAGCTAGAAGCTGCGAGTGTCTTCGGTTATCGATACCGGTCCATGATTCCCAATATATTTATTATCTGTTAATGTTCTTCACTTCTCTCTCGCTCAAAAACTTCACGGCCACAGCAGCAAAGCGAAGAACTGGACACGGCACAAAGACAAACCACGATACAGAAAATGGCGTAAATTAACCGCCAACGGCTTAAGGTTAAGTAGACTATGAAAGTGCGGAACCTTAACAACTAGCGACAAATCCGAGCGAACGTTAATAAATGCGGGAAATGTGTAAATTTGAATTATGCAAGGTGTTGCTACATTCGACCGACAACGCTCTACCCCTGAGAACACTCGTTAATTGATAACTTTTGATATAGGTACATGAACCCTTAAGGGGCTTAATTGCTGAGAAACAGGGTGTTGAAATTTTGAAATCAAAATTAAAAATTTGCCATAAATCAAAAACGCCTTTTAATATTTTTTTCAAATTTGGTGATCAATATGCTCTTAAGGAAAGTAATGTTTTGACATAAACTAACTTTCGAAAAATTTAACCGGTGGCACGCTACGGGGTTAGTGGAAACTTTTATCCCCTTATTTTTGAGGCCACTGGAGAACATTTTTTTTACTTTTTTTTTAATTCTCCATTCATTTTTAGTTAAAAAAGTAACAAACTTTTATGAAGCTAAAATAGACGGTGTTGTAGAGATGTGCTTCTAAACAAAAGTATGCAAGTACACAGATAATTAACAACTTATGATTTGCAGTGTAATTTGCCTTTTGGCGTTTCGCTGAACAAGTAATATAGTATAACAACTGCGGTGGACCTCACGCGGCGTATTCCTTTGCCTGTGCGACCCATGCAATCCCTACTACCCCAGCAGCGACTGCCGTTCCTAAACCGCTCCCACCTTCCACGTCAGACACCGAGGATGACAAAGCCCAGCATCCTCTTTCCATTCCCGACTTTATCGCCTCCCTTACCCTCTACCTAATCCAATTATTCCCTGAGCGCAGGGCCGACATAGCGAAAGCTGTCCACTACTTCCAGGCAGTACGCCGTACCAGAATCAACTTTGTTGGTAATGGTATCGCTATTTCTACCCACTCCATCCGCTCCTAATCCCTCACAGTAACCCCTCACGCTAATCCCTTTCCTCCATCCTAAGAACAATGGATCTTATAACAGGGACAATTAATGCGAGGGATGTCCGTTGGAAGCGCCCCCTCATTGGAAACCTGTTAACCACCAGTAAAACACAAGTTCTCGCAATCACCTAAACCAAACTAAACAACCGATGCACTCTCGTTCCTCTAATTTAGCGCCCGCAATAGTTCGCGAGGCACAGCCCTCATAATCCAAAATTCATTTCTAGCCACCCCTTATCCTCTTCTGCCGTACCTGCAGCATCTCGAATGGTTGCTGCACGGTGCACTTCCCCCTTCTCGTCACCTTCTTTAATTATTACACTCCTACCGAAGAGGAGGCATAATTAAATTCAACATCATAACCATTTTAATTAAGCGTCATAATCAAGATCCTCGGCCATATTGTTATAATTAAATTGCATCATCATAACCCTTTTAATTATGAATCATAATCAAGCTCCTCGGCCATTTTGTTTTGACGGGAAATTTGAATCAGTATTCTAATAAGGTGGCGTTAATGTTAACTTGTAAGACAGGTGTAGGGCTGCGGAACTTGCTCTTCGGGCTTAGTCCCCTTGGCCAACAACTTGCTTTCGGGGATTCGCTCCATGGCCACAATGCAGGGAAATTTCAATTTGTATTTAACTTATATTCTAATAAGGGGGGGGGGGTCTAAGGCAGGTATAGGGCTTTGTAACTTGGTTTCGGGTCTGCGCCCCCTGAATTTATATTCTAATAAGTGGGGCCCTAATGCTAAATTATGATACAGGTATAGGGCTTCTCAACTTGCTTTCGGGTCTTTGTTCCCTGGATCCCTTGGCGAGAAATTTGAATTTGTATTAAAGTTTTTACATTCTGATTGCTTATTTTGAGAAATTGTATTCCAATAAGAGGGCCTAATGCTAACTTATAAGACAGGCATAGGGCTTCGCAACTTGTTTTCGGCTCTTAGCCCCCCTGGAGGAAAATTGTAATTTGTATTTAAGTCTACATCCTGATTGCGTATTGCGAGAAATTTGAACTTGTATTCTAATAAGGGGGCCTAATGCTATGTTATAAGGCGGTATGAGGCTTCGCAACTTACTTTTGAGTTTTCGCCCCCTGCCCCCTAGGCGGGAGGTTTGAATTTGTATTCTAATAAGTAGAGCCATAATGATAACTTGTAAGATAGGTGTAGGGCTTCGCAACTTACTCTCGGTGCTTAGCAACTTTTCCCTGGCCCCTAGGTGTGAAATCTGAATTTGTATTTAAGCCTCTGCAGGTTAATGCGTTAAATTTGAATGTGTATTCTAATAAGGTGGCCTCCTTGGCGGAAAATTTGAATTTGTATTTAAGTCTGCATTCTGTGTGCTTATGGCGGGGAACTTGAATTTGTATTCTAATAAGGGGACCTAATGCTAAGACAGATGTAGTGCTGCGCAACCTGCTTTCCAACCTTCGCCCCTCTGGAGGAAAATTTGAAATTGTATTTAAGTCTTTACAGGTTATGTCGGTAAATTTAAATTTGTCTTTTAATAAGTGGAGCCGTAATGCTAACTTATAAGACAGGTAAAGGTCTTCGGAACTTGCTTTTGGGGCTTCCATGGCCCTCTTGGCGGTAAATTTGAACTTGTATTTAATTCTGTACGTACAACGCATCTCATTATCATTAGACCAATAATAATATCACGCAAATTCGGAAAACCCCTGGTAAAAAGGGCCCTAGATTTATAAATAAGCAATCTGACTTTTATTTACAATTTTGATAATACACAAACGTTTTGAAACTAACATCGATTTCATTTGGTAAGGCAATTTATAAGTTTGATAATACACGAGCGTTTTTTAAGCTAATACCGATTTCATTTCGTAAGGCAGGTATAGGACTGTTTTATTTTACAGAGCAGTTTGAATCTCGGTCTCGAACATAAGCTCCTTTTGTGTTTTTTGCAAAACTCTTAAGTCCAAAAAAACTTAGCGTTTCCGCGTTCAACGGTGCGCGCATCGTGATCTTCGCCGCTTCGGAGTTAGATCTGTCACTACTTGCATACAGATAATACGAAGAAGTGGTCATCAGAAGAGGATCCACATCCTAGCAGCAAAAGCAGGAGCCGCAGGATAACGCGAAGACGAGAATTATCTAGTACACCGCAAACACAAGGATCGACGTCGGGCAGTAAGCAATAGGTTTTATTTTAACATTTGTTTTTCTCTATTTCTATTGGGTCTCTGATTTCTAAGCCTTTTTCCTCGGGGTGTGAAGCTGCACGTCGGCGGAGACCCGGCCTTTCGTTAAAACACTCTTTTTTCTTCTTATTTTCCGTAAACCTACTAATAGTCGTGATGGTGAAGCACACCGACTACCTACACCGATACTTACACCTACACTCACACGCACACACCCTCGTCTCGTCGCCACCATCCTCACGTACACACTCCCATTCAAACGCTTTATCCATTTCCACCTCATCCACACACTCCTACATCCCTACACGTTTCACCGCCTCTACAAAACCTTCAAAATCTTCACACAAAGCACCTAAACCTATACACAATCCTACCCTGCTACCTACACCCGCCCAACAACCTATACCTACCGTGACTCCCACACTCGCTATCCCTAATCCTAATCCTACCCGCTCTCAATCCTCTAGATATTGCATTCGCAATATACCTAAATCCATAACCATCCAGAAAACCCTGTGTTGAAATACCTTAACCTTCCCTGGTTGAACTTAACGTTTAACCACAGCTACACCTGTCTCTTAGAGACCTCCTCTCCCTTGCCGGGTGGTACAAATCTTAGGCTGCGACACCACTTCGGCGATCCCACCATCACGCTAACCTAACTCTCAGGTCACCGTCCCTCCAACTTCACTCAAAGACCCCCTTCCTTTTCCTGCGCGATTCGTCACGTCGATAAGGACATCCTAGCCGAAGAGATCCAGATTGCGATCGATTTTCTACACGTGAACACATGCCTAGTCCGCGTCATAACCCCATCCAAAACTACCCGCGACTTCCTCTTCGCACGCGGTGCCGTCATGTTTGGGCGACACTACCGTTGCGAATCCTCCCTTATCCCACAACCTTTGCCCAAGTATTGCTCTACCTGCACGCAGGTAGGACATACCGCTGAGAAGTGTCCTACTCGCTCCACCCGTTGCCCCAACTGTGGCGAAGGTCACAGATCCACATCCTGCAAATCCTCCGCTAACCCAAAGTGTAACAACTGCGGGGAAGCACACCCTTAATATTCCTTCAAGTACCGGAAGCGACAGGAACCTCCCAGTTCCCCGTCGAAGGTGGCAACCCTTGACCCATCCTGTCTTCGGAATAGTCCGACCCGGAAGACACCACACACCTTAAACCCATCCCTGACTGCCCCTGTCCATTAAACACTTTCTCCATTCCCTCGCCTATACCCTTCTTAGCATTTCCCTACCGGCGAAATAGGGTCATTCGTGTCCTAGATTCGCTGTCCCGATCCTACTTCCAACGGAGTGCCGGCGCCTGCGTATCCGACACTCGGACGGTGGTCTCCGTAATCCGATTACCCAACCCTTAAATTCCTCCAAAATGGATAGCCTAGTAGGGGCCGTTAATGCCAGGGGCGTTCATCGGAGACGTTCCTTACTTAAACACTTTCTACACGAACACAATATACACATCCTTTCTATCACGGAATCAAAACTCACAAACAGATGCACACAACTTCAACACATATCACACATCCACTCTTTTTCAACTTCCTGCGCACCTACAGAATCTCGAATGCGTTGCAGTGACGATGCACTTCCCCACCCTGATAGTATTCATTTCACATTACAACACGCCCGGCCACAACAACCTATCCGATGACCTTTTACGCCTCCCGCCTCCCTAATGCAGTCATCTTAGGTGATTTCAATGCCCGCCACATCCAATTCGGTGAAACCGCAAGTAATGGCAACGGTAACACGCTATCATCGGCTCTGTTGTAGTTGCCGCTGTTGCACAGCTAGCATATTTGGAACATTAAAGTGACTCAATAGTAGATCACATCATATAGTCTCCGAACCCATAGCACATTATTTCGCTCGTCAGTGCTAGACACCACGATCACATCAGGTCACATACCACTACTGGTCAAAACTGCATTTTTCAGAGCATACTGGAATGTGTTTTCCGAACACATCTCCAACAACTTTCCAACGCCCAATCTTCTAAAGACCCAAGATCTCGAGGGAGCCATTAGAGACCTAACTTCCGTAATTAGAGAAGCGATCGATATCTCTGTCCCACTTAAAAATATCGGCATTTCTCGCAACACGTTCCCACGGCACATCGTGAACTGGATCAAAGAGAAAAGATAATCTATCGTCAATTTTTGCAATCTAGGAATCCGGCTCTCAAGACCGAATAGCCTTAATCAGGCGTGAAGCAAACAAACACGCCGAGGACTCCTGGACCAAAGCCACCTCCCAGTTAGATTATAAAAATGTAAAACCCTTCTGGCAACAGTTCGATAAACTGACCAGAAGGAAAGTAAAGACTAAATCCCACCTAATCGACTTTAAGGGCAACCTAACCTCCTCCGACCAAGGGAAGGCCGATTTATTTGGTCTCCACCACCAATCCACTTTTCGATCCCCAGATCATCCCCAACTCGATAACCAGTTTAAGGTATTCGTTTATAGCCGCCTTGAAGAATTCCGTACCCTTAACCTTTCCGAAATCCAACTCGATAACGACAATCATTTTTATGCCCCATCACGTCCAACCAGGTCAACTCATACTTCAAAAAAGGTAAAGTTTCATTCCTTGGTCGTGATGGCCTAAATCGTAAAATCCCCCGGCACCTACCCGACCCAGCCCTCCGATTACTCTAAGACATTTACAATAAATGTCTAATTCTATCTCACTCCCGACGGACTGTAAATCGGCCTCCACCATCATAATACCCAAACCCCACTTCGACCTAACGACACCCACCTGCTATAGACCCATTTCCCTCCTGAGTTGCCTCGGAAGATGCTTTGAGCAGACTCTAGCCAGGCGACTCAGGGGCCACCTAGAATCCAACGATCTCCTTCTCAACAGCCAATTCGACTTCCGTCCCAACGTGTCACGATCCCTTGTTGAAGCTACTTACGGAAATCACCAGAGTATTCAATCACAAGCAATGCAATCTGGCTGTGTCTCTGGACATTAAGCAAGCATTTGACTCCTTCTCCAAACTCCTGATCTCCTTCTGCGATCCTCTTCTACATGTAGCAGGCATACCACAAGGTTCTGCCTTAGCCCCGATCCTTTACACTAGCTTCGCATCCGATATTCCCGAAGTTACACAACCCGAACTAGTCGTTGCGCAGTTTGAGGATGACACCATCTTCTGGACGGTTAATCGGAACAGCGAAACGGACACCCG
Organism: Vesta saturnalis; assembly: GCA_036346205.1. NCBI lineage: Eukaryota > Metazoa > Arthropoda > Insecta > Coleoptera > Lampyridae > Vesta > Vesta saturnalis. The sequence continues at coordinate 543,113 of JARFJB010000960.1, forward strand.
CCTTATATCCAAAACTTTCCGGAACTGGGCGAACTGGCGGAGAGTCTCCGTCAATCCCACCAATACCCAAAAATTCCTCTTCCGACATGCTAACTACACCGAAGATAAATTCCCAAAGCTTGCCGACAGAAATGTTTCCCTCACCCTAAACCAAGAGAGACTCCCACTCCAACGGAAGGCACCTAGTTAGGAATACTTTTCACTGGAACCCTCAATTGGCTCCCCGATGTACAAAGAACATTAATAGGATTAGAAACTGAACGGCGTAGTCAGAGGTTGCCACCCCAAAACACTACAACACATCTATAAAATATACATCCGCCCTGTTATGGATTTCCAAAAACCCATATATACCAACATAAACCCCAATCACCTTTCCTCTATGGCTTCCTATGAACGTCGAATACTCAGACGCATACACAGGTTACCCCTCAGGTTCCCTAACGACATCACAATACAACCATACCACCATCACACACAGAGTACAAACACTATAGAGAAACTCTGCACACAAAAGAATCTTTAGCGACACAATCCCAACCCGAGAGATGCTTACCACTCCTTATAACTACCGTTTTCCTAAATTCCCAAGGAAATAACCCAAACTAAAATTCAAACACCCCCTCGCGATCCTAACTCAACTCATTGAGGACCTCCCTGAGGAGAGGACTCCCTATATAATGCTGCATATGTCCTCCGTATCCACCCGTCTATTCGTTAACGACCTAGCATGATACCGGCAAAGGAATCGGATTAACCACATTAAGCACGCTACACCCCACTAAACAACACTCACACTTAAACCAATTATCACAAATATTCAAATGAATGAACAGTCTACAACTAAGATACACAGAAGCTATAAATAAGTAAATACTAACCATAAGCATGAGTTTTGCATACAGTGATAAAAATACGTTTTACAGTTAAATCGGTAAAAAATACGTATAGAGCAAATATAACCAAACTTGAAATCAGGGCTCTAACAATTAAATAAAGTAAATAAAATAAGGGGGTAAGGGTTAAAATAAAAAAAAAACGAGTATTTACCAGGGTTGCTTTCGATAAACGTATTGGACGTAGGCCTTGGCAGAGTAAACAGCTGCTCACATCACATTTCACTTTAGACGTCTTGCTTATAACTGATAATATAAAGTACTTAAAGCCTTCCAGCGACCATTAAAATAAAGCAATTATTTTCTGATTTCACCAGTTATGTAACTACAATAACAACTATTCAAAACCCTTATTAGCTAATTACGCGAAAGTTGGGCACCTTATTTTATTTTACTTTATTTAATTGCTAGATGCCTGATTTCAAATTTGATTATACTTGCTGTATAGATATTTTTTACAGATTTAACTGTAAAACGTATGCAAAACTGGACAATAGTGTACACGCTAATTTGTGGGATATTATTGACATTATGGTTGTCTAATGATAATGATGAGCGTAGTTAAAATGTAACAGCTTCCTATAGCTGCCTTACGAAATGAAATCAGTGTTAGCTTAAAAAACGCTTGTGTACTACCAAACTTGTAAATTGCCTGACAAAATGAAATCGATGTTAGTTTCAAAACGTTTGTTTATTATCAAAATTGTAAATGAAAGTTAGATTGCTTATTTGCCAAGGGGTGTTTGACCGTTTTCTAAACAAAATGGTGCTTTCAAGATTGTTCATAAATCTAGGGCCCTTTTTACCAGAGGTATTTCAGAATTTGCGTGATATTGTTATTATGGCGGTCTAGTGATTATGAGAGCAAGTTTCGAAGACCTATACTTGCCTTATAAGTTAGCATTAGGGCCCCACTTATTAGAAGACAAATTTAAATTTCCCGCCATAACCTGCAGACTTAAATACAATTTCTCCAGGGGGGCGAAGGCTCGAACGAAAGTTGCGAAGCCCTATACCTGTCTTATAAGTTACCATTATTCCCCCTTATTAGAATACAAGTTCAAGTTTCTCGCAATAAACAATCAGAACGTAGAGACTGAAAAATGTAATAAAACATTGAAAACAAAGTTGTGACAAGGGGTTAAGCCCTGAGAGCAAGTAGTGAAGCCCTACACCTGTCTTACAAGTTAGCATTAGGGCCCCCTTTATCAGAATATGAATTCAAATCTCCCGTCAAGGGGGCCAAGGGGCGAAGCCCCGAAACCAAGTTACGATGGCCTATACCTGTCTTATAATTTAGCGTTAGACCCACCTTATTAGAATACAAGTTCAAATTTCTAGCAATAAACAATCAGAATGTAAAGACTTAAATACAAATTCAAATGTCCCTGCAAGGAAGCCAGGGGGCGAAGCCCCGAAAGCAAGTTATTGGCGAAGGAGCTAAGCTCCGAGAGCAAGTTGCGCAGCCCTTCACCTGTCTTACAGGTTAACATTAAGGCCACCTTATTAGAATACAAATTCAAATTTCCCGCCAAAACGAAATGGCAGAGGATCTGGGTTATGATTAATAATTAAAAGGGTTATGATGGTACAATTTAATTATAACAAAATAGCCGTGAATCTTGATTATGACGCTTAATTAAAATGGTTATGATGATGCAATTTAATTATGTCTCGTAATTAAAATAGTTACTGGTTTATAACTCATAATTAAAAGCAATGCCCCTTATTAGAATACAAATTCAAATTTTCAACCGTAACCAGTCAGAATGCAGACTTAAGCCACCAATCAGGGTACAGATGCTGAGTAGTGGGGCTAAGGACCAATCAGAAGCCGGCAAATGGGCGAGGCTTACCCGTCGGACCAATAAGCAGCCAACAAAGGGGCGGGGCTTAAGCAAACCAATCAGGTAAAAGGAAATGGGCGTGGTCTAGTCATAGCCACGAGTTAATGAAACCATAATGGCCATAAACCCCACCTAAACGCAGACAAAATGGCGTTATACCACACCTAGAGACATTCTAACCAGACCGCTAAAAAGGCTCTTAATATGGCCAAAAGGACCTTAATTAGGGGTAAAAGAGCCTTATTTAGGGCTAAAACCAACCTCAGGGGTTAAATAATTAGGGGTGAAACAACGCCCAACGATTGAAAAACGCCCCCGAACGAAGGCGACCGCACTCCTCGCTCCACCCTAGACACTCACCCTAACCCCACCCACTCCCCACTCCTTCCCCCACCACTAGGACGTCATGTCATAAGGTGCACCCCCTTCTACTTATAACTCTTGTAAATACCTTTTATTTTGATTTTGTTTATTACAGTGGACCAAAAATATCCGACGTACATACAAATCAGTTATTTTCTGCCATGTATCCAAAATACACCTATGTATTTTTTTAAAGTTAAGAAAATTTGGTAGCAAGCGCTTTTTCTTACATTTATTCCTAAATAATAAAAATATATGCACTGACGGTCAAAATGCCGTCCTAAAATTTGAGCACGCTGCAAGGGCACCGGTTCCGGCTTATTGCCGACCCACGTGACGACAACATCTATCCTTCCTTCACTCAGAAACAGACAATCCAATGCTTTGTTCCCAGATATAATGCTTAATCGGCATTGGTCATTTAATGCACAGTATCCTTAATTCATTTGTTCCCATTTAAACCTGTTTGTTACCTTCCTTGAAGTCTCTAACAATAATTTTTTTAATTGATTAACGTATAGATAACCCTAAGTTACAAAGCCTGACTTTTTACAGTCTAGCAGCCTCACTCGCATTCCCTTGGGCAACACCATAATAATAATGAATATCGGCATATTCTTCATTTGAAAACATGACTCAGGAAGGAAAACACGAACACGAACAAGAACAATAATAATAACAAGAACAAGAACGACTCAAAAACTAAATTACAATAACACTACAACAGAAAGAACTAACTTACTAATGTCAAGTTGTTGCTACGGTGATGAAAAGATATCAGTAAAGGAGACGTATTTCTTGCCGTAAATGTACAGATTGATTGAAAAGTGAGGGACAAATCGTCAATTCTCATCTACTCTACCATATTTTTGAAGGTAATTTTATGCTCTAAAAGTTTTTCCTGAGGTGTATTCCTGTAACAATTCAGTAATTAGTACGTCAACCATAATTTTTTTCATATCGTTGTGAAGCTTATGAAAAGGAAGTTTTTCCTTTATCGGCCATGTATCAAAATCCATCTCTATTGGAATAATATTCCTCTTGGAAATTTGTCTTGGGATTTGAAAAAAAATCATTTCTGAATTCATTAGGTCATTAAAAATGTTGAATGATGAGTTTGTTTCGAATGAATTCAATATTCTTTAAGGAAATTTCCTCTTCTACAAATTTCTCCTAATGTGTTTTCTTGTAACTCTTCTAGTTTGGAAGATACAGCGTGATTTAAAAAATAAGTCCACGAAATAGAAAAAATTAAAAAAAAGTTAACATCTTGGAAACCATCAACAATAGACACACCCTGTATTAACAATTTTTTGTTCCTTTTGGCCAGAGGAATCAGCTGTTTTCGTTTTGGCCATCGAGTTTGGGTCACCCTGTATATGCGTAATTTTTTCAACCCTGTGCCCTGTGGAGAAGCGGGTAATTTAGTAATTTAAATGCATAAATACAGCATAATTTGACGTTTAATTATTTCATCTACTATCTCAATAACTGTTACGCAAACATGTTCGAATAAATGGTCTTTCGGACATCAAGTGAACACATATTTTCCCTGTTATATTTATATTGTGAATTTCACTGTTTAGTGTATACTTAATCTCTTGTCTTAACTTCATCTTGTCGGTTTACTTACAAGAATTTAGCTACAATTGTTAATTTCTATATTTGGGCGTAAATTCGGGAAGAGACGTTAGTAAGAAAAACCGCCTTATAACGATAAGGGTAAGAGAGTGTTGATCTTGTCCAACTAGAGTGAATCAGAAACCAATATCCGAGGGTATGAGCTGTCGGCAGCTCTAGGCTAAAGACGCTGTCGAGTATAGTTGGGACCGCGTTCATATGGTAATCGCCTGCAGAAATCCATGCACAATAGCATTAGGGCCAACTTATTACATTTACATTGATCTCGAGGTTTATATTTTTCGTTCCCGTGTTTGTCTTCGTATTTGAATATATTTGGTTACTATTTCAAAGAGATTATCTAACCCTGTCATCTAAATTTGATTCACCGGTCAAAATTTACTATTTTTTCCTTTTTAAATGAAACAAGAAACACTTACATTTAGGATATATCGAATTCTTTTTTGTTGTGGAACATAATGTATATTTCATATAATAAATATACACTTGTGACAAAAGTGTAAACAAGACGCCTGATCACACCTGGAGACTCCTGCTGTGCCGGCCCACCTCCAGAGACCGACCTATGAACACATTAAGCCGTAATGAACTGAAATGAAATCGTTGATGCTTTAAGGAATGGATGAGAAATCTGTTTTTTATGAGTGGAAAACTGATAGCTAAAATAAGTCAAAGCTAATAGAATTTCTATTACTAAAGTGTATGTGTTAAATTAATCCGGGTAAATTCTCCCTACTAAAAATGTGATAATAAGAAGCCATTTTCAGTTTTTCAATAAAAATACAAACGAATAGGCAGGCGCTGCTAATTCGCGGCCGATTTCACCCAATATGTTCGAATAAACTGAGTTTTGTGAATAATTGGTAAGGTTCGGTTCTCACGAGTAAAGCTTGGTGTTGCGGACCATCGCCCATAGTGACACCCGCCGTGCTCAAATTATGTCGGACCACCAAATCATTATACGTAGATCACACTTCAATAAATTAGTTTATTTGATTTTATAAAGGGAGAACTTAAAAATTTAATTCATTTTTTATTACCAAAATAAAAAGGATATGAGAAATTTGAAGTATGTAATTAAAATTTGAATAGTTGTACGTATAATGGTGTAGTATCGAGTTTCTTTACTTCTGGTTTATCATAATAGGTACTAATGTGACAAATAACAACAATAGTTCGATACAAACATGTAAAATATCTTGCCACTGTATACAATTTCTTCAATAGTCGGCAGCTTTAGTAAGGTTGGATACAAAAATGTATAACTTACACTAGAGCTCGTGTTACCTGGTTAATAATATATAATCCCCTACATTGTGTCACTGCTTTAAACCTTAAATGTGTTACCTAGCCCTACGTTACCACTTTTTTGTTTATTAAAACCAAATACTCATAAATTTGTAAATGATCAAAACAATTTTACATACGGTATTGATTTATTTGCAAAAAGTTTATAGATGTCCATAACCAGCAAACTTAACTGAATGGATTCACAATAAAGAAGCATTTATTTTTAGAAATTAAAAAAAAAACGGATGGCTGATTTTGCATTCTTATGTGCAATAAATAGTTTAGATGAAACAACTTGGAGTCCATACCGTCATTAGAACCAATTTAAGTAGCGTGAAGAACCTGCAATCGGCGTATTAATGAAATACCTTGTATGTCATACTCAGCCTAAGATATAGTGAAAGACGCTGAATAAAAATAATGACCCATTTAGAAAGGAGAATAGCGAGTATGTGGGAAAGCCGTGTGAGAACTAAATGATGAATGACAGTAAAGAGAAAAAGAAAAAAAAGGCCCAAATGGCGCGATAGAAGATATTACTGCTATCAAGTTCATTCTGGCTGTAACGTGGGTTTGTGAGAAACTAAAAATCAGGACATGTGAAAATATTACAAAATGTGAAAAATTGTCACCTAAATAAGTGAATGGACTTAATGGCAGTAAGGTCCGTTTTGTTTTGACGTAGCCTTCTAACGTTTCTTGGCAGATTAGCAACCATTTAGAGCACGTTTTCCCTTCCCAACCGTCTCAATTCTTCATTTTACGATTTTTGAGATCGGCCATAATGTCTATGTGCCTATGTCCTTGTCCGTGTATATTCGTATATGTGTGCTTCTCCTTGTTCGTGTCCGTGTCCGTGTTCGTGTCCCTGTCCGTGTCCTTGTCCGTGTCCGTGTCCGTGTCCGTGTCCGTATTCATGTCCGTATCCTTATTCGTGTTTGTGTCCGTAATTGTGTCAGTGTCGGTGTGCGTGCCCGTATGCGTGTGCGGATGCATGTACGTATGTGCCTGAGAGTGTGGGGGGAGGGAGGGGCGTACGCATGCGCATGTACGTAGGCGTGTACTTGTGCGTGTGCGCGTATGCCTGCGCGTGAGTGTGTGTGCTTGTACATGTGCGCCTGCGTGTGTATGTGTATGCGTGTGCGTGTGCGTGTGTGTGCGTGTACGTATGCTTGTGTGTGCGTGTGCATGTGCGCCTGCGTGTGCGTGTTCGTGTGCGTGTGCGTGTGCGTGAGCGTGTGCGTGTACGTGCGTGTGCGTGTGCGTGCGTGTGCGTGTGCGTGTGCGTGTGCGTGTGCGTGTGCGTGTGCGTGTGCGTGTGCGTGTGCGTGTGCGTGTGCGTGTGCGTGTGCGTGTGCGTGTGCGTGTACGTATGCGTGTGCGTGTGTGTGTGTGTGTGTGTGTGTGTGTGTGTGTGTGTGTGCGTGTATGTATGCGTGTGTGTGCGTGTGCGTGTGCGTGTGCGTGTGCGTGTGCGTAAGCGTGTGCGTGTGCGTAAGCGTGTGCGTATGCGTGTGCGTGTGCGTGTGCGTGTGTACGTATGCGTGTGTGTGCGTGTGCATGTGCGCCCGCGGTGCGCGCGCGTGCGCGCCCGCGTGTGCGTGTGCGCTTGCGTGTGCGTGTGCGTGTGCGTGTGCGTGTGCGTGTGCGTGTGCGTGTGCGTGTGCGTGTGCGTGTGCGTGTGCGTGTGCGTGTGCGTGTGCATGTGCGTGTGCATGTGCCCGCGCGTGTGCGTGTGCGTGTACGTGTGCGTGTGCGTGTGAGTGTGCATGACATACAGTATTTTTGTTTTGCTCCTACAACGTTACCTATTTTCTGTACGTATGACAATGGGGGTCGCATAATTATCCTAAAAATATGTATTATTTTATTTCTTTAGTTTTCACTTGGTAGGTTGAAAGGTCGTATGCTGTTTCACATAGGATTTTTTATACCTTTTTGCTATTATTCAGATTTATTATAAAACTTACAATTTCAACATTTCTTTTTTATTTGTTACACAAGACGTACGATTTGATGAAGTACAAAAAATGTAAATTCTATTAAAATAATTTTGTTGTAGGAACTCTGTCTAACGCTCCATTTATCAAATTCGTGTTACTAATTCTTTCTCAAAGACCGTTACTGATTCCTTTTTTTCTCTGCTCGTGTAAGAACCATAGAAAATGAAACATTCCCTACGTGTTTTCAGCGGTCTAACAATCCGCATTACATAAAGTCGGCTTATATTAGTGACAGTAATCCCAACGAATGTAGTGCAAATGCCATCAATCTTAATTCAACCACAAAATATTGTTTCTATAACAAACTAATTAAGTTAATTTAAAACTCATGGAATGTTATTCAATAGATAGATCGTTTTCAATAAAACAAGTAAAACACTCTATTTCAAGTTACTACGGCGGTTAAATGGGGTACATGTTAGAATGATTAAAAAGGAACCGACGGGGGCGTTGAAGCGTGTGCCTTCTACCGAAGTAATGGACCAAGAAAGTACCAGCTTAACAGACTGAGATTAGAAAACAGAACTTGATCATTGTAAAGCAATTGTATAACAAACTCAATCATGGTGCTAAAAGGTAGAAATTTTTACAATGAAATATATTAACAATACATTCCTCTAACACACATGCATTAAGCTTAAAAAAAGAAAGTGCCGACTTTTCAATTACCTGACGTATTCCAAATATTTTTTTCCTTTTTATTAGCAAAAAGTAGATTTTATCAATTCTGAATTTTTGTAAGAATAAAGAAGTACAAAAAGCCTTAAAAAGCATTAAAATCAATTTTATTTTTGTTTATTTATGCCCAAATCTACTGTGAAAGAAAACGCACTTTTCAATCTTTACCATTTACTGATTACCAGTTGCTCTAAATTTAGCTGATAATAACTATTCAAAGCATTCATTTATTCAAGTTATTCGAACTATTTAGGTTAATCCAAATCACATATTCCAGTTATTCAATTAGACGAAGTATTCGGATTATTCGAAGTATTTGAATTACTTGGATTATCAAACTGCAATATAATATACACCGTGCTTAATTTGGCACCAGATTTAAATCGATATTTGTCCTCTCTAGTAATGAATCAATTATAAATTGTTATGATCCTTATTTTGAATGATGTTTGATTTCAGCAAACGTTGGAATTCAAACTATTTACCTCCAGTTTAAAAAATTAAAAAATAGCACTATATTTGATACTGAAATTGGTATCGAATACGTAAGTAAGATCCTGTGCTTTTAAATATTCCATCTAAATTATTCGCACTAATTTGAATTATTCGAACTATTGAAATTCGACGAAATAATAAAACGGAACATGACAATAGTGATATTTAGTACAAACCCTTATCAAATAAGTTTACATTCTTTAACCTTACGTCGTGGAATTCCATAATTAATAGCATTAATGTTTCAAATATGATTCCACATTTTTTTTATAAATATATATTTCTCAACACGATTTAATACAACTTGTATCATTATCAAGAGAAAATAAATAAGTGAATAAATTACAACTAGTTATGGTAACAAACCATTAAACTACAAAAGCAAACAGTCCCAATTATAATTCTACATATAAAATGTCTGTTAAAAGGTGAGTCTATAAGATCAATCTGTTTATACAATGAAGGTACTTTACATCAAAAATATTCACAGGCAACCGTCACCACGTTTCCATTATTCAGTGGACTAAAATGTAAGATTTATTCTACTTATTGCAAAACACGTTTTCGATCAGTGATGGTCAACATAATGCAGCATCGTACAGTAATGGTGATTTAGTTACCTGGTCTAATTAATAGGAGGTCTTAACATGTGAATCGTCGGTATCGGATGAATTGTTGAATTCTATTTCGAAACAGGTAAGTTTAACTTCATTAAAAATAGGGTCTATTGCCGTTTCTGGTAGTTGAAACTGTAAATATTGCCGGAGATGCCTCATTTGTTACACCGCAAAAAGAAACAGGTGTAGCGTTATCCTAAGGAAGGGTGTAGCAGACTTGGAAGGTGAGTTGCGTGTTTAAAAAAATTAATATGGATAGCATGAGAGGAGTCGATGGTGGATTTAAAATGAAAAAGGATTCTTACATGGGATGTAGAACATTTCTATTCGGAATATTTCTTTAAGGGTAGTGCAATGGTCAACATCGTGAATGACTTATGTCAGGGAGAAGGATTAGATGGTGTTAGGTTGATGTAAAAGACTGGCTTGAACCTCTTTCTGTACACCTGATGTGAGAATAGACGTAGTAGTTACGAACGTGTGGTTATGTTTGCATTTCAAATCCGATATGAGCAATAGAAGGGGTGGAGATCGTTATAACGCTGACACATAACTTCAATGAAAAGGCCACGTATTTCATTCCCTCCCCATCGGGGCTGGCTGCTCGAGCTTTCCGAGCTCCTTCAACCACAATCATGGATTCCCAGCATACATACATACATTACGTATATATGCATGGTGGGATTAAGGATGGATGTGGTCAGGATAGGATCGGAAGGAACGGAGTTAGGATTCTTCAAAAAGCGCTACAGTAGCCTATCAAATTCGCAAGTAGTGTAAGCAACCAAGATGAACTCATGTACAAGGCTGTGCTCGTGATGATCCAATAGTATTACGTAAAGGGATGAAATCCTCTACATCAAGTATTCCGATGGATTATATGTTAATTCCTTACTTTTATTAGTTACTGGAGTTCAGAAGTAAGAAATAATCCATATTTATCTACGCTCTGACGTTATTACAAAAACTGTTATGAACACCCACAAAGTGTTTGCATAAAACCGGGCGTAACGCTACCAAAATTGAAGTTGTTCTCATGGCTTTTTCGGCCTAGTGATACTTTCTCGAACACCTAACTATACCAGACCAGCTTTGGAAGGACTTATATGAAATCGAGCAGATCGCAGGCTCTCCGACCACCACTCCAGGTTTGAAGCCGTTTATGATATGCTGTCATTTGCACGTAAGTTTGAAACTTTATACACACTTACACACCGGACAAAAGCGGCTAGCAGGGCAGTAACCCAATGTCTCTTTCTTTTACTACCAGATGACGGGAATGGAGAACAGTAACTCAATGGTACAGTTTTCTAACACCCGAACTAACGTATATTGCATAGCAGCCGCCCAGCCAACACACCGTTGACTGGACAGGAAGTTTACTTGTCTATCCCAGTGAAGCTATTCTGAAAGGTGATCAGATAGAAATCCTTGACTACTATGCAAACTGGTAAATATTACACAGATCTCGCTATTATCTTCTGTCAAAACAATTCCTGACATTACACCCTGTCCCAGAAGTGAGGACTACTCACATTTCCTTCATATACGTTCTATTTTAAAATACGTACTTCATTACACAGTCCCTATATTGTGTTTACTTAATACCGTTTTATAATTAATTAGTATCCGATCACCTGAATATATTAAATTCAACGTTATTATAAACTCCAGTCCTGAAGTAACACATGTGTATGTAAAGTAAACTCCTGTTTCATGAATGTATAAATACCTATCTGCTGCCTCCTGTTTCGTTTTTATTAAAGACCTTAAACACTTCTAAATATTTCCGTAATCGTGTAACTTACACTGGAGGCCGCACCTAAAAATATCAAAAGTTGGGAAATCTGCCGTAATCAATTTTATTTACTAGGGAAGATCCTAAATCAATTTATAAATGTAACTTAAACCCAACTCCTTAATGAACTCAATTATTCTGGTAACGTAATACAACAATAAAAAAACCTCTATCCCAGAAACCTTTCGTAATACTTCTTCATAAAATCATTTTAACTCAATACAAGCTTACGTCCAAAATCACATAAATGTTAAGGTTTTCAATTAACATGATTCTATAATTAGTATAATTAGAATTATTAAGTAGAAATAATCCTTTACATATTATAATTCAGTTATACTAGTTAAATCTGTCCCGAGTGTAATTAAGAATAGTTTTAACCCTGTATATGGTAAACGTAATCAATTTAAAATAAAAATATCTACTTGTGTTTCTGAAAAGAACATTGACCCAACAAGAATTTTCCATGGAAGAGATAACGACCTGAATACAAGCTGAGAACACACAATATAAATCTCTTTAAATAACAAAATACAGCTTTTTGTGATTTATACATAATACTTATAGTCCGTCATATTAAACCGCCCCGTATTAGACAGTACCCTTAGGCAAAGGTATAAATAAACCAGCTTATCCCGTAAACTTTTTAATTTTTAAGATAATTTTTAGTTTTTGGGTGGTTTATCCCGTAGTGGTTAAAGGTAGTTTCCTAAACAAACCACCCTGTCTCCGACAAATGAGAATTTAGAGCCGTAACAATAATCGACAGTAATTGTGAGTAGCAGTTCTTAATTACAAAGGAATATGTTATTAATGGAAGAATGTTACGAAAAGTAAGTCACATTTAAGTGTATTTTGAATTACAAGACTTATTTGTTAAAATAAATCGCACAAAGCCGTTTTAGAATATTTTAAAGTTGACTAGCACTAGTGGATGTCGAGTTTTGGCTCGCTCTATATTCAATTAGTCCAATAATAAAGAAATGGCACTTTCTCGTAACACCGCACCAATGTCAAAAAGTTATGCCTGGAAAAAATTATTGTTAGGTTGTTCTGTCTAGGGTTGTATACCCAAGACAGAACAACCTAACAATAATTTTTTGAAGGTTGAAATGAGAATAATTTTCGTGTACAATTGACCGTAACTTTTGAAATACCTTGTATAACGTAATGAAACCCTATATTGGAAGTATGGGGGAGGTGAGCTTAATCTAAATTTGAACTAATATATAGGGTGTCCCATTTAAAAAAAGCATGTTTGCTTCACCCTGGTAATATATAACACCCTGTAAATACGAAAATAATTTTATAATGGGAAGTGTGAAGTTGCCTATAATTTTGTAAATAACTTTTTTTGATATCACCTTTAATAACGGATATATCGTACTTCGACGCACTAATGCCGCACCCTGTATATATACAGTGCGCTCATAAAGTAACGGATAAACTCATTATTTTCGAAATCGTTAATTTGTGGTTAAAATCCTGCTACACGTCGATTTTTTATTTTGATTCCGGATTTTGCTGTGTCGCACATGTAGATGACGCTGCGCACTTTCCGGATATGACGTCAAAGTTCATATTTTTAAACAGCAACCCTGTATCTTCTTCGTTGAAATCGATGCAACTTTCTCCTGGGTTCAAAAACGCCCTTTTTATTGGGATTATTTGATACAGTATACGCGACATTAATTATTAAATGTGGCATAATTCGAAAAGTGGTGCGGTGTTAGTCAAGAACGAAACTGGTGTGATTGAAATGTAGGTAACTAGATAACTCGAAATGGAGTTTATTTTTTATTTTCAAACGGCCGAAAACCGCATATGCATGTATCGTTGTAGTTAGACTTGAAGTACGTATTTTTGTCACCGGAAGGCAAAAACCCTTTCAAGTCTTATTTTATGTTTGTTTTCGTTCAGTTTACGTTTATTTTAATAAATGTTGTGCACTGTTTAGTGCCCAGATTCTTAATTTAACGCAAACATTCGAATTATGCCACATTTATTAATTAATATCGCGCTTACTATTTCAAATAATCTCAATAAATAGGGCGTTTTTGAACTCGGAAGAAAGAGTTGCATCGATTTCCACGAAGAACATACAGGGTTGTCTTTTAAAAATATGAACTTTGACGTCATATCTAGAAAGTGCGCAGCGTGTGTGCGAACGCGAACGCGAACGCGAACGCGAACGCGAACGCGAGCGCGGTTTACGAGAAAAATGCATCCGATGCATGCAAATTATCCAAAAGCGCCAAAGTAACTTATTAGAAGTCACCAATATGGGTTTTCTATTAATGTGTGGGCAGGTATAATTGACAGTTACTTAATAGGCCCCTTTCAATTGCCCAATCGATTGACAGGTGAACTGTATCGAAATTTTTTGTAGAATGAACTAAATACGTTATTAGAGGATGTTCCATTGGCTATTATTGGTAGAATGCGTTACATGCTTGATGGCGCGCCAGCTCACTTTTCTAGATTGGCAAGGGAATTTTTGGATAGGAGACTTGGAAATACGTGGATTGGTTGAGGGGGACCTGTACCCTGGTCAGCTCGTAGTCCCGATCTTAATCCCCTCGATTTTTCATTTTGGGGATTCATGAAAATGATGTTTATTCTGTAGAAATACGTAATGAAGAGCAACTATGGATAAGAATTATGGAATCCGCGGGTAGATTCCGTAATAACCCAACAATATTTCAAGGATGCCGTCAATCCTTAGGAAGATGAATTGAAAAATGTATTCAAGTACAAGGACAACAATTTGAACATCTAAAAATTTAATGTGTTGTTTTAATCACTGCCCTTCATTGTTGCTATTAAAATTTAATTGTTGAAGTGTTGTCATTGTTTTTGCAAATAAGTTACTTTGGCGCTTTTGGATAATTTGCATGCTTCGGGTGCATTTTTCTTGTAAAGGTATCCCCTTCTGAAGCAGAAAAGTTGGGAAAACATATTTTTCTTGTCGAAAATGACATACAGTGTAAGTCAAAAAAGTTAGGACCGATTCAAACAAGATGGAAACCTGTATGTGGCGCCCTCTGTCAGTAATAAAAGAACTAAGGTCATATTTGAATTCTGCAACTAAAAAATAATCTTTACAGGGTAGATAACCAGATAATGTTTATATAAAATGTGATAATCTAAGAAACAATAATCTGAGCAATGCATACTATCGTTATCCTAAGTTGGAATCCCTATCCGATATGTGACCCAAAATTTGAGAGAAATTAAACGAACTAAAATAAAATCTGACCCAAATGGTCTAGTAGTAACCCACTTACCTTTCTAGAAAGTGCTAAACCTATAATTTAAACAAAGTGTTGAACAAGCTTGATAATACGTAAAATAAAATATACATGTGCACTGATCGACATCCGATGTTGACCCAAAAAATAAAACAACAAAACATATGTACAAAGTTAAGCAAATAACTCTACACCGAAGTATTCGGAAGAGCTCTCATTAAAACTAGTATTTCAGTTTGAAGTCAAACCAAAACGCACTTTAAAACCCAAAATAAAGAACTACAACTTCCAGTAGATGTCTACCATTGCTTTTCTTTTTTTGTAAGCGCAAAGAAATTAAATTTACTTGCAATTAGCGGTATAGACAAAGCAAACATAATACATACAGGATCAGAACGGCTGAGTTTGTCACTGGCTTTATAAGTGTAAAACATGAATTTAAATAAGCATAAAAGGAAAACCTTAAGCATTAGTTTTAAACATGTGGCCGTAATAAGAAAATTTAATAGCTTCCTTATTAAGATGGCGTTTGTAGCTTACACAATTTTGAAGTGAAACGCAACATATGCATTAACCGAAATAAGCATAACATTTATGAAATTCTTATAGGACAGATTGTGAATTTTTGTAACCGTAAGACTAAATACATACAAAAATAATCAAAAATTGAAGTTAAAGGTTAACAGTTAACAAACCAATTACAGGTGTAAGTAAGCCAACTCGAATTCCCACGTAACTTAACTAACGTTTGTAGTTAGAAGTACATTACCTCGTTCCATATAATCCTAATCAGAGGTTCACCAAAACGGTTACAGGCATTAAGTTTTCCAAAAAGGATAAACGTACCAGTACAATGGTAATTCGTGATTATAGCTAGTTGTTCTCAGAGTAACCCTAGCAATTGCATGTGTAACGAGAGCCTCGTCATGCAGAATTAATCACTAAAATGCACTCACCGGGTGATGTACGTGTGCATATTAGTTAGTCAAATGCATTACCAGATATAATTTATGTGTTCTAGTCAAACGTATGATACCATGTGAAGGAGTACCCATAAAATGTCCTATGTTCGGTTTCGGAGAGCAGTTGTATGTTATTTCATAACTCGGAGAAACGTTGGCCAACTGTACTGATAGTATCGGTCAATAATATCTTGAGGACGGAAGAAACGGTAAAATCCAATAAGACGAAAAAACCTAAATAAATCAATTGTGTTAGAAAATGAGTTGATACGAAATTTGTCTTATAAAATGTTTGTTATTTTACAATATTTACTTCTTGATTTTAAATTATTAATGTAACGAGAGAAAGTGGTTTAACATACCTCTTGATTCGAAGCGAAATGTGTGTTAGAAACTACTTAGATCCGTAAAATACGATCACTAAGCAAATTTAGTACAATTAGATATATAGGAAGCCAAATCCAGTACCAAAACTGTTAATTTTTAAGTAATATTACAATAAAGTTATAGAAATGTTCTCCATATATCATGTTAGTTTTCTAACAACGCATCAATTTTCTTAAAAATGGCGTTCTCCCTTACCAAAAAGAACCAGAAAAGAAGACGTGATTTTCTTCAACAAATTAGAACTTTTTAAAACTACCACATGTTCCAAATTATTTGAAAAAAAAACAAAAGTGTAATGTACACTGTTGCCAAACTTACTAATATTGAAGTTAAAGTACAGGATGCTGCGAAATCAATAAGCATAAAAACTTCAACTCGTTCAAAAATTTCCTTACACAACAGTTACACGTATCACACTATTTACACAAAAAATAATAAACTCCCCCAGGACCTCTTTTACTAAAACACACATATCAACGTGTCGATCCTATTCGTAATTTAAACTTCGATCTATTAATGACAAACAAACCAAAAAACTATACACCGTCCACAGAAGTGGGATACTAAATTCTATTTCAATTTGTAACAAATCCAGATATCTTCAAACAACGTAAAAATGTGTAACTAAATCAAAACTTCCAAAATGTATACTCTAAAACGAATATCTTAAGGTTCGGTAAAACAAAGTATCTTCGGCAGATTTTGACCACACGTGACAATTGTCATGAGTATGACAATCAAGGAAATTGATTTCGACGTTTCTTGAAATAATGCGACCTGAAAACCTTTCACTCAATTAAGCTAGTGTAGCGTTGGCTGGATGGCATGTGGTGCCGGATTTTTGGAACCACATACGGTCTGCATCCATTGGGTTCATGAATAATTTCTGATCATGCCGCCGTAACGTTCGTCATTTACAGTTATGGAATATTCAGCTTAGTTTTCAAAAAAGTATGGCCTATGATGCCTCCTGTCCAAAATGCGCACCAAATGGTGGTTTGTTGAGGGTGCATGAGAAAGTCAACAATTGACCATAGGGGTTTTCATCATCCGAGATGGCGGTAATATGGTTTATTAAGGAAGCCGTTGAGATGAAAGTGAGCTAAACAAAATTTCTCTCGAAAAATCAACATCAATTTGATTTCACTCGTGCATCCAACTGGTGAGCGTACGTTGCTTCAAATGGTCTGTCGGCTTCAGTTCTTGA
Source organism: Vesta saturnalis (assembly GCA_036346205.1). Taxonomy (NCBI): domain Eukaryota; kingdom Metazoa; phylum Arthropoda; class Insecta; order Coleoptera; family Lampyridae; genus Vesta; species Vesta saturnalis. The sequence goes on from JARFJB010000960.1 coordinate 560,548, forward strand.
ATTATGCGCGAGGAGGTTCAAGTTCTTCACCAGAATTCAACATAATGTGCTTCGAGAAATGTTAAATCCAGGGATCAATGTCGATTTGATGTTCCGGGGTCTTCAGTTACACTTTCACGTGCTGCGGAAATGTTTGCAGCTGGACGGCCTAAACGAGGACGTACTGATTCTGTATTATAAGTGTTTTTTAACTGAGGTTTCCTATTAGTGGAGTTAATCGGTTTATTTCCACAGTTTTTGCTTTTTGAACGCGACGTTTCGGAAGCGTACTCGGCTTCCGTTATCAAGCTTAGTCCTGAGAAGGACTGTTTTCGCACTTGAGTCGAATTCATATGTTATATATATTTTTTCCCCAATCACTTGACTGCTCTCAGATTCGTACTTGGTACGTTTCATTTACTAGTCTGACACCTTTGCCGCTGAGCCACTACATAATCCAATATATATTTTTTAGAACTTCGCTAGTGCGATGTATGTGGCTTCTTTGAGTTTCCGACGAGTTGTATTCTCGCCACTATCTGTATGTTATCCCATTGGATGCGGTGGTATTCGTTCCAGACATGTTCGGCGATTCTTGATCTTTCCGTTTCGCCCTTACGGACGTTGTTCTCATGGTCCTGCGTTCTCACTTTGAGTGGTCTACTGCTCTCTCCTATGTACGCTCTGCCGCATTCACATGTTAGGTTGAATACACAATTTTTTGATCTTCATTGTATGTTTTGGCTTTGGTTAGTATTCCCCGGAGCGTTCTGGTCGATTTGCAGGCAGTGCGTATCTTGTATTTGCTGCCTATCCTTCGCATTTTGTCTAAGGTACCTTGTATACATGGTATTATCGCTGTATACTTAGGTTCTTCTTTTTCGGTTACCCTTTCCCAGTTTAGGTTAGGTGTTAGATCGAGGTAGTCATTTTCCTTGAGTGTTCTAGCGATATTTTCTTTTTCTTTGTTCAGGTCCTCTTCTTTTAAGCATATTGTTTTTGCTCTATCGCACAATCATTTTGCCGCGCCTAACTTCACGTTTTTGTGGTTATTGGAGTTGTAGTGTAGGTACTTCCCGGTGTGGGTAGGTTTCCTGCATACGCTTGTCGTGAAAGTGTTGTCATTCCTGTGTACAAGTATATCCAGGAATGGCAGTTTATGTTCCGACTCCAATTCCATTGTGAATTTTTTGCCGTATTGCCAAACTAAGAAAGTATCGTCCACGTATCTAAGCCACATCCTTGGTTTCTCTGTGAATTCGGATATTGCTTGGTCTTCAAAGTCTTCCATATATATATATATATATATATATATATATATATATATATATATATATATATATATATATATATATATATATATATATATACAGGGTGGGCCACCACCAACGCGTCGGTCTAGCACCCAAACGACTGAATTGTTTCAAAATCTGTTTTGGCGAGAATATGTAAGCCTTCTAGGACTACAATCTAAAATTAGTTTGATTTATACAGGGTGATCTACAAACTTGTTACTTATCAAAGTTATATTATTTTAAATGGAATACCCTCCTTTTTAATTTTTTTTGTAATAAGGTGAAAAAATAAGGTAGACTTTCATTAGAGTTCCCTATACCTAAACCTTACAGTTTCCGAAATATTTAACATTTTTTGAAAATGTAGGGTTGTCAAAAAATTCAAGTATTTTTCGATTCAGAAAAGATGAGACAATCTAATCTAGGTCATCGTAATAAGGATATTTGGAAGTACGTATTCTGTTGTTTATTGTTTCAAAAAATAATTTATGAAATACAAAGAATAACGCGTAAAGTTAGCAAACTTCAAATAAATATCTTTGTTATTTTAAATACAACGCCCAAGAAATTTTTATCGGAATGGAATAGTCTTTTGACAATAGTTCGAACTGTATTAGGGTTCCCTTTACCTAACTTCAATACTTTTCGAGAAATTAGTGTATTTGTTAGATTTTTAAAAATTACGCCATTAACTCATGTCGATCAGTTAGAATTCTGTGATTAACAAAGGTTACAAATGTGTTAAACGGTTTTTGGTTTATTAGGGTTATCAAGGTTATACGGTTGCTGGTATTGAAAAAGACCGTTTTACATTATGCACCGAGAGCCTACTGCTGGATTTGTCACTACAGTAAATGTTTAAACTGATGACCGTCTTCTTGAATCTATAGTCTAATTCTTTCTTCCAAATTTTGTCTGACTTTTCTTAACATATCTGGAGTAATTGTGTCCACCGCATTTCTAATTCTCTCTTTCATATTGTCTGCAGTAGTAGCAGGAATATTGTAAACAATATTTTTAATATAGCCCCATAAAAAGTAATCCATTGGAGTAAAACAAGGCGATCTTGGTGGCCAATGACATGGTCCGTTCCTTCCAATCCATTTATTAACAAATTTCCTAGTTAAATAATTTCTAACTCTACGATCAAAGCGTGCCGGTGCCCCATCTAATTGTAGCCACACATTCCCTCTAATGTTCAACGGAACGTTTTAGAGAAGTGTCCAAAAGTCTCGCTTTAAAAATCTCAAAAATGTTCTACCATTTAAATGACCATTGAAAAAGTATGGTCCAATTACCTGATCTCCAATAATTCCTCTCAATACGTTTATGCTCCAACGATTTTGGCGGTCAACAGTATTAAAGGCATGCCTATTCTCGGTATCATAATAGTCAAAATTATGTCTATTTACCAAACCGTTGTTGTGAAATGTTGATTCATCAGTAAACAAAACGAAATTTAAAAAATCTTGTTGATCCCCTATTTTTTCAATTGCCCACAAACAGAAATCTATTCGTTATTGAAAGTCATTGCCATACAAATTTTGATGAATTTCTATGTGATAAGCATGAAATTTGTGTTTTTTGACACTTCCTCTACTTAAATCTGTTTGTCTAGCAATTACTCTAGTACTAGTGTGGGAATTTTCAGCGGTAGATCCTAATACTAAAAACTCACTATCTTCATTGCCAGTTACCGGTTTACTTTTATTAGGTTTTGGATAGGCAGTGTTACCTGTGGCTCGAAAAGTTTGTAAAAGCCTTTCAAAAGCTCTCGTATCAGGATGGTTGCGATCAGGGTACTTTTGGGCATAAACCCTGGAAGCCAAAAGACAATTTTCATGGCATTCTCCTACGGTCAACACCATATCCACTCTTTCTTGCACTGAATATTTCATTGTAATGAAAAAATCATCAATAGTTATAAACACTGTCGTATTTTGAAATACGTCAATATGACAGAAATGTTTATAAATCAAAGAATTCTAACTGATCGACATGAGTTAATGGCGTAATTTCTAAAAATGTAACAAATACACTAATTTCTCGAAAAGTATTGAAGTAAGGTATAGGGAACCCTAATATAGTTCGAACTATTGTCAAAAGACTATTCCATTCCGATAAAAATTTCTTGGGCGTTGTATTTAAAATAACAAAAATATTTAACTTTGAGGTTTGTTAACTTTACGCGTTATTCTTTGTATTTTATAAATTATGATTTGAAACAATAAACAACAGAACACGTACTTCCAAGTATCCTTATTACGATGACCTAGATTAGATTGTCTCATCTTTTCTGAATCGAAAAATACTTGAATTTTTTGACAACCCAACATTTTCAAAAAATGTAGTCCTAGAAGGCTTACATATTCTCGCCCAAACAGATTTTTAAAAAATTCAGTCGTTTGGGTGCTAGAGACCGACGCGTTGGTGGTGGCCCACCCTGTATATATATATATATATATATATATATATATATATATATATATATATATATATATATATATATATATATATATATATATATATATATATATATATATATATATATATATATATTCTCACTATGGGTGATAGTGGGGAACCCATCGCGATCCAAACTCTTGTTGGTAGAATTTTTCTTCTACCTGGAAATATGTAGTTCTAATGCGTATTGTCAGAAGTTCCATTATTGTGTTTACTCTGAGTTTTGTGTGTTCGTCTAACGTTTCATCCTTTTCCAGCTTGTCCCTTATGATAGTTAGTGCCTTATCGGTAGGCAAATTTGTGAATAGACTCACAATGTCGAAGCTTACCAGTATTTCTTCGTGGTTTGGTTGGAAGTTTCTGATGGGTTCCCCGAAGTGCAGCGTATTCTTGACCGTAGACTCGGTTTTTCTCGATAAGGGTGTGCTGATACCTGCAGATAGTGTGCTAATGGGGGACAAGGTGAATTTCTCGAGCTTACAATTGGTCTCAGAGAAATTCCTTGATTATAAATCTTTGGTAGGCCGTACAGATGCGGAGGTTTGCTGTAGTGTGGGGTAAGTCTACTTCTCTGGTAATATGTTTTGCCAGCGTCATGTATATCCCTCTTTCGATTAATGGTGTGGGGTTTATTTTTCAAGACTTTAACGAGCCTGAGAAAGAAGAAGAGACTATTGATTAGTATTGTTTTTTTTTCGTATTTTTACATTGATTGAAATGGTTTTAATGATTCTATAGCTTTTTATTCATTACATTTCAATAATAATATTTATATTACCCATCATCTGATGATAAATTATATTCTTGACATCTTAAATATTAGTAGAAAGGGACTTTCTATTAAATCTAATGAATACAATAAACTTGAAAATAAAAGCAATTATTAAATTAGAGTTAACGTTTCGATTTATTCTAAAATCATCGTCTGAACTTAACATATGTGCAAAAGACAAAAAGTAAAATTAAAACGAATTTATAAAACACATCAAAGTTGAAATAAAATTATATGACAACAATGACATAACTTGATTGTCAGTTTTAGAAAAATTATATTATCTAAGTAATTCCAAGCAAGTCATGTCTTGTTGTATATTTAATGTCGGCTTTAAAAAAAATATATGAAGAGCTTCTTTAATGGCTAGTTCCGAATTAGAATTTGCCTTTCCAATAATAGAAAAATCTTTATGGTCAATGTTATGATCGTTTTCAATTTTATGTTGAAAAATAGCTGAATTTGGAATTGATTTAGATCGTTTTCCCAATCGAGGGGTGATACCTAAATGTTCACAGCGTCGGACATTGAAATGACGTCGGGTTTTCCCGATGTACATAGCTGAGCAGCTATTACATTTAAATTGATAAATAATGTTCGATGCAACATCATCAGGAATCACATCCTTGACAAAGAAATAGAAAGGGGGTGCAGCGTCAGGTGGAGTGGGGGTGAGTTTTGAACACTACACCCAAAGGTATCATACCAGACAAGTTTCAAAACTCTGTTAATCTGTTTGTTTGAAAAACATAGCAGAAGAAAGGTTTATATAACCGTAGACCCGGTAATGCTTTGTTTTGAAGGTACAGGGTGTCCAACTGTTTAAAAAAAATAGTTGTTTCGTAAAAAATATAGCAGGGGTTTTTGTGTTTGACAGAGGCTAATTTAGCCCTAATTAGATTATAATTATTAAGTCCAGGGCGGAGAGCACAATCAATGTTAAGAAAAAGTGCGCGCCACTGACTTTTGAAAACTTTAATATTTATTTTGCGTTAAGCAACTAAAAATACAACTTTTTTGTGTTTTGAATTTTTCTTTATCTTGCTACGTTTTTGAGGAAAAAAATAAAAATCACTTTATTGCCTTTGTCCTAGGGAAAACAACAAATACTTCAAACTACCAAACTGTTAAAAACTGAGGCGTACCAGTAATCTCTTTGTGTGTTAATGCCCTTTGGTGTTAGAAATGGTTACGAAAAAAATGCACCGGGGTAACGGAAATTTAAGAAGAATTGAAATAAGAAGAACGCTTTATTAAAACTACACTCAAACAAATGGTACGCATTTTTTTTAGTCAAGAAACATTTAATAATAAGTAACACAGCCGCACATTTTATCTGATTACATGAAACCCGTATGCGTTGGATTAATTCTTCTTCAGTGTTGACCGGAGTTTTGTAAACGGGTAATGGCGCCAAAGTAAAAGTCTGGTGCATTTAAATACCCTAGGTAGCCATTACTGCGGATACGCGCGACCGATTCAGTTACCTCATAAGTTGTATCCAGAAATTGACGTGCTAAAATGCTAAAGTGAGTTGTGGTACCATCGGGCATAAACCACATTGCTTCTCTTTCTATTTTCTAATAGTTCAGGTAACACAAGTTTTAAAAAAATGACGATACTCTCTCGGGGGTAACAAATGAAGTCCAATGGGACAATCACCTACAGTACCAACTGAAACATTCACAGAAAACTGTTGATGATTATTATTTTCTATAGGCTTATAGGGATTTTTTTCGGCCCAGATATTATTGTTACAAAAGTTCATAACCAAATTTTGGGAAAAACACGGTTCATTGGTAAACAAAATATGGGATAGAAATGTCGGAGATACTACCTGTTGTTGCAAAAGCAAAGTGAAATGAACAACTTGCTGGGGAAACTCGCTAGGTAATAACGCTTGGACACGCTGTATATGTTAAGGATACTGTTGATAATCTCTTAAAATGTGTCAGGGCTACGCTCAACTGCTTGTAAAACTGCTTAACTGATTTCCAAATAACAGCAGCAGACCTTTAAAAGGCGCCCTTCGTGTATTTTTACAAATGTTTGTTTATTAGGTACAATTAGGTACAATCCGTCAAGTCACTCTGGAATTGCCTTGGGCCATTTCATAAACAAAATGCATATCGGCTATTTCTGCGAGTGTAAACTGAACCATTTTCTAACATCAGTAAGGAATTTTTTGGCTTAAAACTCTTAAAAATACTTCAAATAATTACGATCACATAATTACGCACTGTTTAAAGGTATGACAGTCACATTTCCATGATCAATTGCTTTTACTTCCACGGAATTTTTACTTTTTTGTTACTTTCAAGACATTTCAGTAATAAATAACGTTATGCATTTTTTGTTTATTTGTTTTATCGTTAATGTACGCGAAAGAATTGTATTTCTAGTTGCTTAATATTGCTGAAGGTGCACCACGGTACGCCACTGGACTGGACTGAAATTTAATTTAGTTGGGATTAAATTAGCCCCTTTCTGCCATACATCTGCTGAAGGATTATTAATATTTTTACGATTTTTTAAAAAAAGTTTGATACCCTGTATCTTAAAAGCATTACCGGGCCTATTTTTACATAAACTTTTCGTCTTAAAATCACTTAAACAATCACCCTTTAAAACTTGGCCTTATACTTAAATAACACCCGATATAAAAGAAAGACAAGTTTCTTTAGTCGAAATTTAAATCAATATAGGTCTTTCCATCAAATTATTAGTGTAATGCGTATTTGGCATTGAACTTCTGCATTTCCTCTTGGTGATGTAACATTGATTTTGGCAACGACATTATCCGTTTTTCCCTAACCTCACTTTTCCTTCGTCAAAACAACAGTAATATGAAATATTACGATATTTTCAATCATCATATTTCAAAAACTTTCGCAGGTATTGGGTATGATGGGATGTTTTTTAAAGTAGAATGATATAACAAGCAGGGGGTCTTATTTTAATGAAAAAGAAGTGAGATGGAAATGGTGTAATCTTCATATTGTAGATTGTAAGCAACCATATGAGTTCCCAAAATTTCATAATGACGAACTTGGTAATCATCCTATGGATACCTGGTATGTATATTAAAATTGTTGCTCATCTTACATCACCACGTTCATGTATTTTGAACAACGTTCTCCGATATTGTCATGTACTCCAAATAACATTTTTAAGAGTTCTAAAAAGATGTTGAACAAAATGGCATTTGAAGAAAACGTTGCTGAGACTGTTAGTGTAGACGCTTTTATTTAATTATGCTGATAAATTAAAAAAAAAGTTTCAATGAGGAGATTCACGAATAAATCAATATTTAATACCGTTAAGTTTAGCGCGCAAAAGCTAACTATGCAATTTGAAAACGGATTTAGTAAAGTTTCTGAAAGAATATAGCTCTGAAGTACAATTGAAAAACAAAAGACCACTTTAATAAGGATCAAATTTTAAATTGAGCCTCTATTTGCATACGGGATTTGTTTATAAGCCACTTATATTTTTAATATGAACGGATCCATCAATTTCAAGCCCTAATGCCCTTAATCAATAAAATTGAAGTAAGCAGATATAGATTTTAAGTTATAACGTAATAAGTACGTTTATTGTGTATATTTACGATCGTCAGATGAAAATTGCCACGTTATTAAACTAGTATTATTACTCTATAATTAATTAGAAAAAAAATTTCCCATCCAAACTTTGTTCCTTTTTGTAATCGGCGTTATACGATAATCTACTTATAATAAAATTTTATGATCGTCATGGATAGGGCAAGTGGTAAAAGGCACGTTCATTTCATCATTAGTTATGCCTTAAAATACGTTTTGCCAATTTGATATTTCATAAACGCGAACTGACATAAAAATCAACACCTGCAAATTGTTTTCAAAAGTGTGAACTACGCGCGAGCTATTAAAATTTTTTTTCTTCCCCGAGTCAATGATCGTTATCGAGCTTATTAAATAATAAAGTAGGAAATTGAATACTAAATGTAAACAATTAATAACACAACTTATTATAATATATTTACATAATGAAGTTACTATCTTTATATACAATCTATTTCAATTGAAGTACATAAACAAACACTTATGTGTACAATATAAGTACATAATAAATAGCGTGTACAGAAAATCCTTATGTATGACATTCCTATTTTAATTTAGTTAGGTTAAATTTATTTATGGCGTACAATAAAATAATAATTACACAGCACAGCTGAAAATTTTCACGCTTCATCCTTTACAAGTCCAAAGAATAATTAAAAATCACATATATAGCTGACTTTATTAAAAAATACACCCTTATCACGTTCTGAGCTTTACGAGTATTCAAATCTTAAGATTTTGCATGTAATTGTTGTTGAGGGGATGTTTTAGGGACGAGCTCCTGCGCTCTCATTCTTAATGTTTCAATTGATGATCTTCTAGGTGACATTTGCGATGGACTAACAGTTTCTGGACTAACACTCCGCGATCTCTCCTCCATTGGTATATTTACAGGAGAATTTTGCGGTAAACCACCATTAGCCAAAACGTACTGTGATAAAAATGCGTGAAAACTAGGTACTGTTAACGGTGTTTTAGCTGCCCACGGTAACCCTATTGCTGGATTAAAAATTGGCGGAAACGGTAATCCAGGCCAGAAGTGATCTGTACCTACAGGTGGAAGACCTAATTGAGCATGAAGCGCTAATTCCGGTAAACCTAAAATGTAAACATTTACATCACGAATTGCTTGTAATTATAAAAACTCACCAGGTTGATCTACTGGATGCATAAACGGAGCTACCTCTCTACCCATCGCCTTTTCACGTTTCCTCCACTTTGCCCTTCTATTTTGAAACCAAACCTGCAAAAATTAAAATCGTTACATCTAAATTCCCTTTAGAAAGTTCTTTTTATGTGTGTAATTGAAAAGAGATATACGTATATCATTTTCTATTCTATAATACAGAGAAGGCACTTTAAATGAGACATCAGAGAGTTTCAGAGACCGGAACCAGTTCCGATTACTGCTATTGTTGAACACAATGCCCAATTGCGGCGCCACTTAGGCAGTTACAGACCAGATTAATTATCAAAATTGTTACTAATTAAGATGCAATTCATGAGAAGCATTATCAGAGCGTGGCTTATTCAATAAATTCAATCAAATTGAGGGTAAAGTAATTGACGTTACCCCTAATTTCAAAATACAATTACTTCATAAAAAAAATTACACACACGTTGCAATTAAATGGAAAATTGAGCAATTTTAAATTTAATATCAAAAAGCGGGGTTGTAAATGTTGAATTGCAATTTTTTACGCTAATTTGAAGTAAGTGAAAGAACAATGCCTTTTAATTTGACAATTAACGCACTTTACTACACAATTAGAAATGTTCTTAAATAAAAAGACTACTAATGTTTTATGGTAGGTAATTAATGATGAATTATTTTAATGAACCTTGATTTAATTACCACTATTTACATAGTTTCATGTAACATAAGTAGGTACAAACATAAATTGAAAACTATTAAGACTTTAATTATAAAATCGATTAATTGTTTGTAAGTACACGGATACATTAATAATGCTCTTTTTTGAAACAATAATATTTTCACGTGTACAAAATATGACAAGTTTATGATAAATTCTATAATCTATTATTTAATTAAATTGTTATTAATTTTCAATAGGGATTCCCCTGTAATTATTTTGTAACTTCAAGTTGATTAAAATAATTTATTAAATTGTATTGTTTTGTAATTATTAACTAAAATGAAAAATGACGAATGTCATTATCGTTTCCTTTTTTTAATATGAAAACCTTTTAGCAGGTGCTTATTGATTCTTATAGTTACATTATTATAAACCCCACATATTATGGTAAAGAGTACCCATTATTTGTAATTAGTTGTATCTTTTAAACAATCAATCATCATTATTATATTATTTATGCATAAATTCTAGACTTGTGCAACAGTTTTAAAACGCAAATTAGCTTTTTGTGATACTAAACAGTGAATTTACTGTTAACTAATTAATAGCTATTTATGTAACAAGAGCAAAAGTTGGTGTTTGTTGCACGTGATGTCTGTCGAGTGCATTGAACGTTTTTTGTGCGAGTTGCATACAATATTTTTTCTACGTTCATTTAAAAAAAGGCGTTTTACTAAATGGCGATAAGTGTCGCTAAATAAAAAATATTTTATAATAATGTAATATACAGTGATACAGATAAAGTCCGCATCATATGGGAAAATTTTAATTAGTTCAAAATTACATAGAAAATTTCAACCTGTTACTCTTGGGTACCTGTCAAATTTGACATTTCAAAAAATAAATTGCCAAAAAATGCGATTTTTGGCAGAATTTTGAAAAACTTTATTTGAAAGAGTTGTTTCTTTTTTAATTCTAAGTGTGTATTCCAATTTTCAGACACCTAGGTTACATTTGATTTTTTGTCAATTTTTGACCAATAGCAAGCAGCTTCTTGTCAAAATAAGAGCAAAAAAAGTTTGAATGATTCCCCATTTTCTCCAAGTGACATCATTCCTATATTATTTTCAATTCTAAACACTTTCTTAAAGTTTACAGATGCTTTAAAATAATCTCCACTATGATAGTTAATTATTTAAATACAATCTTTTAATGCAAAACGTTAATTTGGTCTGAAATGGTAAAGTGAAACGTAGTCATTACAAATTTTACAAGTAGGCCGTTGAAAACAAATCTTTACTTGATGGAAACTTAGTTTGCTTTAACACAATACTAAATGTCACAAGCAGCAATTATAATATTTAGATTTTGACTGTGTTTAATGTACCTACGTCATGTTGTCGGTAGAAGACAAAGTCGAAATTGTTTTATTATGCACCTCACCGGCAAGTAGCTGAAATTTTTAATAACCGTCACCCAGGGAGAAATGTTAAACAAAGTAGAGTATCCAGAATATTTAGCAAATTTCGACAAACAAGGTCTGTTGTAAATACCTTTAAAGAACGTCATGCCGCAATCAAATATGATGAAGACGCTCAATTAATTTATTATTCAACCACGTTTAGACAACGTGGTTGAATATTGGCGAATCAATGGGATATAATAGGGTAGCTGTGAGGACAATCCTACACAAAATAAGTTTGCCCATACGAACCAAAATTAATAAACGTTTTAAAGAAACGGGATTTCGAAATCTGAATGGGTTTTTCGTTTTGGTACCAAGGCATGAAGGAAGAAAATAACCGTTTCCCTTATCAAATACTCAGGACTGACGAAGCAACTTCAACAAGTTCAAATGGGACCATGAGTTCACAAAATTGTCTTTGGTGGAGTCAAGAAAATCCGCATTTTACAATCAAATGTCGCCGTCAATATTCTTTTAAAATAAACGTTTGGTGTGCTATATTGAACAATCAATTAGTTGGACCATTCCTCTTCAGGGAGAATTTAACGGGAGAAAGGTATCGTAACTTTTTGGAGAATGAAATAAGTGACTTTTTAGACAATTTACGTTTACTTACTAGAAACGACTTGTATTAGCTCGTTGGTGCGCCAATACACCAAACGAATGAGGTTAAACACTGCTTGAATCAAATATTTCGTGGGAAAGTTATAGCGCGAGATCGTGAAAATTGTTGGCCACCTAGGTCCCCAGATATGGCACCGCTAGACTTTTTTGTGGGGTTAACTTAAACAAAATGTGTATAAGCATAGGCCATTTGTGAACTTAGAGCATTTGAAAGAGACAATTAGAAATTGTTGTGCCAACATTAAGCCTCAACACTTACAAAATGCAGTTAAGGTAGTTGACAATAAGACTATCGTCTGCATAGAGTGTGAAGGCCATCATACAGAGATGTAGTTCGTGTTTGTTGTTTTAATTCGTTCCTTATTGCCATCATTGTCAGTAATATTTTCTTATACAAAACACTAGAGATTACGAGTTCTAAAATGCAAAAATGACAAACTTTTGTTTTTCATAGCCTACCTGTAACAATTTTAGTGCCTACTTGATTTCTGATCAAATTGAACGTTTTGAATTAAAAAAGTGGGTTTAGAAAATTAACTGTCATAGCGGGACCTATTTTAAAGCATCACTGAAGTCAACTTTTCTACAACCATATTTTATTTTTCCTTAAAAACTAATAATTGGATCGATAAATTTAAATGAATTTATCACCTTCAGCTAAATATTTCATTAACAAATGGACTAGCATCTGCTTTTTTTTGCTCTTATTTTGACAACAGGCTGCTATTGGTCAAAAATTGCCAAAAAATAAAATTTAATCTAAGTGTATACGCACTTATAATTAAAAAAGAAACAACTTTTTCAAATAAGGTTTTTCAAAATTCTACCAAAAAACCGCCATTTAATTTTTTTAATGTCAAATTTGACAGATACTCAAGAGCAGCAGGTTGAAATTTTTTATGTAATTTGGGATCAAATTCCAAGCACCAACTGACGTCAAAGTCAAATTTCACCTAAAGTGATTATTAAAAAATTTTCCCATATGACGCGGACTTTATCTATGTCACTGTATAACATTTAATTATGATTATCAGTCTTAAGGTGATTTGCAGGATATTAAATTAAAAAATGCTTTAGTTGCCAGTACACTGATTTCTGAAGGAGCGTCAAACGAGTAGCTTAGAAACATGTGTATTATCTGCATCCGATTTTCAATAAAAAAATACTAAAATAGAGCGAGTGTGTGCGCATGAAACAACCTTCGTACACTCGATTGTAACAACACCTACTTTGTTTTGTAAAAATGTTAAATGAACTGAAACATTTGATTGTTTGACTTTCTGTAAATATAATAATTTAATAATTACATAAAGGTCTAATAACGCTTCACCTACTTAAATCATATTACTTAAAAATATTAAATCAAAGGGATAATAACCTACAATTTTTAACATCTGTGCAATTGAAGTTTAGTTCTCGTGACAATCCATATTTTAGTGACATCTACATTTTCAGTCATACCTTTAAAATCAAGTTAGTACGCATGCGTAGCGTGTAATACATTTTTTTGCAATCGCTACTTTTAATACATAAACAAAAAAGTGGTATATAACTAAATATATAAACCTTTTTTTGTTTATGTATTTAATTTGACATTTGCAAATATATCAAAATTTAATTTTTTTCTAATTTTATATAAACTATTACAAAAAAGTTTATTCGCAATAAGTGCGCTGTCACATTTTTATTGCTCAGCCTTATATTTTATCCCTCGGCTACGCCTCGGGTAAAAAAGAACGGCCTTGCACCAAGAAATGTGTAAACAGCGCACTAGTTACGAAAATACCTATATTTTACTAGTGCGCGAAATGATTATGCAAAAAACGTTCGTTTTCTGAATGAACGTAGAAAAAATATGAACGCTAAAATTCATGCAATTTTTCTGAACTAAAAATTATTATTAATTTAATTAAATACATAAATAAAAAGTTTACCTCGAGTAGGATTTGAACCTACGACCTGTACTTTGCTAGAGTTCCGCGCTAACCAACTGTGCTATCGAGATTCAAGCCCTAATCGATGTAAATTTTGTCTTTATGTATTTAATAAGATTAATAATAATTTTTAATTACACACTTACCTTTGAATTTATTCGTTTATAACAAAAACTTGTAATAATTTTATGAACTAATTTCAGAAATTTTTGTGTAACGTCTTTTAGGCGTTTGTACATGAGGGTGATGTAATATAGGGTGTTTCCTAAAAGAAAGACGCTAGCGTATTGTCGGCAAAAAATTATTACGGAACTTCTAATTCATTTTTTTGCGAGAAATGCATCCTGCCATCTTCTGAAAATGTAGACCAAAAAGGTCTAACTCTACATTTAATTTTACTGCTAAAATATTCGGTTCTATCTAATTGAGATTTAAAAGGTAATTTATAACAGGTAGGATAATAAATAAACCCTAAATACTATATTTCAAGAAGTTCCTAAAATACGTTTTTCTACTTTGCGGTCGTACGAAAGCTGTTATGAAACTGTTTTGAGTTTCATAAGAAACAAAAACGGTGCTATAATAAAAATACTAAAATTTATTATTAATACAATTTATTTTTATAAGTGTGGCGACACTCGAACAGTAGTGACAACCATCCGTCTAATTAAGTTAATATTGAAAAATAAAAACAATACTAATAATAAACCGCCACAAATTCTTTGATTGTAGATTAAGGGAAGACGCTGTAAATAAAATAAATTTCCTAAAGTATACATAACCTCAACATTTATAAAGTGTAAACATTAAACCTGTACATTGCAGTAAAAGCAATGAGGTAGATGGGTAAAAGGCACTTCGTACTTTGTGCGAAATGGAGCCTTAAACAACTTTATACACAATTTTTTAGTTTTCCTTTCACTGGTACAAAGCAGAATCTTCGATAGTTACTATGGAAAAGACACTTAATACTGATAGTTTAGAGGTAAAAACCACAAAATTAAAATTATCAAAATTGAATCACATTTAGTACTTTAAATTACAATGTATAATGTAGGTTATTTCAACATGATCAAAACTAAATCTACTCATTTAGGACTATGGTCGTAAAAAGTACAGTTATTGTAAACATTAACGGTTACGTTCAAATTGTCTTTGGAAGTAATTGCAGTCCCCGGTAAATTCTCATTAGTGAGGAAATTTTGTTCAACTATGCTGTTACCTATTGCAGTAGTAGTTGTGCCAGAATTGATTTCGGAAATATGTGCACAACTTGGTAAGTTGATGTCTTCATGTTCAGGTCCGAGTATTTCGGCAACTTCCTTTTTCTATTTTAGTGTGCCCTTAGCATATCCTTCCGCCGCTGCAGAGGACTTCCAACCTCCATGACGCTTTAACATCACCAAGTCTCCCCCTTGATTAGCTAATTGGGTTGCGCTTAACCTTCGGAAGCAGTGTCTTGTGAAGAGTTGTAGTTGTGGTAGTCTTAGGAATGTGGCTATTTTTCTGGACACCTTCCCCATGGTATTAATTCCAATCGGGATTCCATCGAGATTCAAGCCCCAATCGATGCAAATTTTGTCTTTATGTGTTTTATGTAATTCTAAATATAATGAGATTACAATTAATGGAATGTGAGCCTGCAATATCGCAAGGATTCACGTTAGCTCTACACACATAAAGACAAAATTTGCATCGATTGGGGCTTGAATCTCGATGGCGCAGTTGGTTAGCGCGGTACTCTTAACAAAGTACAGGTCGTAGGTTCAAATCCTACTCGAGGTAAACTTTCTATTTATGTATTTAATACAATTATTAATAATTAAATTAAATGTTCAAAATGCTGATCCCGCCTATCTAAACACTTTGCAATTCGCCCGGTAAACGAAAGATTCCCTCCCAATAACATTGGAGATAAAATGGATTGAAACGCAGCTCTACTTCTATTTTTCATATCTTCGCTTGTGGTGGGAGGATGTTGGTAAACTTTTTCTTTAACGTAGCCCCAAACGAAAGAAATCAAGGGGCTTAAGATCCGGTGTTCTGGCTGGTCAGTTTTGCACACCACCTCGTCCTATCTACCTTATTGGATAATTTCTATCGAGATATTGCCTAACGTTGATTGAATAGTGTGGAGGGGCGCCATCCAGTTAAAACCACATCGTACGAATGTTACCTACCTCGATATTTTCCAAAAGCTCGGGTAAATCATTTTCCAAAAACTGTAAATCTCTTTCCCCAGTAAGACTCCCATCAAAGGAAAAAGGACCAACCACACTGAAATTGATTATACCACCCCACACATTAACTGACCATCGATGCTGGTGATCAACAACTCTTAAGATGTGTGAATTAGTATCCGAATAGTGATGATAGCTGTGTGTATTAATATTACCATTATTGTGAAAAGTTACCTCATCCGTAAATAGAATGTTATTAACAAAATTCGGTTCTCCATTGACTTTAGTAGTTACCCATTGATAGCAAGATTCACGATTTTGAAAATCTATTTCACTTAAAGCTTGATGTTGCTCGATATGATAAGGATGCAATTTGTTTTTTTTTTAATAAAGCTGCGAGCTGTATTTCTATTTAGGTCTAGGTGTGAACTTAGCTCTCTGGTACTAATTTGCGGATTTTCTATAAGAGATTCCACAACTTGAAACTCAATTTCTTCATTTGGGCTTGTTTTTACGGCTTGTTATAGCACACACTTCCAGAATTTATAAATCTCTCAGCTACATTCATAAACGATTCTTTCCGTGGCTGTCTTCTCTCTGGATATCGTTCACAGTTCAAATGGGTAGCCTGAAAAGCGTTTCTTTGAGCTTCCCCGTAAATAAAGATCATATTAACCATTTGTTCTTTGGAAAAATTCATTTTATAGAAAAATTGACAAAACGACAATCCAGAAACACAAACTAATGGAACAGTATTTTAATGATTATACAAACGTCAAAACAATAGATGCAATTGTTCCTCTTCATTACGAGCGACTATCCTAACTGATTTGTTTTGTTGAATTCTATAAATTGTCATAGTAAATTTGTATTCTAGAATATTTTTAGGTAAAAGCGTCAATATCACAAGAAGGGTCTGTCTTATGGCTATGAAACCTATTATCAATTAGTACCTACTTTTCACGGGGAATCGAAATGTGAAAAAATATACAGGGTGTTGCATTTGAAAAAATTGAGAAAAATTACATTTCGCGTAAAGTAATCATTCTGTATAGTTTTACACGTTTTCGAAAAATTTCCCTGTTTGTTTGTTAGTAGACTATTATTAACAGCTGGTGGTAAAAACAGATTTACAAAATCATGCTGACAACGTTAGCATCGTGGTTCCAAAGTTAATTCTATTTTGGTACTGAAGTGACGATATCTGCAGAACGGTTAGTGATACAGATACAAATTTCTACACTTTTATTCTAAATGTAACAGTGAATCCAAAAATGAAAAACATACAGAGTGTTCCACTAAAAAAACAGGTTTGGGTTGGCATACTTTTGCCAATCACCCTGTATATTCCTAAATATTTTTAGAATGTAGGTCAAATGATCGTGTATTACCACACAAAAATTGGTTTTGATATCTCTAATAGTTAAGGAGAAATCCTCCGTCCACACAGTGGACACGCACCCTGTATATTGTCATCAGCCTCTTCAATAAATTTATTAATATCGTTTTTTTTTTCTAAAATTGTTTATTTTTTTTGGTAAGCATCCTTCAGAACAACGTTTCAATAAAGCCTGCAGTTTGTGGTATTTTGAAATATCATTGTTGCTATAGATGCTTAAAGTTAAACAGTACTCTAACTTGGAGTTAAGACACCATAAACTAGAGGATTTATATTTTTCGTTTTGTAATTCAAAATACGCCATCAAAACGGTCTCGGAGGTTGAAGTAATGCCGTTTTCCTTACACCAGTTTTCAAACTGAGTATATACTTTTTTGTAATTCTCTCTTGATTTTGCAGGCAACAAATTACCCATCGTACTTTCCGCCAAAGCACGAATTTCTGGTGGCGTGCTTTGCAAAACTTCTTCTGCATTATCCATTTCTCAAGACATAAACAAGTTTGAAATATGGCGCTTCAAATTTAATTTTGTTTGCAAAGCAACCGCGCTGTTTGTGCACCTCGTAAATGTTGCCAACACTCGCGAAATTCTCTAGTTTATAAAAAACTAATTTTTTATGTTAAGAATGCAAAGTAGAAAAAATATTATATAATCGTATCATAATATACTATTCGATAACATATAGTAAACTGTCTGCTTTGAAGCAAAAAGTGTAACGTCCTTTTTTAATGATAATGATAATTTTTAATACAGGGTGTTTGCTAAAAGTAGGTTGCTGACATATACATTTTCAGAAAAGTGCTTCCTTTTATCTCTTAAAATTGGCGCCAAAAGACGTCTTTTGATATATTTAGCCATACATTAGTTTTGCTGCTGAAATATTAGGATCGATAAAATTGTGGTTAATGTGGATATACAAATAAAAGTAGTGTACAGTGGCACTAAACCTCCGGTTGTGGACATCTCGAAAGGTATTAACTTTAAGGCAAACAGTGTACTTTGGAGCAAAAAGGTATATATTTAAATATATATATATATATATATATATATATATATATATATATATATATATATATATAATGTACTTTTGCTCCTAAGTACACGTACACTGTTTGCCTTAAAGTTTTTTTTACGATAAGAAATAAGACCAAATGTCATAATTCAAGGAGTAGAAAGCTGTCTACTTTGAAGGAAAAAGTGTAACGACCTTTTTTAGTGATAATAATAATTTTACTAAACTAATTTCAGAAATTTTTGTTAAACGTCTTTTATGAAATTTACATTTTTGTTTGGAAATGATTTAATACAGGGCGTGTATATCGCTGGGGTACTCTCGAAAAAACTATTACGGAACATCTCACAAATCTTTTTCCCAGAAATGTTTCTTTCGATCTTTGAAAATTGCGCCTAAACAATGTTTAATTAATGAAAGAATCCTAGGTCCTACCTTTACGGGTAGTTGTGAATAAAACAAATTGTGATGGTAGCAAAAAAAGACGTTTTTAAACTTTCTGGTGTGCGAAACACATAAGCACGTCACGGTAACTTAAAAAAAATATGAAATGGATTTCGCTAAAACTTTATATTAGTTCTGTCAAATTGTAGTTAGAAGAAGTTTACAAATAAATGAAGTTCTTAGGCTGCACTAAAGCTTCTGTTGTGAATATCTCCAAAAATACTAACTTTAAAGCAAGCAATGTACTCGTAGATGCCGTATTTATGGATAATTCAATTATAAACCAGTTTTCTTTCAATTTTTGTGATATAATAAATAAGTCATAAAATCCATACTTCAAGCACATTTTGTGAACATTTCGAAAACGGTCTACTTTGGAGGAAAATGGGCGACAACCTATTGTAATAATAATTCAATTATAGAAAAGTTTTTAAAATTAAAAATTTTTGGTAAGGTTATAAATAATCCCTAAAAGTAATTTCAAGGTTGTAATAATAAATGTGTGTAACGTAGGTGTTGTATACATAATTTTAAATAATAATAAACAGTAAGTATAAAGTAATGAAATAATAAATTCTCCTGAAATACTAACCTTACACCACTTATAATTGTGCCTTTGACTCATGTCGGTAGATTAAATTAGGTGGTTCAAATAAAATGATTTGCTTAATTACCACTTACCATCAATAATAAAGAATGTAAAAAATGAATGAAGTTATCTCGGGCGCCAAATTGTTTTTTTTTTAAATATCGGGACAATTAAACCGACTTTACAAAAATGTAAAAAAATAACAATATACAGACTATGTTTATTGAATATTAAATGTAATGAGGAAATAATAAAGGTCTTAAAATTATGCTTAAAATACTAAATAAAACACTACATAAATACCTTAGAAATTTTTGTACACAAACTTTCCTTTTTGACAACCTCTGGTATCTAAATATGGTTACGAAGCGGTTAACCTGCATGAAGTCATTCTTACGTCATCATGGTGCAATCTTGACATAATGTTGTCAGCCGCACCCCAAACTGCATTTTTCTTTAAAAAATCCGTATAAATTTCTTCTTAAAACTTTTAATTCCACTTCGTATTGCATTAATTGGAAGTATCCATTCAAAAAATTGCAATCATAAAACGAAAAATGTACGCAACAATAAAATCAAATGCGTACTCGAGATTCAATTACGTTGTAAATTGAATTAATGATAAACGTATAATTAAAGTAAAAATGGTAAAAAATACGTAAAGAAAACGTAAAGAAAACGTACAGAAAACGTACAGAAAACGCCTAAAAAGAACAAAATGCTTTAATTTTATGTATATGTATTAAAAATATCTCTTACCACCAAATTGATGGCGCTTTCACATAAATTTAGATAAAATCAAAAAGAAGCAGCTTCATGCTTCGACATTTAACAGGAAGTGAAAAAAATGGAGGTTTTCGAAGTAGATGATGCTGTTCTGCGCACAAGATATGAGCAGATTAACTTAACGCAGACGTGTTGCTTATAAGATAAGAGATGAATAAAAATTGAGAGTAGGGGTATAAATCTTTACGAAAGTATGCACTATGAAGATATGCAAATTAAGTTACCTACCTCATACCAATATTGTAATATAATTAAAATTTTCTTGTATTTAGAACTAAATGAAGAAAAGATCCTAAATTGAGGTATATTTTATACAACACAAAAAAGAGTTGTTACAAGGTGAGTCTTTAACATACTATAAGTCAACATTCCGAAACTATCAAATTTGGAACTATAAGTGCAGCTACCTCTCGTAAAGATAATACAGTTTTTTGTATAAAAGTTTTTTATCGTAGAGTAATAAACAACTCATGAAAAACTGGTTCAAATATAAAATTGTGGGCATACTTTAGTTAAAAAAGGCAAACGTAGAAATGTATTTCACAAAATCTTTCCCATAAATTTTATGGCGAATTTTCTACATTTGCTTTTACAAGCCTGTTTGTGAACTGCAATATGTTCAAGTCCTACAAATAAGTTTAACTTAGTTGCAATTTTTAATATTTATGTAACATCGCAGTCTCAATTTAGATATATCCATTTTTAGATTTCTGTAAGTTAAAATACTCTTCATTTCTCTTTTTAAATATGAACTTCTGCAATAATTTGACGTATACTTAACATTACATAATTTATGTAATTTATATAGCTAGGTATTTTTATAATTGTAGATACATTAATTCTCATTATTTTTGACTGCTATGTAATTTGAAAAAACGCAATGCCTTTTCTGAATTTTAATATTTATCACTGTAGTAAGATTTGACATTTGTCAATATCATAACCTGAAAATATTAATCATTTTTTATCAGTATAATATATTCTTTGCGTGCGAATAAGCGTCATTTGCGGATACTTTTGATTTACTTCTTCACTTTAACGAAACCTGCAGTTGAGGCGCTTGTAGAAGCGTATGGTGAGGGTACCTTAAGTGAAGGAGCATTATTGGATCAAGATTCGCACCAAACGCAAGAAGAACTTGCATTTACATTAGGAGTGGCTCAACAAGCAATTTACCATAGACTAAAATCATTGGGAATGATTCTAAAAGAAGGAAAGGGTTCCATATGAACTGACGCCGAGAAACGCTGAACGCCGATTTTTAACCGTGAGATACTACTTGCCACGCATAAACGAAAGGATTTTTTGCACGGTATAGTTACTGGGAATGAAAAATGGATGCACTATGATAATTCAAAAAGGAAGAAGTCATGGGAACCACTTGGCCATGCTTCAACATCTACAGCTAAGCCAAAGATTCATGGAAAAAAGTTATTGTTGTGTATTTGGTGGGATTAGCTTGGTCTGGTGTATTATGAGAACGAAACCATTACTGGGGCACAATTGATGAGATTGAACACTCAAGGAAAAGCCCGTCGAATACTACTCCAGACACGACAAAATTATACTTCGGCATGACAATGCTCGTCCACATGTTGCGCCAAAACCTATTTGTAAACACTCAAGTGGGAAGTTTTGCCCTACGCGCCGTATTCAACAGACATTACTCCTGAATTCCACTTGTTTCGATAGACGGTACATGGCCTGCCCGAGCCACACTTCACATCATATGAAGATACCAAAAATTCGGCCGATGCGTATGTAGCCTCAAAGGATGAAACATTCTTCCGACGCGGTATCTGTATTCTACCAAAAAGATGGGAAAGAGTAGCGCAAGCGATCGATTACTTCGAATAAATGAGTAGGGTCTGTTTTTTCACAACAAATATCACATTTCTGATAAAAAACGGCGGAAAATTATTGGTACACCTAATTATTCAACTATTTATCTATTTGCAAAAATGAATAATACACATACCTCATAACATTCAATTTTATTATTAATTTCGAGAGTAAGTCAGCTAAAGAACATACGTTTTGAGAAAATATGTAACAAGCTTAGTCAACGGAATAACGCTATGTTATTAAAATCTTAATCCTAGTGGTAAATTTTACCACCCTTAGCAGCATAAAAACTATTCTTCAAAACTGATATCGGACCTCAACGGCACGAAATTTGGTCTCATCTTCCATTAAAGGGTTTTCAGGTCCACTTTTCGAATGTTTCGAAGAGGGCCCGCAAATGTGCTTTTTGGGTCTCCTATCCGTTGTCAGAGACCTTGCAACACGGTAACGACCACAATTCTTCGTGGTACATTTGGAGGTTACAATCTGGGTACATCAACCTTGTTTTTCTGTCCCAACCATTCCCGAGTCCTCCTAGCATAACGGCACAAAGGAAGGTCGGGCCAAAGTATGTCGTCGTTCTGATGGTATGTGTTAAAAATATTAAGCAGTTTTGGTAAGCATCTTTGGGTATAAAACTCCGCATTCACAGCTGCTCAAACTCCACCGAAGTAGGCTACTGACTAAAACTGTGTCGGAAAATGTTGCCTTTGCGTTAAATTTTAAATCATTTTGACAATTTTCAATATCAGAGGAGCAAAGTATATATCATTCCCTTCGCCTTATAACCCTGTAATGTCCAGATGTAATTTCAAGTTGAGCATGGGTGTATTTAGTACACATTATTTCTGCTCATAAGCTTAGGCAGAGTGTTATACGAGACCTGAAATCGGCGAGCTGGCTTTTAAAAGAGATTATAATTCTCTGTGTCACTTTCTATTATCCCTGTCTTGTGTTAAAACATGAGGTATTTTAGTCTTCGAAAAATTATGAGATTATTTGGGCGTACTGGGTATGTGCATTCATGTATTGTTGGTAGGACGTATTTTTGATAATATATGAACGTCAATTTGCACGAGAAATTTGTTTTGTGTGTGTACGTAATATGAGTTTGTATGAATGCTACGCCACTGGAATTTTTAGTAAAGCGTTGAATATTATCTAAACTCATGTTTAAATGTTGTATAAATATTTATGAGCTGGAAGTATTAAATTTAAATGGGAAATAATGTTTTAGTAAGCCACCCTATTGAGACGATAATGAATATTACTGTATTTGGATACTGCATTTTAGGCAATGTGAGTTTAAAATTACTGTAAATGAACGGAGTGTGAATCTGTGTATGTATGATTAAAGACAAATGGTATTTAAATTTACTGAATTTTGCGAGAGGAAAGTTCGCGCACACGTGGGAATAAAAAGTTTGATATGGATCTGGATATAATGAGGAGTGAATATGACTGTCAAATTTGGATGTTACATTGAAATATTAAGAATTTTATAGAAATTTCAATTTGGCTCATCGATTGGTCTTGAGTTTTGCATTGGTGCCCTTTGCCGCTTACCTAAGCGTGGTCTTGAGTTTTGCATTGGTGCCCTTTGCCGCTTACCTAAGCGGTGAAGGCGCCCATTCGAAACTCCTCTTCGATATGTTATTTTGGTTTGAGCGGAATAAATATGATGACGCTTTTCAGGGTGAATAACTGAATGTATATAAAGAAGGGGGTGACAGAATAGAACACATATATTAGTTAACTGGAAACAGCTATTTTGGGGATAAAGTACTTAAACTTTTACAAATGAAATGATTAAATGGAAATTGCTATTATACGGTATTCACTAAAATAAACAGTACCGAAATATGAAAGGCTATAGAATGGCTTGGGCGATGTCTATTTGTTATGTTTCGCTTGTTTGTCATTAACTGTCATAATAATATTACACTCGTGTTAAAATCGTTCTAACAACTGAAGAAAAGATGTTTATAGCGAACATTATTTCCGTACATTCGGAAGTGGACGCGGAAATGGCCCAAGTTTGAAGCAAGTTTTTGAAAAATATTGAGAGCAGTTTAATAAAGCTGCACCCAGTAAAATCGTAATGTTAGCCATTTTTGGGAAATTTCGTCGCACTGGTAGTATGTTGTCTTCAGCTCGTCGAAAAATAGTTTGTACCAACGATAATGAAAAACGGGTTCTTGACCAGGTATTGCAGTCTCCACAAAGAAGTCTTCCAAGAAATGCGTATAAATTAAACACCAGTTAAACAACCACACGTAGACTGTTCAAAGGCTTTGGTGGTTATACATGTCGTATTCAAACTGGAAAACGACTAAGTGCTGTAGACAAACGTTCAAGAAAAGTTGATTGTGGACGCGTGTTGAACCTAGCATACGAAGATACCGATTTCTTGAAAAGTGTATGGTTATCATATGAAAGTCATATTCACCTGATGGCTATATCAATAGACAAACAACTCAATTTCTTGGATTTGAACGCCCTGACTTTATTGTAGAAAAACAACGTCACACTTTTGTTGAGGACGGGAATCAACCCACAGTTACTGTTAATCAAGAGCGTTACAGGCAGAACATCATAATACCTTTTGTGAGAGATTAAAAATGTTTTTGCCGTGGATGAAATTTACAGTTGAACAGGCAATGATTTCAACAGGATGGCGCCACAAGCCTTACAGCCAGACGCTCGTTAGAACTCCGCGAGCATTTTGGAAACAGAATCATTTCTCCTAGAACGGACTTCGATTGCCTTTCACATTCACCTGACCTTACGCCACATGACACATACATTTCGGATATGATGAAATAGTCAGTATTCCGCTCTGATGATGCACTAATGGATATTACAGAACTACGGCAAACAATAATAACTTATTTCCAACAACCACGTCAACCACTATTTATTAATATGTTCAATGGCCCGCAAAATCACTATGAAGCTTGATTACGTCGTAATTGTGCTGATTTTGAACATGTAATTTACAAAAACTAAAAAAATTATTAAAGTTGTTTTCGGTACTGTTTATTTTGGTGAATACTGTATTTAAACAGATTTTTAATAAACAGCAATCGTTGAATTTAAAAACAATTGTTTATCAAACCCGTGCGGCGGAAAAGAAGCTTAGTGATCCTTTATGTAGCTAAATAAAGGTGTTTTAAGCTAAATTGAAGTTAACGGTATTGGACATTTATAATACTGAGTTAAGTAACAGAACTTAATCGATCATTTAAACACAATTAAGAATTTAAGGACCAGGTATAATTAAAATATTGTGTGACATTAGGAGGGCGATCAGTAGATCAAGTTTCCCAATATTTCATTTGCTGTAAAGGCGAGAATGGAAACGGACAATGCTACCGCCTGTGTTAAAGCCTCGGTTGCTGGTATTGTGAATGCATACATAGTATTAATTGAAGCAAGTCAACCCCAGTGGATATATATATATATATATATATATATATATATATATATATATATATATATATATATATGCTGTAATATAGGTAGTAGGGACTTTAATCTATAAGAATTGTTGTCTGTATGTGTTGCTTCACGGAAGCAATGTATGTAAATATTTTTGCAAAAATTGGTTAATAGTGTTCTATCAGTTAACTTATTCTTTTGTTTAAATTATGGTAAACCTCCCTACAGATTTCTTATAGTACTTTATTGAAGTGATGATTCAATCTATAGTTTAAAGGGAACCAATATTATATGTTTAGAATGTTTAAAAATAATCAAACTTTTGACATCTTGGATAAATGAACCTGAAAATTGTTTATTTTGAATCAGATCGATTATAAAATTTAATAACTTTGCGTTCATTAAGTCATTGAGTACACAATACTGGTCAAGATTTACTTATTAAATGGAAGTTTTATATTTGAATCACAGCGATTCATACATACTTGCGAACGTTTAAATACATTTTAATGGTAAACAGTTAACAGATAAGAGATTTAAGAAGTATTAGAGATCGTTACGTTTTTCAATTTTTAAGATACTAGTTAATGTTTTGTGGTTAAGAATTAATAGACTGAACTATTATTTTTCCAAGTTGAATTGTATTTATTTATTTCATAATTTTTATGACAATTATAAATATGTATTAGTTTATTCGTATACGACGCGAAATTATAAAGTATCCAGATGTCTTATTAATTTGATTTTATGAATATACACGCTGTGATCAATAAGTTTACGATAACGTAGGTTGAAAATTTTATTAAGCTTTGGATACATTTTTTTTGTTAATTGAACTTAAAGATTTTCAAAATCAAATTGATGTGTATGCGTTTGTTATTTTGGGATTAAGATTTATTAAGAGTACTGTGCTTCCACAGTCAGGTAGGATTAACATAAGAACTCGCTTAGGACTATTTATGTCAGAGAAATTTTAAACTGTGGTCACGCCTAGAGACTATTTTTTCTAGATTGAATGTTGTTATTTGTTGTTTTATACGTAAGCTGTTTGAACCTAAATTTCAACACTTTTACGTCTTATATCATGCCCGCCTACTTCCACTGCAGTTATGTTGGCAACCCGCTTACATTGGTAACCCTCCATGACGCCCAACCCCTTTTTGATCGTGCATCAAAATTAATGCTTCTTTGCAGCCTCTTACTCCCTGTAAATAATTCGCTGATAAACATTTTGATCTCTAATCAAGTTCAGAATTTCACATTTAGATAACCGTCCAACTAATATAGATATACTGCGAGTTTCAAATTTGTAAACCTAACGATTGAAACAAATCAGGATTTTTATGAATGACAACAATTCACGATTTGTTTACTTACTTCATGATAACTAAATCAAACACCAAAATTGGGTTAAGATTTCATAGCAATTCTTTTTCAAAATATATCCCATATATTATTAACATAAACAAAATAAAATAAAACATTACAAAATAAGACAATCGTACAATTATAATTCTCAAGCTTCAGAATATCAATTTGTGTAAAAGTTCGATTTTGATTTTAATAAAACAGATTAAAATGTGTATTTGCCTTTCACAGTACTTACTTCCAAGCCTTTTAAATTCAGTTGAGAGTGACTGTCAGTAAGTACTTACTCCCTAAACCCTTTATCCTTTTATCACAAATACTAAATATCCACCTATTATGTACACGTTTTCCGTGATTGAAGGTTGTCTTAGCACATGCGCAGAAAAAATTGCGAATGTACTTTTTTTTAATTGAGTTAATACGGATGAATTAAGCTACACATTGTAAATTTAATATAAGTGGAGATATGAATAAATTAATAATAGCAGCGCTTCGAGTGACTAACCCCTTTCAATATCTTTAATTCTTAAGTAATTTCTGCTTGACACTTCTACAGGCGTATATACTCAAACGGACCAACGTATCTTTGACGCAACGACTGCTATTCGGTTTTTTTAACAGGCGGCATAGTTAACGTGGAAACTGTTATCTTGTACTTAATGAACACTGAACTCGCCATTGTCAGGGATACGAATGACGTGGACAACGATATCACGTTCACACTTGGCAGCGAGGATGGAGATGACTCCGGTAAGTTCTCTTTGAGCCTCAACACTGACTGAAACATTATAATGGACCCTGTCCGGAGCGACGACCACAATGGCGCACTTAAACGACTAGACAGTCCACGACGTAAACCAATTACACCGTTTTGTGGCAACGACGTTTTCTCTAGGAACAGTAACAACGGAGACGAGCTAAACTGTGACAATGGTCAAATGTAGCCCAAAATATATATTTATATATCAATTTCGTTGGATTCGCGGCAAAATAGGTTTACTCGAAGGCCAAGAACCAAATTCTGTATCCCATATGTGTTGGTCAGCATTTGGACTAAGTATTGCTCAAAATCAATACACCGATTTTGTAGAAGTCACGGCAAAATTCATTCCTTTGATAGTCAAGAGCCAAATTTTGTGTTCCTTGAGTGTTGGGGCCGAATTTTGCCCTAAATATTTATTTATACACCAATTTTGTTGGAGTCGCGAAAAATGTATTCACCCGATGATTAAGAGTGAAGTTTTGGGCTTAATGCTGCCCAAAATCCATACTACTTTTTACTCTTTAAAGGTCAGGACAAAATTAATTTCCAATTATGTGATATACTAGTATTGGCCAGAATATAGGCTAAACATTTCCCAAAATCTGTATTTATACACACATTTTGTGATCGCAGTAAAATTTATTTCTTTGACGACCAAACCCAAATGTTGAAGTCCATATGTCTTGGTCAGCAATTTGGCCAATTACTGTCCAAAATATATATTTACATACCAGTTTCGTTCGGGTCGAGGAAAGATAGATTTACTAGATGGCAAAGAACTAAATTTTACCTTTCGTAAGGGTTGGTTAGCATTAGGGTCGAATTTTTGCCCAAAACATATATTTCAACACCAAATTTGTTGGAGTCGCGGCAAAATGTATTTTACTCACCCGATGGCTAAGAGCTAAATTTTGTTGAATGTTGGCCAAAATCCATATCACTAATTTCTTTAAAGTTAACTTCCTTGATAGCCAGAGTCAAACTCTGTGATACTTAAGTAATGGTCAGAAGTTGGGTCAAATGTTGCCCACAATCTGTATTTAAATACAGACTTCGTTGAGGTCGTGGAAAAATTAATTTGATCGTTGGCCAATAGCCAGATTATGTACTCCATATGTGCTGGTCAGCATTTTGGTCGAATATTGCTATATATATATATATATATATATATATATATATATATATATATATATATATAAAAATATATATATATATATATATATATATATATATATATATATATATGTATATATTCATGGGGCAGTGCGACAACTGAGGATATCTCCTTACACAATAGGCATGGAAAAAAAGTTTAAATACAAAAGTTTTTCAGTAATCAAACCCGCATTTAAAGAAAATATTTTCGTTTACACCAGGTGTCTTATATGAACTGGAGAGCATGCAACTTCATTTTTTTAAGTAGGACACCCCGTATTTTATTACATTTTCTGATTTTTCTGTAAATTCTGAATCGGTTTTATTAAGGTGTATTATCATCTAAAGTTAATAGTTTTTGAGATATTTAATGTTTTTTAAAAAAATCAGGATTTTCACGTGTCATACTGGGGATACTTTTTTTATTTGATATCCTTAAATGAAAACATTTTGCAGGTTACTAGTGCATAGACACGCTTACTTTGTGTTCCTATAAAAATTTGAAAATATTATACAAGGTGTTGCCAAAACTATTCACAAATTCATAATCTTCAAAACACAAAATCTCAATTTTTTTGAATGGAACGACTTATGTTTTTTTTTACGGAAAAATGTTGATTAAGTAATAAGCTAACTTTTTATAAAACATGTGCTAATCTTTCATAGTTATTGTTATTTTAGTTTTTAAAATACACACCTCAATTTGAAAAATTTATATTAGTTGGCCATGGTTGTCATGGAAACATTAATAAACAAATATTTGTTTGACACTGAGAGTTTAAAAATTCAACTTAAACAATATTGAAAAATGTGAAAAATAAATTTCTTGGCGTAAAACTTCGTCAACTCTATCTAATAATACTAATAACAAGTAAACAAAAGATGCAAAAAACAATTTAAGTTCGATATTTTTAAAACAATATAATTAAAAATCATAAAATATTATAAAATAACTACAAATATTGTTCTATGTGTATACCCTGATGTTCCTCACACAAACGAATTCTTTCAACAAAAGAATTGCTTACTTTTTAAAGCACTTCTCTATTTATGCCTTGAAAAACATTTCTTATTCTTTCTTTCATGTTTTCCTTTGTTGTTGGAGGTATTTGGTAAACTTGATTTTTTACAAATCCCCACAAAAAGATCAAGCTTTCCAAGATCCGGGGATCTAGATGGCCAAGAAATTGATCCTCTCCTGCCAATCCATTTATTTGGAAATTGCAAATTTAGATGATTACGAACAATACCACTAAAATGGGCAGGCGCTTCATCCAATTGAATCCACAGTTGCCGTAAAACTTGAAGCGGTAAATTATGAAGGTAATCTTGTAAATCGTTTTCCAAAAAATTTAAAAAGGTTTCACCATTAACTGTTTGATAAAAAAAATAAGGTCCCAAAATCCTTGTTCCAATAATACCGGCCCATACTTTAATCGTCCATCTATGTTGATGGTCTGATGGCATCACATATCTTGGATTTGTATCACTGCAATAATGGAAATTACGACAGTAAACAATACATAATCAAAGAAGTCCTGTTTTTCTTCTATTTTATTTAATGCCGAAAGGCAGAAATTTCTCCTATTTCTTAAATCTTGATCCGTTAATTCTTGTACTACTAGGATGTGGTATGGATGAAACTTTTGCTTGCGAATTATTTTATTTATCGTTGATTTTCCTATATTGTTGTTCAGTGCGATTTGCCTGCAAGAAACTTACGGATTTACCACGACGGCTTGCACGACATGTAACTGAGTTTGCTCGTTTGATGCAATGGTTGATCGTTCGCTATTTGATTCATAATTGATGTTTCCATTCCTTTCAAACCTCTCCTTGAGCCTTTCACATGCCAAGCGATCTGGATGTTTTTCTGTATTCGGAAATTTTTGAGCGTAAATTCTACTCGCTAATAAACAATTCCCCGTCGGATGCGCCAATGCAATAAATCATTTGTATCAATTCTTCTTTTGAAAAATTCATTTTAGTATTTAAATATTGTTTAAATTGAATTTTTAAACTGTCAGTGTCAAACAAACATTTATTTATTAATGTTTCCATGACAACCATGGCCAACTAATATAAATTTTTTAAATTGAGGTGTGTATTTTAAAAAATCGGAACTGTGGTTACCTAGACTTTCTCGTATACTAACGCAATTATAGTAGAGTGAAATAAAAATAGGTGTCTGTTAAAACACTTTTAAATAAGGGAAAATGAAAATCAAGACCCTCTGTGCTCAATCGCATAAGCGATCATTAAAACCAATATAATATTTCACAAGATCTGTTTGCGTGACACAAATCGGTTAAGGTAAAGTACCACTTCCCGTGTACTAATTTTGTTCAAACATCATAATTAAGGGTGTCACCTAATATAACTTACCCGTGCCAAATTCGAAATAGATACGTTCATATTTTAGAGTAACACAAAACTATTAAGGGAAAGTGTCACTTCTGGTAAACAGATTTTGATTAAACGTTATATTTAGATGTGTCGCCTAATATAACTTACCTCTGCCAAATTTGAAACAGATACGTTAATATTTTGGAGTAGTTTATTTGAAGCTTCACACAAATGTGTTAAGATAAAATGCCACTTCCGGCCCCCGGATATATCCCAAAATTTAATAGAGATCTACGATTTTGAAATAAGGCCTCCATGCCGAATTGCAATTGTCTCAAAGCGCTATCGTGTTTACATACAGACACACACATACACACATACACACACACACACACACACACACACACACACACACACACACACACACAGTCATTTTTCCAAAAATGCTTTTTTTGGACTCGGGGACCTCGAAAACGTCCAGAACCATCAAAATCTCGAGGTCGATTTTTGCAAGATTACAATACCCTCTCTATACTACGCATACGAGAAACTAAAAATAGATTTTAAAAACTAAAATAACTCAATAACTATGAAAGATAGGTATAGGACATGTTTTATAAAAAAGTTAACTTATTACTTAATCAGCATTTTTCCGTTAAAAAACATGTCATTCCATTTAAAAAAATTGAGATTTTGTGTTTTGAAGATTATGATCTTGTGAATAGTTTTGGCAACACCCTGTATAATATTTTCAAATTTTTATAGGAACACACAGTAAGTGTGGCTATGCACTAGTAACCTGCAAAGTATTTTCCTTTAAGGATATCAAATAAAAACAGTATGTCCTTTGTCAACGACACCTGAAAATCGTGATTTTTTTAAAAAACATTAAATATCTCAAAAACTATTAATTTTAGATGATAATAGACCTTAATAAAACCGATTCAGAATTTATAGAAAAATCAGAATATGTAATAAAATACAGGGTGTCCTATTTAAACAAATGAAGTTACATGCTCTCCAGTTCATATGAGACACCCTGTATAAACGAAAATATTTTCTTTAAATGTGGATTTGATTACTGAAAACCTTTTGTATTTAATTTTTCAACTTTGACAAAATTGTTTACAACACCTTTAACAATTTTAACAAATATTACTACTGACGAAGATAACTATAAGTGTTATCGAAACGTTTAGACTGTATATTAATATTAATAGAAATTATATTCAGAAGTGAAGTTTGCAATGCAAGAAATAGTCTTAGCTATGCATTTATATGAATCGAATTATGTAAAACGCAAACATTTTTGCAAAACAGTACAACCGGTGTTGATACTTTACCAATACTGCAGAATTTTTTTAAACAATTCACTTTTTCTCTTTATTCGAAAATTTTTTATATATTTATATTTAGAAGATTTAATATAAGAAAGTGTTATCTAGTAACTGTAACTGAAATTCCAAAATGTTAAGCCATCTATGTTAAAAGTCTAAATGTTTTTCTAATTTACTACTGTAGTCAGTTTAACTATTTCGTGAGGTAGTACTATAGGGTATTTACTAAACACTGGGGTCTGGAAGTCTGGAAGTTGCATTAATATTCTTTTCGTTCTGGATGATTTTTGGAAAGGCGGTTTTTTCGATACAAAGTGATAAAAAATTAAAAAAGAACTACTTTATTACTTACGCATCACAGTCATAAGTTTTTCATTACATTCGTTAGCGAATCTCTCCAATATTAATCGCTGTATGGTATAAGGGAGTACCGGTATGCATTTTATGAACAGTCTAACCAATAAGAATTTGTTAAAGACTAGAGAGTTGTTACATGGAACCACTTTCCACTCGTCAGGTTCCTGATTTAAAAGCTGTTCAAGCTATATTTCAACGTATTCACGAAAAAGGTACATTTAAACGAAATGGAGGCCCAAAAAGAAAAACGTGTTCAAAATGGTAGAGAATGAGTTACCCACTTCTTCCAACAGTATGTCAAATATTTTGAATATAAACAGTGTAGTATAAGTATGTAAAATTATGAAATAGAACTTCCTGTTCGTTATCAACTTTTTCTTTTCCAACGCATAGTGGTATTTACATCGAATTTCGAATATTTAATATACAAAATAAAATTACGAATTTGTTAACAGAATTTTCACGACAATTGTTGAATGATAAAAAAAATAGTACAAACCTGAACTCGTGCTTCGCTAAGGTCAAGTCTCATTGCAAGCTCTTCTCTTGTAAAAACGTCAGGATACTGCGTTTTTTCAAATGCCCGTTCCAATTGATGTAACTGATAAGTAGTAAAAGTAGTGCGAGATCTTCGAATTTTTCTAGGTCTTGTCTCTCCGAGTTCTTCATTAACGTCACCTTCAACCATTTCTCCCTCACTTCCACAATCCACTTTCGAATCAGGCTCTAGAAAATAAATTCGAAATTGAATAACATTAATGTATACAAATTTATATTTAAAGTTTATTTTATATGTATATGTAGCAACAAAAGGCTTGCTTGAATAAGATTATCTCTATAATTCGTATATCGCCAGGTCAATTTTAACTTCCACCTTTGTCCAAGCGGGTTGAAATTTAGTATTCACATAACTAAATCGCATGTGCCATGTATTTTAACTACTTTATGCACCGCTTTGGTATTGATGTATTTATGCAGATTTGAATAGCAATCCCGTTCCAACTTTGACATGTTTTGCTTAGTAAGCGCCAATCGGATTTTAATTAACTTTAACTATACATCGAAATACATCGACGATGGGTCCCCCAATTAGAATGGAAATTTTGTAAGCGGACCCTAACGTAATCAAATTTAATTCAAATGTTTTTCGATATACATCCCAATTAGAAATTTGTGTAATCTTTTTTAATGATCGATCTGTGTGATCGACGGTGTTAAATCAAAATTCAAACTATTCCCCTTATTATTTAAGAGCACTCAGTTTAAAGGAGAGGGTTGCTGTTATCAAGTAATAAAGGCTATTTAAATAGGCAGGTAACATATAAGTACCCTTTAATAGACTCCATTATCCCACTCGATTAAAACTTGATTCTAACAATTGAGATGCACCCTATACCTTTAATATATATTTCCCCTATTTGCAATCTATTACGATGCTTTGGCGTGGAAGATCTAACAATATTAAAAATATAAAAAATTACATACGAAATACATCGTTTAAGGTGAATTAAATTAATAAACTGTTCAGTCAGACCAAATTAATTTTAATCTTGGTTTGTGTAAATTTTATTGAATAGGATCAAGTATTAAAGCTTCGGCATGTAAAGTACCACGTTACCAAGTCCAGAATTAATCCTCTTAAAGCATAAATATGTATGTACATGAGTATATGCTTGTTATTTTATGCAGCTACGAATGGTTAAAAGGTAATTCAATGTACTTATTTTTGCTCCGTTTAATTTATCGGTTTACATTACAAAATTACTATTTTTCGAACAAAGAAAATACACTTACGTACCAGAAAAAAATACACCGAACGTGTTTCAATTTATCATCATCAGCGGACGACTAGGGCGAACTAAAGAAGAGAAAGCTTGGGCTCTTGTGAACGTAACAAGTTTTATTGAAATTGATTGAAATATGTTAGTTTTATGACATTTCGTTCATCAGTGTAATCTATTACGCGTCGGAATACAATCATGGAACAACGCGCTGTTATTAAATTTCACGCCAAAGTTAGCACAGCAGCTACAGAAACGTTCAAAATGATGCAAACAATTAATGGGAGTGAATGATTATAACGGTAACAGACTTGTGAGTGCCACAAATGATTTTTGAGAGGCAGACTATCGCTGGAGGTAGACGAACGAGTGGAAAGGCCAACATCAATTCAGACAGCAAAGTCAATTCGAAAAGTAATGCGATACTGAAAATCATGGAAGAGGCATTAAACATCAACAAAAAAAACAATTCGTCAAATTTGGAGCAGTTGGGAAAAACAAAGGTCTGTGCAAAATTTGTTCTACACATACTAACCGAAGAACAAACATTTATGAGGGTGCAACATTCCAGACACAGCGTACGAGCAGCAAAAAAGAGCCTAACCTCCCTGAAATCAATGGTCACTGGCGACGAGACATGATGTTTTCAGTACGATCCGAAAACAAAGCATCAAAGTGCCGAATGGAAGTTGCAATCATCACGTTAAGCTATAAAAAAATAAAAAAATAAAAAAAGTTTCATCAAGAATCAAGACAATGTTCATTGTTTTATTCGATAGCAAGGGCATCATCCACCGAGAGTTCGTTCCAGTTGGTCAAAAGGTTACTGCTGCTTTCTACTTGGAAATTTTACATTTGTTGGGCAAAATTCGTCGAATCGACTAGAATATCACGTCAACTTTTGGCACGAAATCAAGTCTGTGTGTTCAATCATTCACAGTTTTCACCTGATTTATCAGATGGAAATGAAGTTGAAGGGACACGTTTATGATCACATTGAGACGATTCAAAGAGCGTCGACGCGCAATACCAAAAAATGAGCTCTACAAGACGTTTGAATCACTATTGCGTCGTTGTAGAAAATGCATTGAATTAGATGGAGAAAACTTTAAATAAAGATATTTGAAAAAAAATTTTTCATGTATATACATGTTGTCAACTCTAAAGACCATCACCACAAGATGTCTGAACTGTTAACTTCTTCAGAATATAAGAAAAATCAGTACAATCCTACCACCTACATAGAAAAAACAACAAAATCTATCATTAATTCTACAAAATTAGACAAAGAAACGAAACATAAACTAATTCCAAGAGAAAAGAGTTCAAGAATCCCCAAAATATACGGACTCTCAAAAATACATAAGGAAAACTGGCCATTGCGCCCTATCGTCAGTGCAGCCAATTCTCCGACTCACGACCTTGCTCGTTATCTAGTAAAAATTATTTAATCGATTTGTGAAAATGCTGCATCCTACCTCAAAAACTTTTATGATTTTCAAACTCAAAAATGTACCCTTGGCTCCAAATGGCATTTTAGTTAGTTGCATAACGTGACATAACGTCACTTTTCTCCAAAATACCTATTGAAGACACGATGAAAATTCTAGAAGAAAAACACTCAATAAACCAAGATATACTCAAATTGATAAACTCAGCCTATTTTACATACAAGGGACAATTCTACAAGCAAATTCAAAGAGCACCTATGGGAACATTTTGAAAGCACTGCTTTAAATTTTGCAGGTCTAAAACCTAAATGTTGGTTTCGTTATGTTGGCGACACACTTGTAGTTTAGCCCCATGGAAAAGGAAACTTAAACAGTTTTCTAGGACATATTAACAAGATTCACGACAACATCCAATTTACTATGGAAGTTGAAGAAAATAATTCACTCCCTTTTTTGGACACCCTGATAACAAGACTTCCCAATGGTAAATTTACAAACAAAGTTTATGGAAAACCAACTCATACGAATAGATACTTGAACTCTGTTTTGCATTACCATCTTGGTCAATTACGTAGCGTTACGAAATCCTTGATATGCCGCTCTTACCACTTATATGAAAAAAATTCTAAAGCGGAAAAGATTAAGACTATTAATAAAATATTACCTCAAAATGGATCAAGAAATATTGAAAACTACCAACGAAGTAAGAAGACCAAGAAATAATAATTTGTCAAACAATGAACGCAAGATTCCTGTTATTCTACGTTATATAAAAGGAATTACAGACAAAATAGCAAATACATTTCCCAAAAAACGACTTTAGACCGGTATTCAAACCACATTCAACTTTGTCCCAACCTTTAAGAAACCCCAAAGACAAAATTCCCAATGAAAACCAAGGAGTGTATAAGATACCGTGCAACAACTGTCGAAGAACTTATATCGGACAAACTAACAGAATATTATATGCGAGAGACGATGAACACAAACTAGAAATGTCTTTAACTGCACATCATTTAGACACTGGGCACCAAATTAACACCAACAATATCCATTTAATGGCACCTCTACATACCTTACAAAAAAGAATTATTAGAGAAGCAGTTGAAATTGAAAGAAGACCTAACTCCCTCAACAAACGATATGATATTTCTAGAATCCCACAAATTTGGAACAATGTCATTAAACAAGTTGATTCGAGATTTCAACCAACTCAACATCTTCCAGAAATTTCAACTACTCCTGGCGTCCCCACTTCTACACCTTCTACATCATGTAATAGACCAACTAACCGAAGTCAAACACACTCGTCCAGATTAAATTTAAATTAGTTACCTTGTTTCGTATTCTGTACTTGTTAAAAACGTCGCTACGACGCACCGTTTAATAGTCTTCATCTCTTCCGTTTTAGAATTTTCGTCAGATAAGCGGTAAGAGCGGCATATCGCTTTGAACTTTTCATAATAAAGGTATGATTAACACATGAAAAGTTCAAATCGATTTATTTCAAAAACGGTGCGTCGTGGCAATTACAGACAAGAGCACCGTTCTTTTATGAAAAAATTGACGTTTTTTAAATTTTATGTTAAAATTGCGAAATTTTGAAAAACGAAAAACTTATGAATAACAATGTCTAATGCCCCACCCAAACAAGCCGCTTATGAGTACAACTAAAAAATCATATTCACGCCATACGATTAGGCATATTCCACTAACTAAATGTACAGAACGCTATCATTTAAAGGGAAACCATTTTGGAGGTATTTCAATTAAACCGATGTTAGGGCGCCATCTTCCAAGAGCTCCAGCTCTCTTACGAAGTATTTTTGTTTAAGGTAAATTACGTTAAATAGACATAAAATCAGCTCTCGTTTTTATGAATGTTGAATTCTTCTTGAAGGAGGAAAACGAATAAAATGCAGTTGTAAAAACCGGGTACCGTACATAAAGGGCACCACTGACATAATAAGTAAGGTAAGTAAAAAAACACAAGATCCGAACCACATACATGACCGATAGGAAGATTGCAAATATATTATCAAATGCAAAAACAAAACTAAATGTAGAAAACCATGGAGTATGTGAAATTCCATGCCGAGACTGCGAAAACCGTACGTGGGCCAAACAAACAGGAGGATTAACGTAAGAAAAGGGGAACAACGGAACACAGTGCATAATAATCAAACGACATCATCATTAGCACAACATGACACGAGAATAATTGCCAATATTGAAAAACAAAACACCCCGCATCATAAGAGATGTTCTATTTGATGTTTAAGTTTAGAAACCACCGAAAGGAAAAGTGAAAGTTGCTACACAAGGACCACACGACAGCAAATAATAGGATCAATCTAGAACGATAGTATAAAAATGGACACGAATACGAAAAAGATCAGTAGTTCTATTCGTATTACACGGAGCAAAGCAAAGTTACTAAAGAATCGATAGTGGCAGATGTGATTCTGCCGTAACTTCGTCGAGACGAGAGAGGAACTTGGGTCTAGCGCCAACACCCCTCATAAATTATCCGTTTAAAAAAATGGAAATAAAAAGGGAATCTAAAATCTACAGGAACCTAGGATCCAAGCTACATTACGCTAGTCCATTGAGAGAATCCCAGGTTACCGTAGATTTTTTTTCCTTTTTATTTCCATCTTTAGACAGATCAAAGGTGAATAACTGAATACGGAGCATGCGCGCATCTTAGGATCATTTATGAGGGGTGCTGGCGCTAGATCCAAGTGAGAAGGAAGAGAACAATATATATATATATATATATATATATATATATATATATATATATATATATATATATATATATAGTGAGTTTTCTTTTATTATTTGTATGGGGATTTCGAAAACGATAACAGTTACTCATTTGCTTAAATGAGGAAAGATTTATTTCTTTAAAAGGCTAATCCAGATACGCTTTTACTGATTTACAAAAATGCATGGCTTACTAGATATTTGTAAAAAAGTAAAATTCTCCAAAATGGTTTTAGCGCTTTAATTCGTTTATTTATAAAGATAGATAAAAATTGATTAAATACAATTTGTAGATAATTTTGTGCCGAATAGCGTCACCGTACTAGTTTTTTTTTTTATTTTACATTTTAAAGTTATGAAATAAAGTTGAATTTTTTTTAATGGAAACCATGGTTGACTATCGCATATTTTAATAGTGCATGTTTTTCTGATTGTAATGATGCAAGGGTTGTATCGCTCATTTTAATAAATAAAAGCACAATACACATTTTTCTGTGATTGTGTTTAACAAAAATCATATCTTTCCATGGAAAACAAAAGTAAAGTAACTGAAATGTTGTTTATCTTCACCTTTGACAGTTCGTTCGTTAGTGTAATTCTTATCGGTTTTGTCAGTGTAGACTTGCTTTAGAAAATTAATTATGGTGTACGCAAATTTCTAGAAACCGGATACATCATTTGTAACAAAAACAGTCAACTAGCGGCCAAACGCTATTTTTTATTGTATTTTGATCGCCCTCAACCATCTTTAGACAGCTTCAAGAATTTAAACAACAATTTAAAAGAGTTTGGGACTCAAATAGTCTATTAGTTTAAAAATAAATTTTAGAAATATAAAAATTGAAGGTTGTGTACCAAAAAATTAATTTTACTCAAAAAGGGAGGTGGTCATATTAGGCTAAGTCATTATTACGTTGTCGCGTACGCAACTACGCGGACGAATATTTAAAAATATTTTTTTACAATTTTAGGATCAATGGGTACTAAAACGTTAAAAAAAGGATTCTATTCAAAATACTAAAAAAAATTTTTTTGGATGCTAGTCCGTTTGCCTATCCGTTCGTCTGTATATACCATAACTCAAGAAGGAGCTTACCTATCAAGTTGAAATTCAAATACCGTGTTTGGGTAGGAATTAAAAATTCGACCATGCTCATTTATAGCTCCTACATACCCCAATCTCCACTTTTTGAATTTTTGAAGGTTATTTGTCATCAGATGCTCTATTTTAGCTGTATTTTTGTAAGAAAACGTTCTTGACGCAAGATTTTTACGTTTTTAGTAAGTATCTTTTGCTAACCTTAATAACTGAATGTACTACTCTGCTATTAATTACCGTTACGCGGGTTTCTATCCTTTGCTAAGAAAACATATGCCTCCGTAACAGTTCGCGTTCCCTATATAGAAAAATATACGTCATGCTTTCTGTTTTGTACTAATTTTTTGTTCTTCTCACCTCTGTTCCATCTCCTCTTGGTTCCAAAAATAAGAGTGATAGAAAAGCAATGCCCATGCCCTCATTGACGTTAATGTGTTCCTAAAGGTGTAACCACAAATTATCCCAATTCATGATAAGTACAACATACTGATTTAAACCGGCGCCCAGGTCATGGTATGCTAAAATGAGCCCCCTAGGGTCTGAAGCAGTGAGTCAAATTCTACGAGGCTGCGTCTATCGGTGACCGATGCTCGGTGAACCGTATAAATTCTAATACCGAAGTACGCTTTGTTGAGGAATAGTCTAAGGTAGCGAATTTGGAAAGTTAAAAAAATTCTAGTGTGTGCCTAGAACGATTTTTCGATATCATTGATTAAAATTATGTTTAAATGTTGTTTTGGTTCCAATTTGACAGAATAAGGACTGCATTGCATTATTTGTGAGTGTAAACCATATGTAAATTCTATTTAAACCGGAAAAGGTATAGATAAAATGTCACTGTTACCTTTGTTAAGGTAATAGCGTATTGTCACCCCTTAGCTTCCTTTACTAGCGCGTCTAAAAAATAAGAAAAGGGTAATTTTGAAAGTGTTGTAAATTATCGTTAACTAGAAGTCTACACCACATAGTCGGTTATACAAACGAAGGACACTTGTAATATATATTACATATTGATTTTCTGACTAATCGACAGGTTTACTACAAAATCTTATATTCATTTTGTGTATAAAGACGCAACCCTTAGACGTAGTGAATCTATCCAGGTATTCAGAGTAAAATTGAGCATGTTATATAAAGCTTTACGAATAACTCAAGTAATAGAGAAGAGTAGAGTAAGGGGATGGAATTTTGTTTGATTCATTAATTTTTTTTATTTGAGATAAACCTGTCTTTAGAATTACTGAACAAATCATAATAAACACTTGACCTATTGAGTTGTTTCCTTTTTTGTGTCTTTCAGATTCTACAAGGGTTGGATAGACGTACGTTCAAGGGAGTAAATGCAAGGTAAGTTCACTTATTTCTCCCTATCTAATCAGTGTTCTAGTCTTTTATTTACATGTATTAACCGGATTTAACTTAGGAAGGCGCCTATCTTTACATTACTACCAACGATTCATCCGTTGAGTTTAGCCGGCTCATTCCAGATCTTTTCCTATCACAATCTTAGTGGCCATCTGACACATGGACCAAACCACAACGCCAACGTAACATAAAACTGATCAAACCTTTTTATATGCTGTACTGGGGTTTCACTAATCTCTATCAATAAAGCATATTGCTCTTTATTAAATTGGGTTTCTTTGGCAAATTATATTTCTATCCATCAAACAACGTTATACAGGGTGATAATAACGGAAACAAAAATTGTAGTCTTTTATTGCGCTATTTAAGGGTTATCTGAGGTTTTTTCTAACAGAGATGATAATGATGTCTTAAACTAAATACCAGAATACAACAAGATGACGCTCCTTATTGGAATTAACGTGTCCTATTTTTTGAAATTATGTTTCATGAACGATAGATAAGGCGCATAGTGAGTATGACTTTCGACCTCGTAGATAACCTCTTTTTTCTGTAGGAACAGTATTTGAAAAGTCGAGTCTATGATGATGGGCCCACAATTAGTTTATAGTATTTATGGAAGTTCGAACAGAACAATTTGAACATTTAAAAAAAAACAAGTGTGTAGTTTTTATTACTTATTTTTCTGGTTTAATAAGAATTGCTCCCAAGAGAACCATATATTCAGATTTTAAGTACTTATGTACAAGTCGAGACAAATACACATTTTATCTATTAAATTTACAGAAGGGTACCTTTATTTATTATTACAACCTTCAAACACGCCATTATTTATCGAAGTCACTACTAAATTTCATACGTGTTATTTTAATTTTCCTTACAAATTTTGTCCAAAATTGAAATAAAAAATGACCACATGTCGTGTGAAAGCTTTCAATGCAATAACAAATGATCCAATTCCTGTTTTTTTTTACTTTTTAGACTAAACCTTGGTTTACCTCCTAAGTTCGATTTCTCAACTTAATCAAACTTTTACTTCTTAATTAACTTTACACTTTGCTCATTTGTAAATAGCCAGATTGTGATCGTCGACGCGATCGACGCAAACTGAAAGATGTCAACATTTTACAGAATTGGCGTAAAACTAAAAATTGGTAATTTTTACTAACCGCCCGCACTAATTTTTTAACTGAAGATTTAGTATAGGATGCACAATAATCTTAATTAAGTATTTGAAGTTTAATGGTTATTTATGTAACAAGTGCAAAAGGTGAGTGTGCGTTTCGTGCCACGTGCATTTGTACAACGAGGCATTTAAACCGAGTAGAACAACACGTCGACTGCAATAAAAATAAAAAATAAACAGTTTCACTAAGGGCCTAAAATATATCCTTGTGGAACTCGATGACTTATGTGTAGTTTTTCAGATACATTATCTCATTTTCACTCTGTAAAATCGCTCGGTAAGGTGGCTATTGAAAAATGAAGCCACAATATCAGTACATCCAATATAGTGAAGGGTAGATATAAGAAGGGTATAGTCGAAAGCTTTACAAAAATCTATCAAAACTTAAGCCACAAAGTTATTATTATCAAGAGTCTGAAAAATACCGTCGGTAACACTGACGAGTGCCGTTGAACCGCTATATCCTGACCGGAATCTAGATTGTACAGGTTTTAGTATGTTATTGCTTCCAATATAACTATATAGTTGTCTGTTAACAATTTGTTCGAGTATTTTTGACAGAGTGGGTACAATGCTGATGGAGCGAAGTACTGAGATGGATTCTATTTTTTAGGAACTGGTGTTATTAATGCAGTTTTCCAAAGCGATGGAAACCATCCATAAACGAGGTACTGGTTAATTATACGAGTTGTGTGAGGCAGAACGACTGGTAAACAGAGTATGATTAATTTTATGCTTATGCTATCCACACCCAGCCGAATTAGTTTTAATCCGATTAATAATGCGAAGCACGTCACTGTAAAAATGATTCGATCTATGAAAATTATTAGATTGCACAGGTTGAAATATATCCAAACATTTAATTTCTTCGGTAAAACAGATAAGCGCATTCACTGTATGGGCAAGAAATAAATCTTACAGTTTTACAGCATCTTTCATCATCCTCGGACCAAGATGCCCAATAACTTAATTTGTACATTAATTTTGTTGTCAAAGAGGGCAGACAGCATTGCTTATACCAACAGGATATTTTAGAATCGAATTCCAATTTATAGCCAAATCAGTGTTTAAAGTATGAGAAATTCGTTGGGATTTATAGAAGTGTGAAATAAGCTTTCTTTCATGAGGTAATTTGTAGTTAAAATTTTATGCCATCGACATTATTTATTTTTAGTTCATCTATAGGAAGGGCAACGGCGATAATTTTAGATTTCGTCACTCCTTTAAATAATTTTCTATTTTTCACTTAGCGCGAGTAATTTTAGCTGTCCCGGTTACGTGACCATTTGACTACATAATATCCTTCCCATATGAACCATTATTGAAATTTAGTTTTAACGCGATCATGTTTTAAACATTTTTGACTTTCCTCATTTCTTATAAACTCGCCATAACTGGAGTACGTAATTAAGTGTCAATTACTGTTTAAAATGGGGATAAATTTATATTTCTTATGAGTGAAAAATATTTAGTGACGGGAAATTTTTTTTCGGTAACGAAACATTTAAAATTTTTTCTAAGATTTCAGACTTAATACAGCAACCCTGTGTGTGTGTGGTGAGTGTATGTAAGTATGAAATTTTTTTCTTGTTTTTAGTGTTGGTGAACTTCAATCATTTTAGTTTTAAAGGAGCGTATAACTATTATGTCAAACATTACGAATGATTTACCTATAATCAATAAATAGTAGACTTAAATTAAATATATAACGTATATTAGGCTTACAATAATTAAAATTTAGATAGGTTTTTATTTGAACCTATC
Source organism: Vesta saturnalis (assembly GCA_036346205.1). Lineage (NCBI taxonomy): Eukaryota > Metazoa > Arthropoda > Insecta > Coleoptera > Lampyridae > Vesta > Vesta saturnalis. The sequence continues at coordinate 604,940 of JARFJB010000960.1, forward strand.
TAAATTTTAATTACAAATACAATATCGACAAGCTTTCATAAAAAAAATTTCTTTCATGAATGCGATTTGTTTATTAGTTTGTTTTACTAACGCATAATCCAACAGTCAGGATTGTTGTATGAATTGAGTATTTCATAAATTTGATGTATTCACAGTTTATTAAAGCATGAATACATTTTAATGCTGTTTCCGTCAACTCTAATGATTGCTTAAAGCTAACACAAGCGAGTTTTTTGTTTGATATTAAGCTAGTGTCCTACCGAGTGGGCAATTTTCTTGTTTTCTAGGATCGTTGAAGATTCTTATCATTACGCCCAAAGACTTTTTACCGACAAATCTTGATCGTAGTGGCGCCTGAGAAACTCAGTATAAAATTTAGGTTTTATACAAAATAAGTACAGAAGCAACTTTTCATATACTTCACGACTTACTGCGATCCATGGCCTTCTAAGGGGAGTTCAGTCGGCAACCTGCTCATTCTTACAAGTTTACGCTATACCTAATTAATTGTAATTGATTTTACGATGTTGGTCATAAATGAGGACCAAAAATGCCAAAAACTATTTATACATCAAATTTGTGTGAGAAATTGCCACTAATTGTTTCGATCGATAAGAACTAAATTGTATTGTTTAGCGGTGCTAGTCATCTTTTATTTACTTATAGCCAATTTTGTTTGGAAAATAATCAATGGGCAACAACTACGTTTTAACTAGCTTAACTAGCATTTAGAATTAAATGCTTTACGGCTCCCGTTAATTCATATTAACAATTGAAAATTATAGCAAGACTTTTACTGCTTTCGCTACTTTTAGAGACCGACTCAAGAGGCCTCGATTCACTTGTTTATTTTTACCCTTTACAAGAACATAGACATGTGAAGATGGAAAAGCTAACATAATTTTGTCTTGATTATGCTCAACTAAAATATGTAATTTTCTGTAATATACATGTGTCATAATTATTGTAGATTTAGTTCAACGCAAATCGCCGAATGCGTTGGTAGAGACAAATATATTAAAATCACTTGCAATGCTGCATCTAATTATTCCTAGATTTATTTTTATTATGTCTGATCTATGTAAAGCGCTTCGAAAGAGATAAAACAGAATTTGGAAACGCTCATTAATTACAGATCATTAATTTAATTGTTAAGGGTGTATGGGTGGGTAATACGCTTGAATACAAATATTGCCTGTTACATCTAATAGTTTTAAAGTTTATCTTATAATGTTTTAAGAAGTTGAACAATATTTGTATAGCAATGTTAACCAATCAAATATGAGAATATACATGTATAAGAGGGAGCGAGAATGTCACAGGATGTCGCATAAGAAGAGACAATATCAGTCAACAACTTTAAAGTGCGTGAAGTTATTTTCAAAAAAGGGTGTTTTTGGTGGAATTTTTTTTACAAGGTCACAGGAGGTGTTTTCCAAATTATTAAAGGTTTCTAATTTTTTTTTTTGTGTGTTTTTTTGGTATTTCGTGATGTTTTGATATTTTTTAAAGTTTTGGTTTTAAATGTTTTTTTAATTACTTTCAAGGGATATGTATCAGGTTAAAGACTACTGGTTGGAGGTTATTGTTTCTTTTTATGGTGCCGATTGAAACTACTAAAAAATCATTAAAAAACGTTAAAAAGCAGTAACAACGCTAAAAAGTCAAGAAACGTTAAAAAACGTTCAATAATTCGAAAAATCTTTCATGTTACCTGCAAAAAATGATACGAAATGTATGACACACCATTAATGTGTATAATATAGATCACAGTTTCTATTAAATTAATTGACAGAGACTATATTTTCTTTAGAAATTGCCTTAGAGTGATAAATCTTCCTTTACAGACATTTGTAAGTGGCGTACTGTTACAATACGATTAAGAGGCAAAATTTGTAGAAGATGGTGACTGGTACAGGGTTACCCATTTTCGATATTTACTGGTTATCTCGTTAATTATTGAACTTATCAAAAAGCTGATGTAGATGTCATGAGTTGTATTTGGGAGAAACTAAAAATGTTAAAAGCAGAACTTAAAAATATTGGCTAATTTAGAAGATACGGGGGTAAAACGAAAAATTGTCGATTTTAAATTTATCCCCTGTATGTTTTATTACTAGTAATAGAAGAAAATGTTTCCTATGAAGGTTTCTTAGTTTGATAAGTAGAATATTATGCCGCCCAAAAATTGCATCTACCAGGTCAACTCAAAAAGTTATGGCATCCAACTTTCTCATTTTAAAAACACCCTATATATTTTTAGCCAAAAAAGTTGAATTTTTAATTGTATTTTCAGACATATAACTTTTAACATAGGTTATTATTTAAATAAGTGAACAATTTTAATTTTTGTATTCAATCAGTATTATGATGTAAGAAAATGAAATAAAATGTGGTACATTTATCGACGAAGGTACTCAAATGGCCCTCCATTGCAATGGATACTCTTTTGGCAACGATTTCTTAAAGCATTACGAATATTAACGGGTTTTATTTTTCTAAATGCTGCAAGGATTGTTTCAAGAAGCTGTTCCTGTGTTTCGTTGGTTCGTTTATAGATCTCTGATTCTAGATGACCCCATAAAAAAAACCTGGAGGTGTCAGGTCAGGAGAGCGCGGAGGCCATCTGGCAAGTCCATATGTTCCCAACCATCTATCTGGGAAGTTTATATTTAAATATTCCCTGACTCTTAAGGCGTTATGGCTAGGAGTACCATCTTGCTGAAAATATATATTAGTTCGTTTTTCCAAAGGTTCGTCATCAAGCGAATGTAAAAGGTTAGTTTCCAGAATATTTAGGTATCTTTCAGTATTCAGGTTTTCTTCACAAATTGTATTCCTGTGTCCTTTTAAAAAACAACTGATGTTATAACCAAATCTACCCTGTCGGCGAACAGGTCTCAATAAATACGGGTTGGGTTCATAATTTCATCATTTGTAATTCTTGTCTCATAGGACCATACAGTTTTCTAATAATAATTGGGAATTTCGTAACATTTATGAAAAAACCAACAGCAATATTCAATTCTTCTCTCATGATGTCCGGGGTGCAAATATTGTGCCAAATTTACTTTATATGGGAAGCAATGATTTTTTTCAATATCTTTCGAACCTTGGTTTTTGACACCCCAACTGATTTTTCTATTGTTGGTATAGACGTGGAATATCCATGCTCATTTTAATAACATTATTATGATAAGTGTGCAATCTTTAGCATAAGATTATTCCAGGTAATTGGTGATAGTAAGCGAAACTTACTTGATATTCCACGAACCCAAGAATGTTTATTATTTCGATTTGTTTATTTTGTCTTAGTGTATTCAACAGGTCTTCGGTTTACGAAAGCTTCCGTAATTCTTCAGATTGTTTTCTAGTCTTTTAAAAATATCACCGAATGGCTGCCCGCCCCTCAGGGTAAGTTAACGGCATTTTCTATATTTCTTTGACATTCGATATACGCACACAACATATCATATTTTCATAGTTTTCGTAAACCACTTTATCTAACAGAAAACTTAAAACACGTTGTGGTCTGTCATTAAATAAAATTACTCATCCTGCTTTGTTTTCACGGCAACCAGATTTTATTAATGTCCTACTAAACTATTTATTAAGTAGATATTCTTAGACATCGAAATGACCAGGGCTGAAGAGGAGAAGGACTCCTGAACAGTCTACAATAAGATATATATATATATATATATATATATATATATATATATATATATATATATATATATATATATATATATATATATATATATATATATATATATATATATATGCAAAAATAAGTAATTACTAACCATAAGCATGAGCAAACTAACAAAAAAAAAAATTAGAAGATGCTTTAAACTTGTAATTTGCATATTACTCTGAGGGCAGTAGTCTTCAGTGAAAGATGTACACTTTCATTTCGTTTTCTTACCTCATAATGTATGGCCTACTATTGATTAATATAAAAATTAGAATTGTTCACTTATTTAAATAACAAAATATATTAAATGTTATATGTATGAAAAGACAATTAAAACTTTTTGGCTATAAATATACAGGGTGTTCCATTTAAAATGAGAAAGTTAAATGCGATAACTTTTAGACTTGACCAGGTGGATGCGATTTTGGACGGCATAATATTCTATTTAACAAACTAAGAAACTTCCATAGGAAACATTTTCCTCTATTGTTGGTAGTAAAACATACAGGGGACAAATTTAAAATCGACAATTTTCATTTTACCGTACCTTCTAAACCAGCACATATTTCAAAACTCTACTTTTACCATTTTCAGGTTCTTCCACATACATCAGTTTTTTGATAAGTTCATTAATTACCGAGATAACCAGTAAGTGTCGAAAATGGGTAACCCTGTACAGCTTGTGCACGAAGATTTCCATAAGAACTACGCTAATAATGGTTTACATATTGTTTCCAAACGTCTTACTTAAATAATAGTTACATATGCTTTAAAAAACAAGTATGAACACTTTTCTTTTGGACCGGTAAGACATGTATTGGAATCTAAAATATATCAAGGAGATATGAAGGCAAAGATACATTTTATCTTAACAAGATTTGGTTAAACGCAGGGCACTCCGTTGTAAACGTAAGAATAAAACCGCCATACCGCTGCACAGGAAGGTTGGTCTCCTTGGTTTCTTTTAACTATCAGCAAAACGTCGTCGGTTAACAGTAGCTCTCATTGGAAACGGTTTCGTGTAACGAAAATGCATTGTATTCGAATCCAATTTTTTTACAAGTATTGGAGACCATATGATAACTTTTGATTGGACTATTTTTGGTTCCAGCGCAAGCAAGACCTGATGTTGGAAACCAATTTTTCATCTCATTCCATAAAGATATTGATAATCTGTTAGAAGTAAATGCTGTGGTGACGTTACTTTCATTCATTTGTAATGTTTTTTGTAATTATGAATTACTGTTTGTGAAAACTTGATAATTGAATACTTCCTAATAAAACATTATTTTAGCAAAATTTCATTGATGGGTGACGCTTCCCATATGAAGACGAATGTGAATAATATCTAAAATTCATCCCACATTTTAATTTAATTTTTATCAAAGAAATATAGAAATTCTTAAAATAAAAGACAATAAAAGCATCACTGGCGATGGCGCTTCGGCCCAGTCACCGTAAGTGTAATTTGCATCCCATTTCAAATTTTCCAAAAAAAAAAACAATACGCTAGTTTTTCTATGTAGGAGCAAAGTGTTTGTACACCACAATTAAAAGAAAAATGGACACAATAAAGTTGGTAATAAGTTTAAAAATTTGATTTTTTATTTAATTAATTAATTAATACTTAAATATAAGAAACGATCAGTGAAAATTGTTTATTTAATGCAAATACTTCTAACAACTTTATTATCTTTGACAAATTCACCTAAGTGGTTCAAATTTTAGGTGTATTCCATTTACCAATAAATTTTGATCAACTTTCCAAATTTACCGAGATAAAAAGACTTGCCAGTATAATTAAGAACTGTTTTAGGAAACCTTTAGGTATTGTAAATATTGAATCATTTATGCCTTTCAAAATTGTTTAAAAATTTTACAACTGAAATTAGTCTGAATAAAGCATTTTATTATTAATTATAAATTAGTCAGAACCAATTATTTAGAAACTTTCATTCTGAATAAATAATTAGCCACATTAAGATAATTTCGTTTATACTCCTGAAATTTAAAGAATAACCACTATAAAAAAACTGCAAATTCAGATTTTGGAATTAGTAAAATTCGTCATATTTTGTAACTGATTCATTTTAAGAAATTAAAAATTATAAAAATAAAAAACAAGAAAAGCTGATGGTGCTCCTGCTCAATGACGCTCAGTCACATCCTAATTAAAATTTTCCGAAAAAATTAACAAAAATACGCTAGTGCTTTAATGTATCCATACAAATTTAAGCAAAATATATGCAAACTAGAATTAATTAATTTACTTACTGAATTAGCAATAGCTACAATGTAAGTGCTATTCCAGTGTAATTCTGTCCAAAAATTTGAACATTATTGAATTCAACGCTAACTATGGAAAATTCGATTCATAACACCAAATATAAAAAAATAATTAATTTTCTTAATTAAAACAAGGATCCGTTTAAATGTAAGAAACGGAAAGTAAAATTAAAATTCTACATTTTATGCAAATATGCCAATCATTTTATTTTCTTTTTGCACAATTATTTAAGTGGTTCATTACGTTTTAAGTGTATGTCATTTATCAACAAATTTTGACCAACTTTGCTAATTTAACCAAATTTAATTTAAATTTTACCTGCATAATTCAGAACTATTTTATGAAATTTTTATGCATTGTAATTATTAAATATTGCACCTTTTATGCTTTTGAAAATTATTTAAAAATTTTACAATTGAAATTATTTTATTATTATTTTTTATGTGTTTAATGGCATTTAACTGCTACGGTCTTATTGCCATTTATACTATTTAATTATATCCTACTGTAAAAACCAGTTTATTTTACAAAGTTTAAGGCTTTAATTATTTCTTCGGAGTTGTCTGCTGTTATCTCTTCTACTCGGTTCTTTAGTCTTCAGCGTTCTCTTATAGCATTACGTAGTGGACATTCTATGTTTTAATGTTATGTGTTCATTACAATTAGAACATTTTTGTTATTCGCTTTTGCCTAATAAGTGAAGGTGTATTACATTGGTGTGTCCGATCCTGACTCTTGTATTTATTGTGCCAAGTCTTGAAATGGGACCTTTCTTTGTTTATTGCCAGATTTGTTTGACACCATGTGATTGGCCATTGTTTCATCAGCCTTTCTTTGAGATGGTGTTTTAAATCGGTTGGTGACACGTATATATCGTCTTTGATATATTCATTTGACGCTTGTTTTGCTGATAAGTCAGCATCCACGTTTTGCATGAATTCCCATATGTCCCGATACCCACACTAAAATTATATGTTTTCAGGCATGGTTTTCTAGGTAGTGTAATTGGTCGGTTATTTTGTTTAATAGTAGATGTGTATTACTTTGATTTTGAATAGCTACTAGTGAACTTAGCGAATCACTATATATTATATATTCCCCCAGTTCTTGGAGTCTGCAGAACAGTAGTGATTGCCAAATGGCGTATAATTCAGCTGTGTATATACTGGTAATACAGCTGTGGGACCAACTATGGCTTTCCCTATCGAAGAATATTGCACTACCTGTTCCGTTCTGTGTTTTAGAGCCGTCAGTATATATTTGTTTCGCATGTATATATCAGTAGGGTATTATATTTCTTTATTTTTGAAAAGTCTAGCTCAAAGTGTGTCTTTAGCTCTAACCAGGGCCTCTTATAATGGCTGGTTTACTTACGGTTGTTCGCCTTTGGTACTCATTTATTGTCTCTATATCATCCAATAGTTGGTTATTTAGGTGACCTATGTGTTCTTTAAAATGTAATTTCTTGTCGAAAATGGCTCTTAATATTTTGAGTGACTCTACAATGGGAACTACTTTTCCCGCAATAAATAGCTTAGGTTCGTTATGTGGGTTTCTTTTCCGATAGAAGTGTATGGCATCACTTTTATTCTCTGCTACCTGTAATCCCATACTTTCCACTTTACTGCCTATATCTTGAATTGTTTTATTTAAATGAATTTCGATATTTCCCATAGATGTGTTTATTCTAACCAGAAATAGTGTGCATCTCAGTACTGAGCCCTAGGGTATTCCGTTTTGGAATATGTACGTTTGTGAATTTATATTCCCTATCCGCACATTAAAACTACGCAAAGACAAGAAACTTTTAATTATTTGAGGTAGGTTCCCTTTCATTCCACATTGCTCAAGTTTTTTGATTACGCTATGCCTCCACATTAATTCGTATGCTTTGCGAATATCAGTTCCAATTGCCACTGTATGCAATCTTTTTACAAAACTGTTTAGGATAAAATTTTCTAGGTACACCAGTTTATGTATGGTGGAGTGCCCTTTACCGAAGCCTATTTGATATTTAGATATGAGTTCTTCCTCTAGGCACCAAGTCTACTACAATTAATTTCGTTATACACTTTGAAATTTTTAAAAAATTTCAAGCAATAAATTCGTCTCATTTTTTTAAAAAATCAGAAATTCTAAAAATAACAGACAAAAAAAGCAACAATTGCGATGGTTTTCCTGTACAGGCTGTCCCAAATTCGAGGGCAAGCATGGGGATCTCGGCACTTTTGCTAAATTCGATGCCGAGTAATAATCTGAAAAGAAATTTGAGCTAACTCGAATGGATTTGGTTTTATGCTCAAAAACAAAAATTTCGAATTTTGTTTTTCGCGTTTTCGATTAAACATTATTAAGGCAACTTTTACGCACAATACTAATACGGTATTAAAAATATTATGCGACGTTTTGTTTATTCTGAACCATCATCAGGTTTATTTTTTCTTATCGGGGTTAAGACATATTTTATGGCGTTGGATGGAGAATGTTATGCTGATTTTAGCAATATATAACACTTCATGGTTTGATCGACTGGGAACAAAATACTCTTAAATTAAAAACTAAATATTACATTATCACGATACCCATGAATCAAACAAAACTCAGGAGTTGGCTTTTGTCATGTCATTTTCTAATTGTAAAAGGGTAATAACTGCAAGATCCTTCGTGTTAGTGCTTTAAAAGTTTCTTTAGAATGTTTTCAAATTCAGAAAAACGAGACATGATAAGGATATTTTATAGCTGCAATAGCAATAGTGTCAGAGCAGAACAAAGATATTTAGAGGAATATCCGGAGAGGCAGCAACCAAACCAGAGATATTTTTAAAATTAGACCAAAATTTGCGAGAATTTGGATGTTTTCAGAAACCTCGAAATGCATATGGTAGCAGACTAGACAGAGATGCCGAAGAAGAAATATTACATCAGGTACTATTTGTTAGTATTATACTAATTATAAGAATTTCCACTCACTTCACTGCTAATTTCAGCAGACATTTTTTGGAGAGTTATGACTTTATGTTATCCATCTTAGGTTCAAGAAAATCCTTCAACATCTACCAGAGAAATAGAGCAAACTATTGAAGTGCCAAAACGACAGTTTGGCGAGTGTTAAAGCAACACCGTTATAAACCATTTAAGTTACACGTTAGTCAAACTCTTCGGCCTGGGGACGATATGAGACGGTTGGATTTTGTAACCAACTTAATACCAAAATGCTGGAAAATCGCAACTTTCTCAATCAAATAATTTGGACGGATGAGTGCAATTTTTCCACTAATGGAATGTTTAATCGTAATAACGAGCACTACTGGTCCGTTGAAAATCCACGAATTAACAGGCAAATGCGAGGACAAGGCCACCGGTCCTTTAATGTGTGGGTTGGAATCTGGAAGGATAGGCTCCTTGGGCCAATTATTTACGAAGGTATCCTAACGTCTCAACGCTACCTCGCATTTCTAACACACGAAATATCAGACCTTTTGGATGATGTTCCGCTAAACGAAAGATGGACTCTCTGGTGGCAAATGGACGGAACTCCTCCTCATAATGCTGCGATAATAAGTGAATATCTTAACGGCGAATTTCCTGATAAATGGATGGGAAATAGGGGACCACTTAGGTGGCCAGCAAAAGTCCAGATTTAACCCTTTAGATTACTTCCTCTGGGGCTATTTAAAAAATATGATTTATAAGACGCCACCGCAAAATATAGAAGAACTCCGGAATAGGGTTGTGAATGAACTTCGTCAAATTCCCAGGCCAACCATTCAAAGAAGCGTAAACAATTATAGAAGAAGAATTCGTTACTGTATTCAAGAAGGAGGAAACTTGTTCGAACATTTATTATAATAATTTTGTTTGTTTGTCTGTGTAATTATTTTGTTGTTACTTATCGATAAATTTGCGTTGTCGCTATTATGACCGTGTTACATAGACCTACTTGTTTGAGTTGTTTGTTAATGTTTTTTTAAATTGTTTAACTGTTTTATATTTTTTGGATGTTCTAACGAGTTTAACAAATTAAATAAGTAGAACTACTGTAATTATTCCTTGCTGGATCGAAGAAGGCGGAATCTTGTTCTTCGTATTTTTCTCATTATTTTAGTTCGCAGTCGATCAAACCATAAAGTGTTATATATTGCTAGAATCAGCATAACATTCTACATCCAACGACATAAAAATATATCTTAACCCCCATAAGAAAAAATAAACCTGATGATGGTTCAGAATAAACGAAACGTCACATAATATTTTTAATACCGTATTAGTATTGTGCTTAAAAAGGTGCCTTAATAATGCTTAATTGAATTTTGAAAATTCCTAATAATAAGGTAGCCAAACGCGAAAAACAAAATTCGAAATTTTTAGTTTTTTGAGCATAAAACCAAATCCATTCGAGTTAGCTCAAATTTCTTTACAGATTATTACTCGGCATCAAATTTCGCAAAAGTGCCGAATTTAAACCTATATCCTATCTCTTATAATAAGCGAGATTCCCATGCTTGCCCTCGAATTTGGGACAGCCTGTACAGTATTGTTAGGCGAAATGTATATCCCAACTCAAATCTTCTAAAAAATTTAAAAAAAACAGGCTAGTGTTTTAATGTATTCATACAAATAGCAAAGTATTTTAACAGTAATATTTTTAGAAATAGAGATACGATAAAAATTGGCAATAAATTAAAAAATTTGATTATTTGGTTAAATACACAATTAGCAGTACCTACAATGTGATTTATTGCAAATGTTATTTCAGTAATTTTATTTTTGCATACTCATTTAAGTCGTTCAAGAAATTTTAAGTGTATATTATTTATCAACAAATTTAATTTATCCAAATTCAATTTGAATTTAATGATACAAAATAACTTACCTGAATAATTCAGAATTATTTTTAGGAAACCTTTATATATTGTAATTATTAGATATTGCACCGTTCAAGTTTTTCAAAATTATTTACAAATCAATCTGAGTATAGCTTTTTATTATTACTTATAAAGTAGACCGAACAAATCATTTAGAAAACTTTTATTCTGAATAACTAATTAACATTTTTGAAAAATTAGCAGTATAATAAAACTAGAATTGCAGATTTTAGAATTAATAAAACATTGAAACTAAAGTTATAAATTCGTCACAATCTTTTACTCATCTTTTTTTAAAAGAGATTAGAAATTGTAAACATAAAAAAAAAGAAAAGCAACACTTGTGATGGTCCCCCTACCCTGTCACGTTAAGGGAAACTTGAATCCAAATTTAATTTTCCAAAAAATTTAAAAAAAACAGGCTGGTACTTTAATGTATACATACAAATATTAGCAAAATATTTTCACCCTGAAATTTAAAAAAATAGACGTACACTAAAAATTGGCAATAATTTAAAAAATTGGATTGATTATTTAATTAATTAACTAGTTTAGTCAGCAATAGCTGCAATGTAATTAATTGTAAAGTATTATTTCATTGTAAAACCTGCCCAAAAACACTATGGAGAATTCGTACCACAAACATAAAAAAATTATTTATTCTTTAAATAACATAAGAATCCGTTTAAAGGTAAGAAACAAGATTTTTAAGCAAATACACCAATATTTTTTTTAAAGAAATTAGATTTTCAAAAAATAAAAAAACAAAAAAGCAACACTTGTCGCATCCCAATTCAATTTTTCCGAAAATTAAAAAAAAAACAGGCTAGTGCTTTAATGTACACATACAAATATAAGCAAAATATTTTGACTCGAGAATTTAAAAAAATACAGCCTAAAAATTGGCAATAAATTTAAAAATCTGATTCTTCACTTTTTTTTATTACAAAGTTCTATATTATAAGTGAACTGTGATCTCATGTTAGTTGAATTGATCGGCCTATTTTCAACCAAGCTCAACATCAAAAAAACTGCGGAAATAGGCCCTACAACTCAACTAATGATTCCAAAAAGTTGTTTCTATATAAAGCCTGCCCAAAAAATACAACATAACATAACGCTAAAGATAAAAAATAATTTATTTTCTTAAATAAAATAAAAATCCGTTTAAATATAAGAAAGGAAAAGTGATCAACTTTGCAAATTTATGCAAATCTGATTTAAAGTAAACAAGTTGAAATACTTACCTGATAATTCAGATCTGTTTTTATTAGATATTGCACCTTTTATGCTTTTCAAAACTATTTAAAAATATAAGACTGAAATCTGGATTGGTGAGGATAAATTATTAGAAAACTATCCTTGTGTATAATTAATTAATAACGTTAAGATAATTTTGATTTTATGATTATTAAAGCATAACAATTTAATTTGTTTACGGGAAACAATAATAATGCAAATATTAATTAATTCAGTATACATTTAAATTTTATTCTTAACACTTTTATTATATAATTATAGATTAAAATTCAAAATGCAAAAACCCAAAAAAATGGGTACAATAATATTTTTGAAATTATTAGAAAAAACCATAAATCGATTTTAATTAATAACCGTAAATGTACAATGCTTAAATTAAAAAAAAAACAGCTAATTTCTTAATCACATCAATTAATTAAACAATTAAGATAAAAGTTACGAGACTACTGGAATATTTTAAAGTAATTTATTAGGTGGGTATGTTTAATACAATTACAAAATATAACATGGAAAATACGGGCAATTTGGAATTTTTATAATAAATTTATCGTACATTAATCACAAATATAATAATTGTTTGTATAGAATTTTAATTAGATCTACTTTTACTCGTTTATAAAATTGAATATCAAAAATGATTTAAAAAACACGTGTGCGTTTATATCTGTATAAAATGACGCAGAGGGGTAAACTTTCCCTTCAAAATTCACCCTTGTGGCTTAATTATCTAGCTAATTACGAAGGCTCAGTCTTATTGTCCGCAACATATTAATCGTTATTGTCCTGAACCCTTGTTGATTTGAAAAGCAGATTTAAAATACATTTTCCAGTATTATTACGCAAGCGCTTAAATTAAATTTTCAACTTACCATTATTATTTTTCCGGACTGTTGATTGATTTACCCCTAATATTTGATCGATGCTATAGACACCGCGTGGACGAACATCTTCAGACTCTTGAGACATCATCACTACACCGATCATAAATTTAAATAATTTTCAGTTAATTTAATTATAAAGTAGGTAGATGTTAACTGAATGATATTCTGTGATAAACTGACTGTTTAAACCACTTGCCAGATTTTACGAAGGGTAGATTTCCTTTCAGTCCCTCTAAATTGAACCAATGAGGTCCTGGTTTTCATTTCAGTTTCTCTAGCGCATGTGCTTCATTTTCAGACCACGCCGCCTAGATTACGAGTTTATTAATGCATTGAAATTGTGATATGGGTATAGATTTATTATATTAATTTATAAATGTTTACAATTACAAGTTTTTGGAAAATTATCATCAGGTGTTTTATTATTTTATAAGCACATTGATAGTGATTAATTTCATTTGAGAGGATTATTTATTAATTTAGGGAAAGTTAATAATGAGCTGATAAGAATAAATTCTCTATTATAATTAATACTTTGAATAGGTGTTATGTTATAAATTAACTGTTTAATATTGTGATAACGCCAATAATTACAATCGCCCTTTAATAATCATAACAGTGTAGAAAATAACATTAGGACCTAATTTTCCTACTTTATGGTAGTTTAAATGTTTATTTGACTGAGGTAAAAGATAAAGAGACTCAATAAATCAAGCTTTGTATTTTTTTCGTCCTCCTCTAAAATAAAGCGTAGAAAAAGGATGAGCGGGATAAGGAGTTTTGCTCGTTTTGTTAGTTTGCTGATTTCTACTTTAGCTCTAGGTGTTTGTTTTCCCTGAGAGTGCCGACTTAATGAAGAATTAATTATTCGAGTAGTTATTTACAAATTCTAATTTTGATTTTCTCTTTGTTACTTGATGAAATTCAACTGAAGAATCAGTTTTAATGACATCTTCAGTATAAATTACTCTTTTGGAATTTGTTTTCCCTTTCTGTTTTGTTTTAAAATACCTTAACATAAACCTATTATCATATTGAAAAGGGTACGTTTCAATTAAAACATCTTTTTTAATGTAACATTTCTTAAAAATGTTTAACGAACAATAGTGTCTGTTACACTCAAATTGTTTGGCTGATTATGAGGTATTAGGATTATTTGTCTTTTTCAAAGAAAATAGATTTACCTATAGGATATCCTGTATTGTCATAAATGAGCTTGTGTTTTTAAAGAATAATGGAAAATTTACTTAAACGTAAATCTCAAAACCACGAATAGGGTTAGTTTGTTTTTTTGTAACAAAATTTTGTTTCAATGTTATTTAACCAAGAAATGATGAAAGGTTATCTAAATGAAATCGAAATTTCTGTAAACTTAATTAAGGAATGAAGACATCGGAATAAAAATTAATAAAGACACCTTAAACTGTTACACATTTAACTATATTTATCCGACACATAGTTTATAGTTCTAAAACGTGTAAAAAAGGAAACTACGCAAATTGCCAGAATAAGTTGTGAAAAAATTAGAAGCACTAATGCCAGTTACTAAAGCTTTAAATATGCGTATAAAGGGTTAATTTCCATGTAACGTGATATTAATTATACACATATAATCATACTAGTACATTGCTACAGTAGTAAACAATTCATATACACCGGTGAAAAGTAGAACAAACTACAATAAAAGTTATTTATAAGATGGTGTGCGCGCGCGAGTGTGTGTGTGTGTGTGTGTGTGTGTTGTGTGTGTGTGTGTGTGTGTGTGTGTGTGTGTGTGTGTGTGTGTGTGTGTGTGTGTGTGTGTGTGTGTGTGTGTGTGTGTGTGTGTGTGTGTGTGTGTGTGTGTGTGTGTGTGTGTGTGTGTGTGTGTGTGTGTGTGTGTGTGTGTGTGTGTGTGTGTGTGTGTGTGTGTGTGTGTGTGTGTGTGTGTGTGTGTGTGTGTGTGTGTGTGTGTGTTGTGTGTGTTGTGTGTCTGTGTGTGTGTGTGTGTTGTGTGTCTGTGTGTCTGTGTGTGTGTGTGTGTGTGTGTGTGTGCTGTGTGTCTTGTGTGTGTGTGTGTGTGTGTGTGTGTGTGTGTGTGTGTGTGTGTTGTGTCTGTGTGCTGTGTCTGTGTGTGTGTGTGTGTGTGTGTGTTGTGTGTGTGCTGTGTGTCTGTGTGTGTGTGTCTGTGTGTCTGTGTGTCGTGTGTCTGTGTGTCGTGTGTCTGTGTGTTGTGTGTGTGTGTGTGTTGTGTGTCTGTGTGTGTGTGTGTCTGTGTGTCGTGTGTCGTGTGTTGTGTGTCTGTGTGTGTGTGTTGTGTGTTGTGTGTCTGTGTTGTGTGTGTGTGTGTCTGTATGTCTGTGTGTCGTGTGCTGTGTGCGTGTGTCTGTGTGTCTGTGTGTCTGTGTGCTGGTGTCTGCGTGTCTGTGTGTGCGTGCTGCGTGTGTGTGTGTTGTGTGTGTGTGTGTGTGGTGTGTGTGTGTGTGTGTGTGTGTGTGGTGTGTGTGTGTGGTGTGTGTGGTCGTGCGTGGCGTGCTGGCGTGTGCGGTGCGTGGTGCGTGTGGTGCGTGCGTGTGCATGTGTGCGTGTGTGCGTGTGCGTGCTGTGTGCGTGTGCAGTGTTGCGTGCGTGTGCGTGTTCGAGTGTGCGGTGTGGTGTCGTGTGTGCGTGTCGTGGTGGTGTGTGCGTGTGTCGTTGTCGTGTGTACGTGTGTGCGTGTGTGCGTGTGTGCGTGTGTGTCAGTGTAATGTCAGTTTTTCATATAAACATATATGCTGGAGAGCTTCGTTTTCGAGATAGTTGAAGTTTTGTAAAATAAATAGAATATTTTAAATATTTCTAAAACGGCAGCTTTAAATAATTTTAAATTTGGTACACAGTGTGAACTAATTGTCCCTCATTATTTAGAGATTATGATGATAATATCCGAAAATCAGTGGCGAAGATATAGGTGTACCATCGCCGCTTTCCAAAAAAATCTCCTACGCCACTGACTTTATTGAAAATCGAATAACGTCTTCCAATTGATTATGCTTTTTGGAACAAAAAAGTATGGTTCCATGGTACACGTACGGCGCACCGTTTTCGATATATTTCAGATTTTATCAGGTAATGTCAGGCCCGTAATGCAAAATTTAATTTCGAATTTAAATTTCACGAACTAAACTATGACTAAGTTTTGACAGAAGTAATTTCGTTTTTAATTTGGTTGCTAGTTTGAAACATCAAATAAAATGCCTTTTAAATTTTCTAATCAAAAATATACTGACATGCATTTTGTTTATGGTTTTTTGATGGGAATACAGCAGAAGCAGCTCGAGAATACTGTTGGAGATTTCCCAACAGGCGACAGCCACATCATAATGTTTTTTCAAACGTGCATCTTCAATTAGTCAGTGAAGGGTTGAAGGCTATACCTAGGAGTCCTAATCGTCTGAATTTTGATACGGTAAGGATGAACAATAACATACTTCGTGCATGTAATAGAGATTAGAGGGCTAGTCAAAGAAGAGTCAGTCGAAGCACTGGAACTTCTAAAAGCATTGTAAGAATATTAAAGCAGAACCACAGACTTCCTTTTCATCTGCAACCTGTCCATGGTTTACACCCAGGAGACGAAGAACGCAGGGTTGCATTTTGTACTTGGCTTCTGAACTCCGTTCAAAACAATGGGGATTTTTTAAGCAATATTCTATGGACCGATAAGTCATGTTTTACCCGACGAAAAAATACAGAAAATTTCAGGGTGAAACAATGATATTTTTTCGGTTTAAAAGCGTAAATCCTCTTTGCCACTGGATGCAAAATAAACTTCAAATTCTGACACAAAATAGTGCAAGGGTATACTATGCACTAATTTTGATTCAATTGCCTTTTTACAATCGCAAGGAATGTAACAAATCAAAAAATTATTTAAAAAGCTTCAACAGCATGTAACTTGTGCGTGCTGTGTGTGTGTGTGTGTGTGTGTGTGTGTGTGTGTGTGTTTATGAATGTGTGTATGCGTGTGCATGTGTTTATGGGTATGCGTCTGCGTGTCTGTGTGTGCAAGCATACGCGTGTGCATGTGCAAGTGTACATGTGTGCGTGTGTGGTGGGTGCGTGCGTGCGTGAGTGCGTGCGTGGGTGAGCATACGGCTTTTATAGCAGAAATCGTATACCCCTATCAACTTTTAGGACAACCGGAAGTACCTTTTAACTTACACAATTTTCAATTTTTTTTTTCAAGTAAACTAGTTTAAATGGAGCTATTAAATTAAAATTTCTTATACTCATAAAAGATACTGCGAAATTATTAGATATGAAATTTCAAGCTGAATGAGGCACTAAAATGGCATTTAAACAAAAAAATTATATAAATTAACATACTGTCAAGTGATTATACTAGTAATGCAAGGAATGACCCCCCACAAGGAAATTACTTTTTTTTGTTAAATTTGTTTTTAAGTTTTATTTTACTTTAAAATGGCGTACTTATTCAAAATTTTGTGCAAACGATAAACATTAGAAACTACTTATAAATGTATTTTGATTTTTTGTTTTAAATACAAAGCATCGGATATCCTACATCGATAGGGAAATGTAAACCGTCACCATTATTACACGTATTTAAAATACTTAACTTATTTGGTTTATCAATGGTTTATTTTTGTCCTGGAAGTCGCCAGGACAACTTTACTAAGTTATATATATATATATATATATATATATATATATATATATATATATATATATATATATATATATATATATATATAGGGTTTTCAAAGTTAAGTCGGCACTATTGCTATCTTCGTTATTATTGGTGCTACGAAGTCGGTTAAATGGGCAAAGAAGTAGCATTTTTTCCGCTTGTTACGATGGTGAAATCAAAATGGAAATTGAACATCGTGTTCGTGAGTTATGTCAAAAATTTCCATTTTTTTTAATGGCACACCCAATATGCAATATGCTTAATCGATACAAAATTAAATTCTGAACGAAAAAGTTCCTATGACATTTCACCCTAATGTAAAAAATGACAAAGTTATTGATCATTTACCAAATTCATCAAGGTGGCTGTGTCAACTATTTTTCTGTTTTACCATAGTGCAGAAAATGAAATAAATATCAGACAATTGAAACAGGATTCTTTATTCTAAGTGATAATAATAATAAGGAACAACAAAACAAAACAAAACTCAAATTAGATGCTCGAAAACATCACCCTCTTGCTCCAAGCATTTCTGGGCCCGCTTGTAGACACTTTTAGTAGCCTTAGCAATGGATCTTCCATCAATACATTATTGATAGCGTGAACGATGCTTTGCTGGAGATCCTCAAGGTTATCATATCGCCTGTTGTACACCACACTCTTCACATATCCCCAAAAGACAAAATCCATTGGAGTAATGTCAGGTGATCGAGGAGGCATACGGATAGGCCCATTAGTTGATAAATATCTGTCATCAAAAAAATTGTTTAATATTGTATCTATCTGACGAACGTTATAGGGAGGAGCTCCGTCTTGTTGGAAATAAATGTTCTGCCTATCCATTAAATTTACATCATCCAAGAAGTCTTGGAGTGTGGCAGTCAACATTTCGACGTACCGCTCACCAGTTAACGCACCCTGATAAAATACTGAACCAAAAATTATCGAGCCAATTACACCGCACCGAACATTAACACTGAAGCTTCTCTGCGGGTTACAAGATCGGTAGAGCATCTGATTTTCTCGACTCCAAAAATGGCAGTTTTTCCTGTTGAACATGCCCTTATTAGAAAAAGTTGATTCGTCACTCCACAGAATTGAGCTCCAAAAATCATTATTGGTTCTCATTTGATTAATAAACCAGTGACAAAACTGAACGCGTCTTTCTTGATCTCCTGGTACTAGTGTCTGTGTAGGTCGGAACTTATACGGCACAAACTTATACTTTTTTAGAATATTGTAGATGGAACCCAAACATAGTCCATTTTCTTGCACTAAATCATTAATCGAGTTGTTGGGATGTGCTTCAAAATAAGCTAACACATTAATTTCAGTTTCTTCACTAATTATACATTGTTTATTAGATCTGGATTTCTTAAACACGCTCGAATTAGATCTAAATTTACGATACCAAACCAAAAAGTATCTTCTATCCGGCAAATGACGCGTAGAAAACAAATCACTGTAACGCTCACGCGCTCGATAACTGTTTTTTTGACAATCGATGTAACATTCTAACATATCACACTTTTCTGAATGGGTGAAAGCCTCGCTGTCGTGAATTACAACAAAATACAATTATGATATTTCTCTAATTTGAAATTCAATGTTTTTTTATTATTAGGCAAATTGTTTGCTGTTAATTAAATACATTTGTGCAGCTGTATATTACTGTACAATATTAAAAAAAGAGTTGAAACACAATTCAAATAAAATAATGATATTTTCAACAAATAGTCAATATTTACAAAATAATGAATGTTCAGCAAAGAGATTTTATTATACGTTATAAAAACCATTCGAGTCTTTAGAAGAATGTTCACCGTATCAAATTCCAATCCTCGCGTAATATCTTTAGACAGGCGCCGCTATACAACGTTTGGCGTTAAAAAAATATCTGTCAAAAACGATATTTCTCACAATTAAAAGAATTATTTGTGTAGTTTTAATGTAGGCTTTTCTAGAAAAAGAGTACATTCCTTTAGGATTTGGATTTCATAAGCGTTGCATACTTTTTTAAACACTTAGGTATCTTTCTAGGCCAGCTGCGTGGGCCAGAAATACCGATTATTTTGCATATATCTAATCACATATTGTAAGTGTAAAGTTCCAGTATCCTTCTACGTATATAGGTTTTTAATGTGTCTATTTAAAATAAATTTCTTTAGAACTTCACCACCTTTCAAAAACCTCTTAGATGCTTTAAGAAAAGTTGTATTGTAATATTTGGCAAAGCTACACCTTAAATCTGGTTTCAGTGCCTTGAAATAAATTTTGAAACAGATCTGAGCATCTGAGGTCCCTCGTGTCTTTGTCTTAATGGGTCAATTCGTTCCCTCTCACACATACTGTTACTTTTTCTCTACCTCCCTTCCCTATCACTGGCTGTCTGTCTGTCTTTCTCTCTCGTTTTCTCTCTCTCTTTTGATTAGAAGTAAATGTAGCACTTTACTCGATGCTATTAGAAATTATAACACACTTGCAGCACCCTGTAATCTCCGAAGTTATCACAACCGCTGTGACATTCGTCTACAAAACAAATTTCAAGTAGCCCTTTTGAGAGTTGAGACCTCCAGGATCGTGGTTCAAATTGCTTACTATTTGGTGGATAATTAATTGTTCACATTCAAATTAAACAGGCTTTATTTAAGATAATGATATAAAATAAAAATTAATAACAGACAAACTAAAAAAGACTCCCGGTAAATAATAGAAGAAACTAAAATACAATTCTGGTAACCCTTCCGGATCGGGACGGCACTGTCCAGTTTTAGACTCCGCTGGATGCGCCCTCTCTGTTTATAGCTGAAATTATACGGGTTAATTGCAACAGGTGGTTTTAAATATAATTGATATCAGAAATGTTAATTATTTTGGTAGTTATTGACTATGTGTTGTATAGTGTTTCAGAGTTATGGGCAGCAGGATTAATTATGTGTGAAAATCAGGTGAGTATAATTTTATATAATTTTAGTTAGATACAAAATGTGTTTGTCACATGGACCAGGAGGTGTGAAACGTTGTAGTTTGTAAAATTGGGGTTGCATATACACAGTAGCTAATTAGGGATGTCCAGGTTTGTTTATGGTAGAGATAGGGAATCAATTTAATAGAATTTAAGTGCTAGAATGGGTGTCCGGCAAATTATGTACAACGTGCCTTTGTCAAATTTATACCCCGAGTTCGGTGCTATAAATAGCCAAGCCTGTTTGATGTAAATGTGCCTGAGACAGGGTAGTTAGAAGTAGGGGAGCGGATTTATGGATGTCTGGTGAATGCTGGTGGTAGTACAGGTGGTGGATTTGGTGGTAAGTGTGGAATGAATGAATGTTAATGTGAATGTTGGTGGCTGGTCAGGTGGATGTATCGTGTGGAGCAAATACTTCTGATGAATAGAAATAAGTGTGTAAACGTCCGGTTAGGTAAGAAATGTACAAATAAGTAAAGGTATGGTGTAGGTATATGGTCAAGGAGTAGGTTTGTATCTGGTCTGGTAAATAAGTGCAAAATAAGTAAGGATAGTTCAGAGTAAGTAAAATAATAATAAATGTTTGGCTGGGGATCTGGTATATATGGAAGAAATTGGAGAGTGGGAAACACGATAACAACTGATAAATATTTTTAAATAATGTAATAGAATAGTTGTGGAAGTAACTAGGAAATAAGGTTTGATAGGAATTATTTCTAGGAATGGAACATTTGTGAGGATGCTGGCAGGATCATTACACCGTACACAAAACGTTGCAAAAAATTGTAAAAAAACAACAAAACATTCTAGGACACACGTACATGGCAAACAATGAACTTGTACAAGCATCCTGCACAAAACGTGCAAGAGCATAACCAAAGCAACTCAACAGGCAAAATCTAGTAACGAATGAGCACATGGAAGGAAATACTAGCAAACAAGTTAACACCTAAATGCGTGAACTCCACAAAGCCGTTAATAATGAAATCTAACAATCAAGTAAATCCAGTTTTTCAACATCCAAACATACAAACCCAAAAATATGCACATCACAATAGCTAACAATCAAACTCCATATCTTTCTCCCTCGCTCTCGCCCACCCCCCCCCTTCTCTTTTTCGCCGCCATCTGTTGGTGTCAACAGAAGTGGTTAGCGTCACAATATTGTGGTGTAATTAAAAGTTAGCGGATAGCACATACCCACAACGAGCTAGAAAACATACCAAAGAACTAAAACATGCAAAAGTCTAGTAGCAAATAAGCACATACACAAGCAAAATCACCCAATCACGAAATATGTAAACCACGTCAACATACAAATGCGCGAACAGGAAAATATGCAAACATGTACCCTGGAAAACAAAGAAACTAGCTAATAAACCTAAACTCACCAAATTTACACTGAAAAAGCAAGGAAGCGTACCAAAGAAGGTAAAGGATGGAATAATGTACTGCTCAAACGGTTAACTCAAAGAAACTAAACAATCACTTTAACATACAAACATGTACACACGCACTTAACCATATACACGTACATACAACATTGTGCACACATGCGCTCGCATACAAATATTTATGAGTCGTTTAATGGACACCAGACTTATTTGTTAAAAACGGAGATGACAGGCCGTATAAAAATTAGTGCAGTATCTTGATCCATCTGGGTGCACTATTATGTACCTAGTTTTATTTTATTTTATTTTAATAATCATGCGCAGAATCAAAGTTTGGTATGATAAACGAATATTTGCATTATAGAGGAAGCATAGTCCAAACCTACACTTAGGTTAGGTCTCCAACTGAAGCATTCGCTTCGCAAACATCAGAATAACCTTCAAAATTAGTGATACCAGTTTTAAAATTTTCGTTTATTGTATAATTTCAAAATTCTTCCGAAAGGACCTTAGATGTTTAGGGCAATTTCAAGGTCTATTCCTACCAAAACGCCGTAGGTGTTGGGGGCATATCCTACCAAATGTATTATTATTATTATGTATTAGAATAATTTCAAGAATCATATCTCCAAACAGGAACATATTGCAAGAATCTTATTATACTTAATTCTAATTCTACGTATGCTCATTAAGCCGGTTTCTAAAAAATTGTTTGTGGGTATTTTACAAAAAACAGTTATATCAGGGTCTGAGGATGCTACATCGAGATGTAAGACGAAGATACGGGACCAATTTGAATAAGGTCTTTTTTGTACCGTTGGGGCGCATCTTTGTTTTTTTAACAAATTGTCTTGCCGGTGTTTTACTGTGTTATATCGAGTAAGGCGTGACCCACACTTGGAAGTTTAAGGCATAAACATGACCCATCGATGTAGTAATCTTTGTTGTGGAAGTTGTCTGTGTGTATACCAGCGCAGGTTTATTATTGTGTTTGTGTGTGTGCGTGTGTGTGTGTGTGTTTTGGTGGGTGGAAGTGTTGGTATAAGTGTATTTGTGTGTATGTCCTGGTACTTGTGTGCCCGCTTGCATGTTAAATAGCTTGTTTAGTTTCTTTGTTTTGCCCATTTGGGTTGTGTTTAATTTTATCCTACTTGGTTACTTCTTGTTTGGTACTTTTCTTGCTTGCTTCATGCCAGTTTACACGTTTAGGAGAGTACGTGTTTATACGTTTGCTTGTTTGAGTGTTTGTATATTTTCGGGGTTTACATGCGCTTGTGTTTGGATGTGTACTTGTTTGTTGCTAGAGTTCTGCGTATTTTAGGTGCTTCGGTATGTTTCCTTGCTTTTTAGCTAAGCAGTTTAGCCACAGCTCCTCGTATTTTTAATGTAAACTTTTTTAAACTACGACGATTTTATGCCAGTGTCACGTGAGTGTTGTTTTCAACTTTGTGGAGACCCCGTGAACCGGAAAGCACAAGCTACTTCGGAAGCTAACTTGTAATTATACCACAATTGGGTGTTAATTTCTAATCATGCCATAATATGTCGCTACATTAACTTCTAAGCCCGAAAGGTGCTTGTACCCTACTAGATTTTTTGATATTTTAACCGTTTTGATATGTTTTGTGTAACGTTTCGTACATTTTTCAGGTGTTTTAAGAGTTGATAAATGATTTGTTAAGTATCTTTCAAAGTACCCAATATGGCATTGCAAACTCTACGCTAGCATCTAATTATAGCCCAAGGTGGTACTTCTACCTTAAACTATATCACAATATGGTGCTACGAACAGTGTGTTGAATTCTATTTATATTTAAAGGTCACGCTTGTAGCTTAAATTTAACCACAAGGTCATATTAAAAGCTGAACGCTAACTTATAATCATACCACCAAATGTCGCTGCTAGCTTAAATTATATCTTAAATTATAACACAAGAAGATGTTACAAACTTTATTTTAACTTTTAATTATCCCAAAAGATTCTGTGAATGACTTTTAAATTATACCACCAGATGGTGCTCTAAGCTGCTATATAACTTCCAATAATGCCACAAAAAAACGCTACATTTACTTCTAATTCGAAAAGAGGGATACCGAATTGATCCATTAAGAGGAAGAGAGATCAGGGTATTTAAAAACTGTTTCAAGATTCTGCCAAAAGGATCGTATTTTATTGTAACCAACTTTAACGCACAGTTCTGCCAAACGAACTCTACATTCCGTGTACTGTACCCTTTTCAGAACATTTAAGTGCTTTTTTAAAAGTGGCGAAATTCCATAGAAACGCTACCGTCTATTTTAGTTCAAATAGTTTGATTTGAGAACTACGTTAGATTTGTATTATCAGCAAACTGAGATGATCTACAGCGAAGAGTTGCCGATTGCAAAACAATGGATCACTTAAGTTGTTAAAGAACTGAGTGTAGAAGATACCATTGCTCTCTCTCTCTCTGGCGTTAATGCCCACTTTTTTGGAAAAAGAGTTATGGTTTTTTCCATAACTTTAGACAAAACGGAGGTAATTTGTAAAGCTTGTCGAGATATTCCGTAGATCACTCTATTTAGCTGACTGAAAATTGTACAAGGTTGTAAAGGTGTTAAAAAACAAAGCAATTTGAGACAGTAGAAGTTATTTCTATTAGACAATGGTTGGATGGACCGAGTAGGGAAGGTACTGATGTTTTATAAGCAAGTGAATACGATGTAATAAGGAGGTTTAAAAAATGTGGAGTACGGATAGAGTTATCAGAGATTATCGTGGGTTTGAACATCATTTGTGTGAGATCACATGAAATAGCAAATATTGCTGTAATATGACCAGCAGGATTAGTAGTAAATGAAAATTGAAGCCAATAAGAGTTATAAACATTGAAATCGCCCAGAAACGGGTGTATCGCAAGATAGAAAGCGGCACATAAAACAATCAACTCTCAAATTACGGGAATCAAGGAAGTCTGTCATCGGGAGAACTATACGTGCTACAGTAGAATTTCACAAATTTGGGCCATAATGTTTGAACTAAACCACATCAGAATTTTTATTCTCTAAAGAAGAAAAGCTTTTCAAAGCGATGTTTTCCTTGATATAATCACACACTCTTCCTTTACATCGAGTGTTATAGTGAACACTGCATTGGGGAATCAGAGTTTTCAAAAGAGAGTTGGGTAACTGATAGAAGAAAAGTGTCAGGTCATAATTGGTGTTGATAAACATCATTAAGGTTAGACCTGATGCAGCGGATGCTACAATAATGGATCAGAAGGTAACTAGCTTCGATAACCGGAGTCGCTTGAGTTACCACAGCCATCATTTTCTTTTATTTTGGACTTCAATCCGATAGGATGTTTACAGTTAGGGCGAGATGAAGAATTGGATGAGAGTTGGTTAAGGATAAGGAAAGGGCGCCCGACAGCCCATACCGTTTTATATGTCGCTACATACCGAGCTCAGAAAATCGGGAAACCAATGTTAAAAATCGCATAGTAAAGGTGGTGGTTCGTTTGCGTGTGGAATGGGCTACACATGCTTCCCACCTGAAAGACAAATAAAGTGAGATTCTATGACTATGTAAAATGTCAAGATTATCACACATAATTAAAATACTTATTATTTTGTTTATTAAATCGTGTATTTTACATTTATCTTTTATATCAATGTAAACGTTTTGGTAACAAGCACAATTATCATCCTCAGTAAACGAAACTTTCTTTAACAATTAAGATGTCAAAATAAATTTATGAAATATCCAAAACGCAAATGTTAGCCTTCCATTAATAAAACAGTTTGATAGCCGTATAAAGCCAACTATGGAATCTAATTTTATTATGTACCTTTGCAACGTGAAGCTATTCAGTTACCTAAACATCTAAATAACTTTAATGGGCAAAAAGAAAATCTCCGATTAATTAGATTTTCGCATTATATTTGCAAAAAAGCTCAATGATACGTCTTAACTTCAACTTTGGATATGTCCAGGTTTTTTGCTTTATTTTTTCCTTGACCTTGAAGTAAATGCTTTACGCATTAAGTATGTTAAATTACCACAGCACAACAATAACATAACATACATAATTAAAGTTAAAAATCATATTAAACGCACACATTGTGTTTTCACTGCAGAATAATAGTTATTATTAACCAGAAACTATTCATTTGTTAAATCTAACAAAGATTTAAATGGTGTGTCAAGTTTTTATTTATAAACGCTCTTACCAATTTCAAATTTCTCACAACTTTACAAGTAAACTTGATTAAGTTTTGTTAAATTTGTTCTATGGTTATGACATTTTCCATAGTTGACCTTCTCCTTTAGAGGGTATCCTGATTTGTCATCTGCAAGGCAGTTTAATAATACTTAGTTTAATAAAGGTCTAGCTATTCTTTACTAAAGTAAAATTAGATTTCATAATTGGCTATATACGTTTATTAAACACAGGCTAACATTAGTTTTCATATTTCATAAATTTATTTTAACATCTCAATTAACTCTTATAGCATTTACTGAGGACGATATCTAGATAAGTACTTTAATTTAAAGTTAGATTCTATTGAACGTTCAGATTAGTGCTTAAAAAATGTACAGATTACTTTGATAGCCAGTAATACGTAACCCTACAGATAAAATGTTTCGACAAATATTTTATCAAAAAGTCTATAACTAGCATTACCAACCGAAGAGCAGGATTGGATTTAGTATGTCTCGGCAATCTTCCAGTGAGAATGGGAATTTTAGCGATTGCACATAAATCTTCGGTTAATGGTATGTTAGTATTCGTTAATTATTAACACTGTTAGCCTTCGACCGTTATAAAGTGTTCTGATTTGTCATCCTCAAGGCAATTTAATAATAGTTGATTTATTAAGGATCTTCACTAAAATTAGATTCCACCGTTAGCTTTATACGTTTATCAAACTGTTATATTCTTATATTAATAGTAGGCTTATTTTACTGAGGACGATCACTGTAACTGTTATCGAAACGTATAAATTTATACAAATATAAACAAAAACATGCATTATTAAAAACTCCAAAAGAGAAGTACTGTATTAGGTGTAATAATTATGAAAGTTTACGTTTTCATACAAACAAGTTATTGCATGTCAAAACTTTTAATTATTTTTGAACGCCCTATATAACATAATTTTTTACAAATAGATCGTATACAGTAATTAATTGATATTTTCTAGTATAAATATGGTCAAATAGAAACACTTGTCGGGAAATTCATCACTAAAGTTTTTCCTTCATTTTCACAAAACACAAAATAATTAGAAATCCTTAAAATTTACCATTGTTTTGGTCGTAGAAGCCAAAAATCAAATAGCATACACGGTATTCCGTTTATAAAAACGTGTAACAAACCTTTTTGTGTATGTTTAAAATTTACGTTCGTATTGGCAACTTAAGTGCATTTCGTGTAGCGTTAGTTGCATAAATAAATTATTTCAATTAATTATTTACTGCACATCCCTTTCCGCGCTTTGAGTCATTTTCGGTCATTACGCAGGGTTACTTTGAGCGTCCTTCATTCATTGCTTGAACTACGTGTTTAAGTAGAAGCCATTTTCGCTTTGTTTAATTTTTTATTTAGAGTGAGTGCCACATTTATATGATGAGTTTTTAAATTTGAGTCATTCCATTTCAGGAAACTCAATTTTACTTATACTCTTACCACTTATTTTACTTTGGGTTTAATTTTATTTTAACGTTACCTTTGCAAGATGATGCAATAGCCTTTTGCTAATACGAAGTGGGATTTCAATTACCAAATTTTACTTTGAATCCTGCACAATCAATTCAGCTTGGAGGCTTATAAAGAAATTTTTGTATATTCGGAATTACCAGCATATCAATCTGATGTTTACTTCAACTTCCATTGAAATTGCGCAATAAATTTAAAGTGATGAGTCGACAGCATTTCCGTATCTGCTGAAGTTCCAGTGACACCCAAAATGCAAAATAAATTACTTCAGGTATTTCATATTGTTAATTAATTCATATTTTAGTTTAAGGCAGTTAATTAAGAATCACTAACATTTGTTTTTAAGAGATCATCATTATAATCAAATTAAGTATCGTAATAAAACTCATAGTTGTCATTATTTTTTTTTACTTGTTATTGTTTTTTGTGACTTTTCTATTTTTTAAGGTTTATTTGTTCCTTAAAAACAAATTGGCGTCCGACATTATATTGTTTGTTTTCAGATTTGAAGCAACACCTTTTTTTTGTAAAGCGAAAATATCTAAGCAATTCTATTTTTGTTAATAAGCAAATCAAATCTTATTGAACCTGGACCTATTACTCTACCGATGAGCAAAGTGGCATAAAATCTTCTAGTTATCCATTATTTTCCATACCTAATTATAGCTCTAGGCTAAAAGTATTAATCCTATGTGGGTGAATTATTTATACGATCCCAATAAGATTACAAACTTCCGAATTTTGGAACACCCTGTACATTATGAACTAATTTTAAGGTGTATCTCGGGTAAGTCTGTAGCTATCCCAAAAACAAAACAAAAATTAAATCTTATTGCTTAGTCATAATATTCCGTATGGTGCACCATGAATGACCCGGTTATGAAATGTTTATTACCTATATAAACTATAACAATTTTTACAGATGGTTTCGTTTAATTCTTTGATGTGTAATTGTTATTTAGAAAAATATTTTAATCATACGAATATTATAATTTGACCCAACATTTGCAATACTCGTTCTATCCTCCCCATAGCAAAATACCTTCCCAAAAACTTCTAATTACAAAGAATGTAATCACCCACAACATCTACACCTGCTTTTAAAATTCCCTTATTTTATTGTCCGTTTTGTTTTCACGTGACTCGAATACCGCCATACACAGCTATGACGTGAAGATGATGCCACCGCCACCAATGACCACAGGAAAAGGAGGGTTGGCAATTTTAATAAAATATATTAAATATTGTTGTTTTTATTACTAATAATGGACATCTTCTCTATTTTGACGGACTCTCAACGCACACAATTTTCTTGAACTGGGTGTGGGCGTGGGACTCATAAAAATTTGGTTTCACCTACACCTATCCCCAACCAAACTTACCCTCGCGGTATCCACACACTTAGACTCCAACCACGCTTCCCAAAATCGTACGCAATGATAGCCGCACAACCTACAATGCCTACAAAAGACCAATACTGATATTACCATCGGTTTCCCGTTCATTCACAGTTCGCCAACGTCCTCGTTCTCTGCATTCATAGCTCCTGAACTACGACCGGATGACCCAACTCCTGGAACTGCTTAAGCAATGTTCACACCACCAACAAATCTCAAACAAAACTCCACGCATCCTCGAAACCTACCAATATTCGAGCTTTACTACAACTATCCCCAAATCAACAGCCGTAATCTAGACCAAGACACAACACTTGGAGAAATCGGATATTATGCTGACACAACTTTCTGTACCTACACTTACCCCAAAAAAAACTCATACCAGTGTGCCTACCTTGCGTCATACATGTAGTTAACTAACAATAGCTCTCGACAAAATAACCCAGGCCATAGATCTCCCTTGCGTAATTAAAGCTATCCGCGTCTCTCACATACTTTATCACACTTATTGCCGATTCGAAGACCTTGCTCGAATACCTCTCGCCTGTGGAGTGTTTTTTACAGACTATACTTGCCAACCTACACATCTAAAAATAAATACTCTTCGAAATGTACTATTTCTTTATTCGAAACTTTAAGTGTCCCATCTGAAGTGGTAATCAAAACTCCCAGGATTGCAAATCCTTATCCACACCAAAATGAAACAACTGAGAGGACTCTCGCCCTACATTCGACTGCAAAAAACAGATAAAGAATTAAACTTACAATAGGAACTGTTGATTCATGCGGTTTTTAACAAAAGCGCCCCCTAAACCTACTGAACAATTACAAATCTATTAACAATAACAAAACTATCCAAACGAGACACGCTTAGCATAACTCGCTACCAAACACTTCCTTGGCATAACGCCTATGGAACATTGATTCTTTTGTAAATCAGATTGGAATATATTCTACAACCATACCTCCGGCATAGGGTAACAACAAAACATCGACACAGCAGTGATAGTCCTTACGAATCTTTTAAGAAACGCGGCGAGCATTGAAAAACCAACAAAATCTCTTGACGTAAATAGGAAACTCCGCATATTGCCCTCTGGATTAAAAAGAAAAGACGAATATACGGCTGATTCCTCAGGGGTATAGTGTGATATTCTACGGTGAGGTTTATTTGTTAATGGTTAATTTTTTTCAATAAAAAAACCTTCTCTTAATACGTATGTTGATTCGTCGGATGGTACAACGGAACTGAGCTTTGTTAAATTAATAATAATTGATGACAATATGTAAAAGTACTTAGTAAGTACTTTAATTGGGACATAGGAAACACCTTTAATAAATTGTCTATGAACACTTTCTACACCACACTTTTCTTTTCTTTTCAATTTTGAAGTTAACAAACAGTTTCCGGCGTTATCGCAAGCAACTTGCAACCTATATTTCAATTCAAGACGAAGTCATAAAAATTGCATAAAGGATCAATTTTATTGGCAAAATTTGAAGGCAATTTTCCTGTTTTGCCAAACACCAGTTCAAATGGAGTGTAACGGGTCTCTGCATGGACAGTACTATTGTAAGTGAAACACCAATATGGAAGCCAAGCACTCCAAGAATCTGGATGATTGGACGTTTGTATTCTAATAAACGCACTTAAACTACTATTTTCTAAGCTGCCTATACTTTCGTGGTGATAAGCTGTAGAACGTATCTGTTTAATCTGTAACATTTGACAAATGTCCTCAAATTCTGTTGGAATTACTTCCGGAAGTCGGTAGCGAAGAATAAAATTATCAACTAAAGGTTTTGCAACGGCAGTTGTTTTATTTTGCCAGGGATAGCATTCTATAAATTTGCTTGGTTTACATTGTAAGGTCAGTATATAGCAATTATTAAGGTCGTCTGGAGGCAAAGGATCTACTAGGCCAAGATAAATTTTTTAAAATGAGCAAGTATCTGTATGGTAATAACCATTGGTTCCTTTTTTTTTTTAATAGAATATTTGAATTTCTGGCAATCGCTACATCGGTAGATGAATTTTTCTGTCTTTCTTTAGACTAGGCCCAAAGTAGTAACGTCGAATATTGTTGAAAGACGATTAACGTCCACGTGGCCTCCTATTGGAGGCATGTGAAAATCGTTGGTTATCAATTGTTGAATTTCAGGGTTAGTTATACTTTGTAATCCTTTAATTACGTTAATATCTGTTCTTAGATCTTTTATTTTATTTGGAGCTCCTAAAATTGTTTTTAATAATGGTGAATTTTCTTCGTTTTTTGTTAGTACCAATTCCGGAATTTTAAATATAGCACATAGCTTTTTAAGGTTCTCAACGACGCACAAAATGCAAACGTTGATCGAGTGTCCTGTTTACGTTTTAAATAAATTATGTTCACGTCTTTATCAAATAAGGTATTACCTGTTTTAATTTCATAATTATGGTGGTTGTTATTGTCCCGACACGTTTTGTTAAATTCTTGTTGTTCTATAAGTCGTTCCGCACCTCCAGAGTGCTCAGGCCTGTCACTTGATGGACTACTTTCGTGTTCCGCATTGGCTTTTATAATTTTCTTGTTTTGCGCTCTCGTTAACACATGCACATTAGACACTTGATTCATAGATTTTAACTCATTGTTTTTGAATTTGATGGAATGTACAGTAAAATCATGTTCTTCAAGTGCTAATGTAGATTTTGTTAATCTACTGCTTCGATTTGACATCCCGAATAGACCAATGGCCTATGGTCAGTGTAGAACTTTACCTCTCGACAACTCCTTCTGCTGTATAAGGCCCAAATTCGGCCTCATCTGGAATATAATTCTCACCTTTGTGTTAGTGCTCCCCAATACGCTCTCGATATCGTTGATCGTATTCAAATGAGAGCGATTAGGCTTATAAATGACCCGTCCTTAACTTCTCACATACAGTCCCTTGAGCATAGAAGGATGGTTTCAGTTCTTTCTTTGTATTATCGTTATTACAACGGCTATTGTGCTGGTGAATTACATTCTTTGATACCATCTCCGGCTATCTTTGCGAGAAACACTCGGTTCGCTCATTCACATCATCAGTATGCAGTACAAATCTCCACTTGTCGTACCAAACGGGCGCAATCCACATTTTTCTACACGGCTTCTAAACTCTGGAATGATCTCCCTAGTTCCTGTTTTCCTCTCACTTATGATATGAAAAATTTAAGGTAGCTGTTCATAGGCATCTATTGGCAATTCATTATCCCTCTATCCATCCTCCTAAGTGTTCCTGAGTGCTTTAGCACGATAGGCCTTATTTAGCCTGTTCAGGTCCACAATCATAAAAAAAAAAAAAGTTGCAAAATTTCCGTCCGAACAAGTATGGTCGAAACCGTTTTACTCCCCAGACGATACTTATTGGTTCCTTTTCGAAGGTGCAATAGTCCTTCTCAGCCTGGTTTAAGAATCTACTAACGTGCGCCACCGGTTTGTCATTTGAATTCATAAGAAGTGCACCAAGTGCATAATTTGATGCATCGGTTTTTAAAATGAAGGCATTAATTTCAGAAAAATTTTTAAACTTTCATAGGCTAACTGACACTGTTCTGTCCACTCAAACACAACCCCCCTTTCGTCAAATAATGTAATGACGCAATAATATCTGCGAAATTTTTAAAGAACTTTCTATAGTATTTAGAAAATGCGACAAATCCTTTTGTTTCTGTTCCAGTTTTGGGTACAAGATAATTTTTTATAGCTGTTACTTTTGGCATGTCACGTAGCAGAAATTGTATAACCGAGATATTGGATTTATTTCAAAATTTCCATTTACTAGGGTTTAATTTGAAATTGACCGAAAACCATAAGGTCATCAAGGTACACAAAACAATTTACACAGTTCAAACCTGACATTGCAAGAGTCATTTCTCTTGAAAACTTGGACTAGTTTTTAACCTTTGTGGGGCCCTAGTCATTTGAAACTGACCGCCAGTTGCCGTAAATGCTGTATAGGGCCTAGAATTTTGGTCCAGTTCGAGTTGATTCCGTGGTATAGATCTGAATGAGAAAAATAAATTGCACCTGACAGAAAATTTCTTTGATACGTGGTAACGGAAATTTGTCGGTTTCTATACGTTAATTTGATTGGTGGTAATCTGTAAAATCCAACCTACCTATACATATGTAGGTATAGAAAGTTATGCAATCGACTTTCTTTTGCTATCGTTAAATCGGAAGAACAGGAAGAACAACGTCTTTTTCACGATGTTAGAGCCGGGTTACAACAGACGCTGCTACCAGCAGTTCCTAGAGGAACGGGCAGCTAAGGGAGAGCTGTCACCGACGACGTCCCGGGATGTCCGAATACCGCCAGCGATACCGTCACTACTCGATCTACTGTTCGACAGAGAGAGCAGCGACGCGCCACCTGCCGCCACCGCATAGAAGGGGAGGCGGCAAAAAAAGACGAGACCGCCAAAGCTAGAAGGTATCACCCCCCTGGAAGTGGACCACCGAACAGAAGACACGCCGGTCACCTCCGCAGTCGCAACCGACAACATCGAGGATGAGGCCCGCCCTGGAGCTGCCAGCCCCGACGACTTCGTGCTACAGAAGAAGAAGCCGAAGAAGACCCCGAAGGTTCGCCCGTCTACGCCCCCGCCCAGGGATAACGGATTTTACCGATTGGACGGACAACGGATCGCCTTCAGCGAGGGAATTCGGATTCAGCTTGCCTCACTCCAGGACAGAGACAGGCGAGCGATTGACTAAGGTGGTGATACGTGGCGTGCCCGCAGAACTAACCGAGGTTGAAGTTAGCTCAGAGCTAAAAATGCAAAACATTAATGTACTTTCTGTTTACAGGATGAAGCAGCAAGGACGCCCGATCCCCCTCGTGATGGTAGAGCTGCCGACCGAGGAAGACAACAAGAAGATCCGGGAGGTTAAGCACGTCGCCCGTCTCCGCGTGACGTTACAGGATTTGCGGCAGAAATCTGGCATCGAGCAGTGTCACCGGTGTCAAGGTTTCCGTCACGCACAGGGTTGCTGCAGGGCCGCAGCACGCTGTGTAAAGTGCGCCGGAGATCACCACTCCAGTGAATGCACGAAACCCCGTACAGAGCGGGCTAAGTGTATTAACTGCGGTGGGGACCACCCTGCTAGCTACAGGGGCTGCCCGAAGTTCCCTCGGCCTCCACAACGGAAGAAGGCGGAAGGATGTTAACATGCATATACGAATGATTAATCAATTTCCAATTAGAGATCAATGACCTGAACACTCTTATCCTTAATAAAAGAAACTTTGTACTTAAAAGCTAACGCATATAGTATAAATAATACGACATCGACAACCGGTATACACACTTTATGCTTTCAGTTTTTGCTACTGCGCAACGATAGCGTAAACAATAGTTACTAAAATAGTATCAAAGATAGAATCTAAATGCTAAAAGAACACTGGGCATTTGTACAAGTTCAGTAAGAATTACTTTAAATTTAGTTAAGTCAAAGGCACAAACTATTAGTTAATAGCTGGATCAGTTTATAACAGTTTTGTACTAGTGAAATCTTTACGAAAGTTAAATGAATTAGGCTATCCAAGAAGTTGTAATAAAGGTAAACAATGTATTAAAAATTCTTTGCAATATGATTAATTGAAAGGCACTTTTTGTGTAGATACTGTAGTTACCCCTGCGAAAGGCAGGGATTGTAGGATTATAGGTTCAAAAGTAAATTCAGAAATACAATAATACATAATGGAATAATCTAACCTTTTGATGGACGAGTACTTCGTAGTTAATACTATTTAAAGTCCATCCTCGTATTTGCAGCACAGCTACTAGTAATCACTTACGAGCAGTCTGTTACAAGCACATCGTAGCAAAGCTAAAAGTGAGACGAAAAGGTAGATAACGTATATTCTCAACACACCAATAAAGACAAGACGAAGAAGAAGAAGCTAGAAATAAGGTAAGATATATAATAGCAATTTATTTCTATAACGTTGTTTTACCTCTCTAGATCGAAATCATAATTTACCACGAACTGGTTAAATATACTTCTTTCAATTTAAATATCGTAGTTTAAGCCTGAAAACATGTTACTTACACACATGGTAAGTGGTTGTTTCTTCAATCTCGCTATAATTAGTAATTATAGCGAGATTGAAGAAACCGAACTACACTTACCATGTGTGTGTAAGTAACATTTTTTTTTACATCCGCCTTAGCGATTTATTACTTCACCAAATGAAGAAATTTTCTAAAATATATTTTACACCACACAAAATAGCCGTTAAGAAACCACACCTTAGGAACAAGACATTCAACAAAATTTTCTTATCAAATTTTTGGTTGTAATCAAAATGTTAAACAGATGTATTTCAATAAATCATGTTTAGTAATATGTAATTATCCAATGGTTATCACTATCTAGTGGTGATTTAGCAAACTAGCAGGTATCCATAAAATGTATGAATGAAGGCTAACCAGAACCCACGTATGGATGGCACTAGTAAGTTTATTTTCAGAACCTCTATAAAATACGATAAAGAAATGATTCAATCCAT
The DNA here is from genome assembly GCA_036346205.1 of Vesta saturnalis. Lineage (NCBI taxonomy): Eukaryota > Metazoa > Arthropoda > Insecta > Coleoptera > Lampyridae > Vesta > Vesta saturnalis. The sequence goes on from JARFJB010000960.1 coordinate 640,600, forward strand.
TATAAATTAAAACGTACATGGCAGCGGCAGTAAATACAGAAAATTCAAATCATTAAGGTAGAGAAATGTAACGAGTAATCCTTAAATAACAATCCTCAATATCACGTCACAAATACCTATTTAGTTTTGTTCTTTTTCAAATAGCAATAAGAGAAAATTATAAAATCGAGCCGAAAAGATACGATATCGATTTTTACACGTTGCAATCTACACCTCTGCCATGTCAGGATTATCTTGTTTAACCACTGTACTAACAAGGCTTTGTTGAAAAAACTTGATTGCCTTCACCATGCGGTGAACTCTTCTTTGAGATACACCGGAATTACTTTAGATTAGGTATTATCCAGTATTACATAATGCAAACTAACTAATAACACCTACGTTACAGACGGAACCAGTCACCATAAGCTTAATAAACGTAAACCATACTTCCCGCGAATTTTTCTGCGTAAATAGAATTAGATATTGTTGGGTTGTCCTTTCACAGTTATAATTCAAAAATAGATAACATTTTCAATGCTTTTTTGGAGAGTATATACTTATTATAAGTGTAGTACTTATTTTACTAGAAACCACTATAAAACAGCTCATGCTGCCTGTGATTTCAGAAAATATACTGATAAACAAAGAACTGGCACATGCATGAATTCTGGCCCTATATCACATGCTTATTTTTAAAACCTACCGAATAGGGAGGTTAAACATGTTGAAGGGAGTCAAATGTCATTTTTGAGCTCTAAAACAGGGCATCTTCAAAGTTGTGTATCTCCCATATGTTTAGAACATGTTGGGACCACATGGACCTTGAAAAGGAGTCGTTAAATGGTGAACGTAGGAAATATATACTTGAACTTACATAGTTAATTTGAAATTGGTCATATGTACATAGTTCACGTGATAACATTGTTTAATATATCTATCTTAAAAAACTGATATGAACCATAAAATACGAAGTAATTTAAGGCGCATATTAGAACATTTTGGACAGCGGGCTGCAATTTGTCTACAATTCAAACTTGCAAGTCAACATAAATTAATTTTAAGATGGTGACACTTCCTCTTGGGCTGGAAGTTGGCAATACCTTTCTTTTAAATGGCACCCCGAATTTTTTTTTATTTAGGTTGTTTTGACCAATCGGTTATAGTTTTTGACCCGCGATGTTTTCTGTAAAAACATATACACACAAATGTGATGAGAATTGACGTCCATATGGTCTAAATAAAATTTTCAATATTAACTCTATCGTCATTCAATCGTCCACTACTCCACAAATATCTAAAATTATTCTTCCTTATAGGTTTTCTAAGATATCTATACTATCTACTTCAGCTGGGTTAAACTTCTTTAATTAATTCTTGGGGTAGTGCACATATACTCATGCACTCTCGGCCTTTTTCCTTGGCGGTATAACTTAAATGTTTCGCTTTCACTCACGTTCTTTAACGCTTGCATTACTTGGGTAATTTGTTTACTAATTGCCCTCTCAAATGTCTGTTGAATTTAATATTTTAATTCACTCCGTGTTTAAACTCTTGATTGTCTATAAACTTAAATAATTAAATGTTGTTCACAAGCTCATATGTATTTGCATCAGTATTATTCATATTCAATACTGTCACTTTAACTTACAATAGTTAACACCTTTATTAGTTATAAAGGATCATTTTCTTTTCTTCTATAGCGCGGGATACCTTTCTTCATATAACGATTGCTGATTATCATAAATCTGTTTAAACACTACTTTAATGTTTGGTTCCAACTTACGTTAATTACTTTACCTGTAAACGTTTTAATATTCTATTCCTAGCAATAGTTCGTTTTCAGAAAACAACTAAATGCTTAAACTGCGACTTTTACAATATAAATTATGTTCTCTTTAAAAATAATTAATCCAAACAGGCGAACGTTCTATCTAAGGTTCGCTAAGTGCTTTGTACCCTGTCACTCTTTCTCTTTCATGAATGCTAACGTCCATGTTCCTCATGTCATCCAAAATTCACCAACCAAATCAAAACCAACCACTATCGGATGGGTTTAACCGTCACATGTCTTTGCCGGCACACTATTTGAAAAGGAACAAACGCAAAAATGGGGCATTCCATCTAGGCTATCTTAAAGTTTTTATGAAAATTGTAACAACTCTGCGAAATATCCAAATTCGACATTTATTTCAGAAACTAACCCAAACTTTTATGGAAGTCTCCTTCCGTAAAATTCAGTAAATTTCAATCCTATTTGCTCTTGATTCATACATAAAATTTTCCATTGTGAAATTCAAACTCATTTATACAACTAACAGTATATTACATAACAATGGTGCCAAGTAGCGAGTGTCGTAATATAAGCGTGTGCGTAATAGCCATTACCACTCTATTCCATTACCATTCTCCTGCAAACTTTCAATCATAATTTATGAAAAGTGCATCCTACGCAACACTAAATATACCCAGTTCGTCAATATAATCTCACAACTTGTGTCGTGTAACGTCACTGGCGCTTGACGGTGAAACGCAATAGTATCAAAATAGGCAACTTTCAGGGGGGCATAACTTTTTTATTTATGAACGTGTTTGAAACATTTTTGTTTCGTTTAATTGATATTTTTTAAAATATAAAAAGAATGAAACTTCCTAATTAAATTTATTGTGGGCGATGGCTGAGTAGGTGAGAAGTAAAACATTTAAAATATTGAAATTAAGGGTTTTACAATTGTATTATAGAAACGGAATCTTGACGGTTATTTGAGTTTGTTAATTTTCCCCAAGGCACTCTTTATAATATATATTCAAAAATGTTTTTAGTTTAATTTTGTTTACTAAATTTTTATAGTGATGCAAAAGAGTAACATAAAGTGTTGATGTAAGGCTTAACAAAAGAGTAAGTTTCCTGCCAGTTAAGTGCCAAACGTATCCAGAAGAGCTTTAACTGGAGGACTTGTATCCTGTTTGAAACATTTCAGGATCTTAGAGTTACGTAATTGACAGTTAGCTGCACTCTTATAAATAAATAAAATCGTCTAACAAAATGGTAACCGTTGATGCAGACAATAATTATTCTACATTTAATTTTTTTTAAACTACGTTAAGGTGTTGAGAAGAGCTTCAGGTGAAGGATTAGTTTGACCAATATACAAAAAGATTCAATTTTGAAATTGCACCTTCTTAAAGACATGACATGAATTGTATTGAGGCACTAAGACTAAAACATACTTTTTTAATTTTGTTAGGAATCACTTTTATGATTAGAATCAGTTTAATCTATCGACATTATTGCAATATGATTCGCTAATAACAGAATACTCAAAAAATAAACGTTTCTGTAAATGTAGAACAAAATATTAAATCAAAACGGATATTTAATTCTTTGAAAAACAAACTAAACAGCAGTGCAATAAATGCATACGTTCAATTTCAATAATGTTTATACAAAAACGATAAAAATGAAAGAGATTTGGTATATATTACATATAAAAGAGGTTCACCTCTAATCTTGAATGTAATAAAAAGGAGTAATCCTAGCAAAACCGCAGCTAACTTTAATTTATTATCCAAAAAGACCAAATACATTTCGTGTGAATAGTTTGTTAGCTCAGTCTGCCTGGGGCAGCATCGCGTCCCGTATAGCGAACTCAAAGATATCCACACCAAACCGACGTTATTGGTTTTTACGAGACAAACATGGCCGAAATTAAATCCTCAGGCGCACACAACGCAGAAAAACATTTCGATATTTAATTCCTATTTAATTTAGAAGGGATTTACACCCTACAATTATTCTGAGCACAAAACAGATTGTCTTTTTTAATGACCACAAACAACAGTGCGTCATAGTTTTGTAAATTATTTTTTTATTACTGTGTGATGATTAATTTAAAATTAAGTACCTCAGGTTTTTCTATTTTGTGGAACACAAATATCAACCCTTCATAAATTGCTTTGATTTTAAGCTTTGAAGACATTTCACTGATCAAAGGATAGTAAATTGTTTTTCAGTATTTTTGAATAAATTAGAATCCCACTAATCTTATATAAAATAAAAATACTTGATCACATGGTAGAAGTTTAGAAGTTTAAATGTCACGGACACAAAGTAGAATTAATCAGTTTTTATATACAGTGTGTCCGAGATTCAGCATGTATGTATTGCTATATTCGTTAATATTGAAGATAGAATGTCGGTTAAATGGGGAAAGTTTTAGAGAATTTTATGGCTATCATAATGGTAAAGTCAGATTTGAAGTAACTTTTTTTGTTTTTGAAATAATTGAAGAAAACAAAAATTGTGCATTTTCTACTTCCCCCTGTAGCTCTTTTATTTGATGTCTGACAACATTTTGATTTGTACATTATTATGACACTTTTAAAAGACAATTTAAAAAAAAAATACTATAATTTATCTACAGTCATTTGTTTTTGAAATACATACACTAACTATTGTTTTTCATATGGACGCCATCTTGGATTTTTACATTATCGAATAGTATTTTTTATCACCTTTTCAGCGATGTATCACATGATACGAGAATTTACTTCCAACTATCAAAAATTTAAAAAATATAAAATTGAAATAGTAGGCGTTGAGAAGGCATGGATTAATAAATGAAAAATTTATACAATTAGATTCCTAATTATTATAATTTCTAATAACTAAAATAAAAACAAAACCGATAATAGTAACTATCATAAAACATGCTCGATGTGTCCCCCTCTACACTCCACACATTTTCTACAACGATTTAACACTGAATGTGTAACCCTAACTAACGTATTTCTATTTACAGAATTTAGTACATGTCTTACTCTATTTTCTAAAATGTCAAGATTTTCTGGAGTGTCGAAATAGTACACCTTGTTTTTGTATGACCCATAAATAAAAATCTAGTGGGTTCAAGTCAGGGGACCTGGCAGGCCATAAAATGTCCCCATTATTGGAAATTAATTTATTATTAAATACTCTTTGCAAATATTGTTTAACGTCTGCTGAATTGTGTGCTGGACAGCCGTCTTGCATAAACCAAATATTTTCTAAATTTGGATTGATGTTTCTCAGAGCGGGTATGATTTGTTCTTGCAACATCTCTAAGTATCGGACTCCGTTTAAATTATAATTGAAAATAAATGGTCCAATCAAGTTATTTCCTAAAATGTTACATTTAAAATAAACTTTTTAAGAAAATTTTATTTATACCTATAATTCCGCACCATACATTGAAACCAAATCTGGTTTGAAATCTCCTTTCACAAACTTTATGGGGATTTTCCACATTCCAGAAGTGCGTATTGTGCCTATTAAAAATTCCGCAATTTGTAAATCTGGTTTCATCCGTCCATAAAACGTTGGACGAGAATTGAGGATCTTCCCCAGATTTTTGAATGTACCACCGTGAAAATGCCATTCGTCTCTCAAAATCACCTTCTCGTAACGCTTGTGTAATAATTGGTTTGAATGGATGAAATTTATTTTTTTTTTTAAATGTCATGGACGGAGGATTTCGGAATGTGTAATACATAGGCCATTTTTCTAACCGAAGATGCTTCGTTTTCACCAACAAAATTTAGAACAGCATTATTATTATGTCATCTTCTTGTCAGTCATTGCAATTATTATCCATGGCCTCATATTTTATTTTGTTTAAATGTTTGGTTGCTGAAAGTAAATTTTCATATCATGTAATACATTGTTGAAGAGGTGTTAAAATCCACTATTCGATAATGTAAAAATCCAAATAGCGTCCAAAAACAAAAGTTAGAAATGTATTAAATTTTGTAAGTAAAAACAGATACATTAGCAAGGGTTTAAATTTTTGATAGTTGGAAGTAAATTCTCGTATCATGTGATACATCGCTGAAAAGGTGATAAAAAATACTATTCGATAATGTAAAAATCCATACTTACAGATGTTGCAAGAACAAATCATACCCGCTCTGAGAAACATCAATCCAAATTTAGAAAATATTTGGTTTATGCAATACGGCTGTCCAGCACACAATTCAGCAGACGTTAAACAATATTTGCAAAGAGTGTTTAATAATAAATTAATTTCCAATAATGGGGACATTTTATGGCCTGCCAGGTCCCCTGACTTGAACCCACTAGATTTTTATTTATGGGGTCAAACAAAAAACGAGGTGTACTATTTCGACACTCCAGAAAATCTTGACATTTTAGAAAATAGAGTAAGACATGTACTAAATTCTGTAAATAGAAATGCGTTAGTTAGGGTTACACATTCAATGTTAAATCGTTATAGAAAATGTGTGGAGTGTAGAGGGGGACACATCGAGCATGTTTTATGATAGTTACTATTATCGGTTTTGTTTTTGTTTTAGTTATTAGAAATTACAATAATTAGGAATCTAATTGTATAAATTTTTCATTTATTAATCCATGCCTTCTCAACGCCTACTATTTCAATTTTATATTTTTTAAATTTTTGATAGTTGGAAGTAAATTCTCGTATCATGTGATACATCGCTGAAAAGGTGATAAAAAATACTATTCGATAATGTAAAAATCCAAGATGGCGTCCATATGAAAAAACAGTTAGTGTATGTATTTCAAAACAAATGACTGTAGATAAATTTTGGTACTTTTTTTAAAATTGTCTTTTAAAAGTGTCATAATAATGTACAAATCAAAATGTTGTCAGACTTCAAATAAAAGAGCTACAGGGGGTAGTAGAAAATGCACAATTTTTGTTTTCTTCAATTATTTCAAAAACAAAAAAAGTTACTTCAAATCTGACTTTACCATGATGATAGCCATAAAATTCTCTAAAACTTCCCCATTTAACCGACATTCTATCTTCAATATTAACGAATATAGCAATACATGCATGCTGAATCTCGGACACACTGTATATATTTATCTTGACAGTTTCATTTTTCGATACGTATTCATTGTCCAATTACTAAATTGCCTATAAATGTACAGGGTGATTCATTAAGTATACGGCAACGTATCAGTTTACCGATAGGTGGCACATCACGATTTACAAAATACAGTTGCGCTTTTTTTCAAACCAAGCAAAATATTAGTAGCACGTATGCTACTGTAGGGCGCCATATAACATACTCACCCTATCCTCCTTACGCTCCAAAATGGCGCCAAAATCGCTAAAATACCGATAAATTTATACATTTAGCCTTTTTTAATATGGCGTGTCTTCGCCAACCTTGTGTATTAAATCCGGAAGTATCAAATGAAGTAAAAAGAGGGCCATTTTGAACTTCATAATTGATCCTTAATCGCCATTTAAGTGTCCGTAATGGCGTTTTAATGACCCTACGTTTCCCTATTAGGTCTCTTAATTGCTTTTTTAATGACACAGAAATTGACTTCTTTTGTGACGAATTTTTATCCAATATTTTTATCATCTCGTTTTCGAACACATTTTCAACCTCCTCCCTCTTCAGTTGCCCCCCCCCCTCCAGGTTGCGTATCTCAAAGGTCCTAAAACTCGTTTAAGCATTTTGGATCCTCCATCTTGATTAAGAATCCTGCCCCAGCTCTTTGCTTACAGATGTCTTTTTGAATATCCACCATCTTGCTTCTATTTGCCTGTTTGGGTTTTCACAAACTTGCTTTCGCGCTCCTTTTTGACTTTTTGACGTCTTGCATGCGTATGCATTTCTGGTTTCTGTCATACTGTCACTGTATACGTTTTTGGATCTTCACCATCTAGCTTGCTTGTGCCTTTCCAATTTCCCGTTTTTTGCCATTTTGTTTCCGTCTTTCGTCATCTTGTTTCTGTGCACCTTTATAGTATATGTAACATCTCTGTCACATGGGTCTTTTTGATTTTCCGCTATATAATTTACGTGTAGATTTTTGGCATTCTGAGATTTTTTTGCTTTCCTTCATCTTAGTGTCGTATTTTGTTTCAGATTTCCGTGATACCGTTTCTGTTTCCGTGTACATTTTGGTTTTTGCCATGTAGTTTTTTTATGCTTGTTTTAGCCGTCCGCCATCTTGTTTACATGTAACATTTTTCGTTTTATACCAATCGTGCGCGTTTTTAGCTGTCAGCGGTCTTGTTTACGTTTGGTTTTTTTGCTCTTCGTCATCTTGCCACTGCATACTTTATTGGATTTCCACCAACTTTTTCGATTGTACGACATCTTGGTTCCGTGTGCCTTTTTGGTTTAGATGTCTCGTCATCTGTTTAGATGTGTCTAATTGGCTTTCCGTCATTTTGCTTCGCTCTAAATTTCCGACCGCCAGCTTAGACACATGACCTTTTTTGGTTTTCCGCCATCTTGTTTAGGGGTACCTTTTTGTCATCTTATTTACGTATTCCTTTTTGCTTTCCATTTTCTTGGTTTTATGTTTCTCCAGCTTTCTCTCATATTGTTTCCGTGTGCATTTTTTGGCTTTTCGTGATCTTACTTTTCATGTTTCGCCATCTTGCGCTTGTGCTTTCTTTTGGTTTCTGCCATTTTGTGTAGCTCTGTTTTTTTGGTTTCCACCATCTTGTTTCTATGACATTTTTTGGCTTTCCACTATCTTAGTTTACTGTGTCCTTTCGGATCTCCTTCATCTTGGTTCCGTGTGCCCTTTTAGCGTTTCGCCGTTTTTTGTCCGTGAGTTCGTTTAGTAATGCGTATTCTCTTACCGCGTACCATTTCGGTTTCGCCTTTTTTTACTCTTCAGCAACTTGTTTTCATTTTTTCACCATACCCCATCCTGTTTACATGTGACATTTTTTGCTTGCCGCTAGCGTGGCTTAGTGTGTGTTTTTAGCTATTCGCCGTCTCTTTTACATGTGCTTTTTTTGGATTTTCGTCATCTTGTTTTCCGTGTTTCGACATCTTGCCAGAGTGTTTTCTGTTTCCGCCATCTTGCTTTCATATGCCTCCCAGGCCGTCCGTCATCTTGCTTACTTGTGACATTTTTTGGCGTTCCGCCATCTCAACTCTGTGTGCCCTTTCAGCATGTCCAACATCTTAGATATATGGGAATTTTTTGTTTTCTGCCATCTTGTTCACGTGGTCCTTATTGGCACTCTCGTCTTATTTCCGTATTCCTTTTTTTTCTTTCCATCATCTTAGTTTCGTGTGCCTTTCAGTTTTCCGTCTGCATTTTCTTGGCTTTTAGTCTTCTTGCTTTCCATCTTATCTGGATTTGGTTTTTTATTTCCGGGTGGCTTTTCACTATCTTAGTTTATTTGTGGCTTTTCGACTTTCCACCATCTTGGTTACGTGTGCATTTTCGGCCTATCGCCATTTTGTTTCTATGAGCTCGTTTGGCAATGCTTTCTCTTACCGTGTATCTTTTCGGGTTTCGACCAGCTTGTTTTTTATTTCCGCCATTGTTACGGTGTGCCTTTTTTGAGTTCACCATCTGGTTTTCATGTATTTTTTGGCCGTCTGATGTACAACTTGTGACATTGTTCGCCAGTTTATTTTTCTGTGTCTTTGGCGTTCACCATATTGTTTACAAATACGTTTTTGGCTTTTCTCATTCTCAGTTTGGTTTGGCTTTCCGGATTTCCATGCCATCTTGGTTGCGTGTACCTTTTTGGCATTTCGCCATATTGTATTCGTGTGGCTTTCCATCGTTTGCTATCGTGTGAACTTTGGTTTGACTTTTTTCATTCTGTTTACATGTACCGCTTTGGCATTCAGCCATTATGTATATGTGTCATTTTGGCCTTGTTTCCGTATGCCTTTCTGGTATATCCACCAACTTCTTTACTGTCGGATACCGATGATAGGTTTTGTCAGAATTCAGTATCTTGTGCCTGTAAGTGAAGTGTAACACTAGTAATGGGAAAATATTGGACTTAGTTTTTTCAAATGTTATCCATGAAATGGAACATGGTATGTCCCTTTTGGTGGCTGAGGATAAATATCGTTTCGGCTTGTTTATACCTATAAATGTAAGGATTGCACAAGGTTTAAACTAGCATTAATCCTAACCGTGCTAGTCATAATTTTCTTACAGTTAATCTTCTGGAACTCTACAAAGCACTGGAGGATATCAACTGGGACTTTCTAGGTATATTAGAAAACGTTATAAAGGTTTCAAAAGTCGAATATAAATAGAGACTTGGTGTTTATACAAAGAAACGGGCTAAAATTAAAAAACTTTAATTAGAGCTGCACATCTAAAACTATCTGCGCGAGATGGAGAATTATATTTCGCGTGATACCAAACGGTTTTGGTCGTTTACCCAATCTAAGCGCAGATATTCCAGAATACGGGGTGAATTATATTGGATTGATTCCTTATATAGGAGCCTCGCATCTATAGTTAGTGTGTTTAGTAGATATTTTAGCAGTGTCTTCGTTCCATCTCAAAATATGCTATTCCACACGTACTTCTGGCGCCAGATCATCTAGAACTGTTAATATTACATACATTAACAATAATATTTGACCAAATTCCTTCTATCTTAGTAAAGGGGTGCGATCACGTTGTTGTGGTAGTTGAAGTATCTGTTTAAACTATCATATAGGCGAACAATTAAACACGAAAATCTGACCGCACCTTGTTCAGGAACGGTTTAGTCTAGAACCAAACCTGGCATCATGGTAAAGTCGGCCATTATGATTATAGCTATTGAAGGCGTAAAACCCGCCGAAATTCTTCGTAGACTAGAAGCGCAGTTTGAGGATACTTGTTTGAAGAAAACGCAAGTGTATGAATGGCACAAAAAAATGTTGGAAGGACAAACACAAATTGAAGTGTGAATTTTGGAGGTAACCGCCGTTTAACGGTTGGTGAAATTGCAGCTCAGATAGGGATAAGCTGGGGGTACTCATCAACGATGAGCTGGGGTTTCGAAAATTTTCTCCAAGGTTTCTCCAACCCGACGCGTCAAAAATTCGAGCAAATGCATTGGGCAACACTAGAACACCCTCTTTACAGTCCTCACTTGTCACCATACGACTAGGGGGTGAGCGATTTAATGGTGACGCTGCTGTTGAGACGTTTGTGCACAATTGGCTGCAAAAACGCCTCTCTTCGTTTTATAAGGATGACATTAAAAAACTCCCAATGCGTTGGGAAAAATACATAACAAAATCAGGAGATTATGTAGTTAAAAACTTTTATATATGTATCTTGTACCAATAAATTTTTGATTTACCCTCGTATATAGGGCCACTCATATCTAAATTTTATAGATGTTTATGCTAAATGGTTAATGCATGTTTCCTACCTCACTTCTTATGTTGTGTTTAAGAAAGACGCAATGGTAGACATAGATTTTGGGTTAACTGATTTTTTGTTTGATTTAAAACTGGTATGCCAGTTTTAAGGAGAGATCTTCCTAGAATTTCGGTTTCATTTTATGTAATTAATATTGAGATCGTGTTGTGTTTATGCTTTCTAGGGTGAACGCTGGATGTCGAACAATGCAAAATAACTTTAATTTTGAACAATTTGTCAGTTTATATTATAGGGTCAATACTGCCCAGCAAGGTAAGTGTGTTTCTTTTCTACTATAACGTTCGGATACGTATTGTTTCGCCTAAATCAATTCTCTAAGTTTCGTCCGCAAACGTCATAGCTATCCGAACTTACGATAACGATTGTATATATATATATATATATATATATATATATATATATATATATATATATATATATATATATATATATATATATATATATATATATATATATAAATTTTTACTTAAAACTCAGCACGCCAATATCTAGAAAACAAATAGAAATATTTAATTTCTGTAAAAAGTAATCAATGTATGGGGTCAAGTAGATATTTTTGAAAGTTTAAAAAATTCGACGCCTACTAAGAGCGTCGAAAATATAAATCGATTGCATTGACTTTGAAATTATGCTCATGCGAAAGAACATGTTATTTATAAACTTTTTTGTTATTTACTCGAACTTATTTATTTTACTCATTTCTGAGTTAAACTAATAAACAAAATTATTATTGCAATTAACTACCTGATAAAACAAATTAAAAATTTTGTTCAAAATTATGTCCATCTGCTCGAATACAACTATCAAACACTTTCAAGAGATGAACTTGGGTCACTTGTAGGAGCGTCCTTCTTGTAATAGCAGCACACGCTGCACTAATTTTGTTAATAAGATCAGCCATATCTTCGATAGGTTTTTCATAGACAACGCCCTTTAAGTGACCCCAAAGAAAATAATCGGATGGTGTAATGTCTGGGGACCTCGTCGGCCACCTTATCGGTCCATTGGTACCTAACCATCTATTGGGATATTCTCTGTCTAAATACCTCGTTACAATTTCGGCATTATGTGCAGGCGCTCCATCCTGCTGTAGCCACATATTCATTCTAGTCTCAAAGGGCACTTCTTCTAACAGTTCCGGAAGTGTAGTTTAAGGAAATCTTAAATAGCGGTCTGCATTTAAAGTGCCTTCGTAAAAGTGAGGTCCAATAAGGAATCCGTTTAATACGCCGCACCAAACATTGATGCCAAAAATTCGCTGATTACCTCTTTCTGTAATCCAACGAGGATGGTTTTCGGACCAAAAACGTTGTGTTGTGTCTTTTCACGATTCCATTATTATGGAATCGACTTTCGTCGCTCGATAGAATTTTCAAGAGAAAATTTGCATCTTGGCTATACAAATCGGCAAATCTTGCTAAGAAATACATTCTTCTAGCGGGATCACCTGGTTCTAATTTATGCACTAGTTTAGTTTTGTTCTTTTGTTCTTTTATTTTTGATAGGGATATATTGGGGTTATTACCAACCTGCTGAATTACAGGAGCAGTATTTTGATCATTTGTAGTCGTCTTTTTTCTATTTCTCTAGTTCTACGAAGCTGCTATATTCTCTTAAGTTATTACATAAACTTGGAAAAGTTTTTGCATCGGGGACTCTTCTATGCGGATAACGCTGTGCGTAAACTCTTTTTGCTTCTCTACAATTGGACCTGCATTCTCCAAACACCAGTAATATGTCTACTTTTTCCTCATTGCTAAAGTGAACCATTTTCATATAATTTTAGTTAGTTTAAACCGAGCAAATTTGAATATTTCTTATGATAAAATGTGACAATATCTTTGACACAGACATTATTCATGGCATTCTTATAAAAATCATCCGTAATCGCATTTTTTGTCAATCCAGAAACGTTTACTATAAACCGGCATAACTCAGAAATAAGTGAAATAAAATAAAATAGATGGACATAATCTTGAACAACATTTTTAATTTGTTTTATTATGTAGTTAATTGCAATAATAACATATTTTGTTTAATAGTTTAACTCAGAAATGAGTAAAATAAATAAGTTCGTATAAATAACAAAAAAGTTTATAAATAACATGTTATTTCGCATGACCATAATTTCAAAGTCAATGCAATCGATTCATATTTTCGACGCGTCGCGACGCTTAGCTCTTAGTAGGCGTCGAATTTTTTAAACTTTGAAAAATATCTACTTGACCCCATACATTGATTACTTTTTACAGAAATTAAATATTTCTATTCGTTTTCGAGATATTGGCGTGCGGAGTTTTAAGTGAAAAACCCTGTATATATATATATATATATATATATATATATATATATATATATATATATATATATATATATATATATATATATATATATATATATATATATATATATATATATATATATATATATATATATATATATATATATATATATATATATATATATATATATATATTGGACGATTGGGGTACTTTTTATTTTGTTTACAAATAAACCAAGTTGTGTTAAACTATCAGTAGTTGTATCTGTAGTGCAAAAATTAATTAAGTGGAGGCTTATTATGCATGGGCAGTTTGTTATTTGTGTTTGCATTTTGTTATTTTACGTTATTTAACGGTTGTTTGCTGTTGCATTAATTATATAAAAGAAATGTTATTTTTTAGATAAAGGATAGATTCTGAACAAGAGAAACGCCTTCTAAGTCTTTACGGCGATGTTGATTCTAGCCCCGTTGTTAGTGGCCCCTATTAGTAAAGATCAAGATGATAATTATAGTTTCAGACCTAATGACATCCAATCTTCTGACGATAAGACCAACGAGCATTAATGCTAGATAAAGCGGTTTCAGATGATATTGATGGCAACTAAAATCCAATAGATTTGTTTTGTTTTATATTTCGGCGCGAGGATGTTTCTACACCTTATTTGCATCCACCTTCGATTTTCTTAAATCTGGTTTCTACGTTTAAGGCCCTTATACAAATTATGGAAAGTCCTTTTGATAGGACGTGGGCCTTATCATCTGAGGTTATTTGGCAGATTCTTGAATTTGGCCCCTCATCTATAGTCCTTTTGGTAGATCATCTCCCAAACGACTAGGAGACCTCTTTTGAAATGGAACAAATTCTCAGTCCCAAAGGATGATTCTAGAAATTACCTCAGCATCTAAGGTCTCTTTGATAAGATATGGCCCCAACTCCTAAGGTTTTTTGACAACTTTGTGCTCTAGCTCAAATCTTGCTTCAACATCTAGAAATATGGTCCTTTTCTAGGGACGATGCTAGAAAATGTCCCAATATTCAAAGTCCGTTTCACAGGGCTTTCGCCCAAAATGTTGTAATAGATGCGTCCTCACATATAATGCCTTTTTAACAGATTTTTATCCACTACCTGGAAATAGTTTTCTGATAGTATCTTAAAAGAAAAATGACTAAACATGAAGGTCCCTACTTCAGAATGTTTTAGTTGGGCAGTTAACCATGTGAAATATAAAAACATTTATCATAGCAATTTCTGATTTTGTGCACTAATCAGATTCTTAAAATTTTTATTACTTTGTACGGGGTGACCAACTAAGAATGCGAGGTACTGTATCTGGGAAACTATACATCGTAGAGGCTTGCGGAAAAAAAAGTTTTACTAAAACGACCAATGCAAAACCTGATTCTGAAATGGCCGCTAGGGGGCGTAACTGCAATCTTGAATCTAAGAAAGTGATGTTTCTGTGAATTCTGCTATATTAACATAAAAAATTACCGATCTTTGAAGTCAAGGATAATCTGAACTTTTTTTGTTTGGCACTTTTTGACGTATCTATAAAAATAAAGTGGTGGGGGGTATTCAAAGGTTTCCTTATGTCACCCCCCGTATCTTCGAAACGGCTAATCCGATTTTAACAAACTTGGGCGCGTTGAAAAGAGCTTTTCTTGGGCTACAAATGTTAAAATAATTGAAGTTTTATTAGTTTTACATGTCGTCGCTAGAAGGCTTTGTTCAACATTCCGACAGAAACGGTTAATTTTCGCAAAAAAATTAAATACATTGGTATGACTTTTTTTCATGAACAAGTAGTTAAATGATGCCTAAACAAGCTCGCGAAAACCGCATCTCGATATCTTGTTCCTAACCTAAAATATCGACCAAAGAAGACTTTATCCCTTAAATTTTTATTTTTTTTAACCATACTTTTCTGGAATTGTTTCTATTATATAAGTTGTGTCCCTAAAAAGGACCGATTTAAAGGAGGAAGGTTTTTAATGCCCCCGCAAATGCTCAAAATGCTGCCCATCACGCGCTATGCGTTGCTGAAGCCTCTCATGACTAGACAAAACTGTAGCTTCAATTTCGGCTCTCTGTATGTTACGTATTGCGTTATGAATCCGGTTTTGCATATCTTCTCTAGTAGTAGGTTGAGTCCGAAACACGACGTCCTTTAAGCGCCCCCATAAATAAAAACTTAGGCAAGTTAAGTCTGTCTGTTGAAATATTGCATTAATATGCTCTCGCACATTAATAGCAAAATGTACTGGGCAACCATCCTACTGCAAAAACAAATTTTGCCTTGTTTCCAGAGGCACATCTTCCAGCAACAACGGTAATTGATTGGCCAAATAGTCAAGAAATACATTGCCATTTAGGGGTTGCTCGAAAAAATATGACCCAATAGTTCTCCCTCACAGTATGCTACACCGTACATTTAAACACCAACGTCCTTGGCGCTGAACTTCACGCAACCAATGGGGATTTTCTGCAGACCAATAATGCATATTGTGCAGATTGACTCTCCGTCACTACTGAAGGTGGCTTCATCGGTCCAAAGAATTTCAAATAAAAATGCTCTATTTTCGCGCATCATGCCTAACATCCAATGGCAATAGTCTAACCTCCGATCAAAATCTTCCTCTTTCAAGGCGTGATGCAAAACAACATGATATGGGTGCATTCTTAAAGTAATTAAAAAAAGTTTAATCGAATACCTACATATTTTGATGGCCATTAGAACTTACCTATGGTCCTTCAAAATATTTTGAACCGTTGTTCGTGATATGCCCAACTCAGTGGATAATGCTTTTGTGCTAACATGAGGATTTCCTTCAATATAGCCTATTACACGGTTAATATTTCCTTGTGTTCTTCCAATTCTTTGCCGTTGAAACGTAGCCCAAAAACTACCATTGGCTCGTAAGCTCGCCACTAATCGGGGAAAAACTCTTACATCGCAAGGACGCCGATTTGGATATCGAGCCGCGTAAACTTTTTTAGCTACTGCGGCATTCTGAAGACATTCAAAATAAACCGCAAGCATATCAACAGTTTCATTATTCGAAAAACGCATTTTGAAAGCACAAAAGTTACAAAGTAACGTGAAAATATTGACAACTATTGACAATTTGAGGATTATGTATGTTTTGTTTAGGTATCTGTTTCCATTACCTGCTTCTATTAATTGTATTTTTCGTATATATCCATAGTGAATATGCATTTAAGCAAACAAAAAATAGGCCTTTCGTATAACTTTTAGCATTGCTTACTTTCCCGTAGTAATTTCAAAAAGGGTGATTTTATTCTGGTGAATAAATTTACAAACATTTAAAATCGCAATTTCTAGGTAACCTATTCAGAGCCGAAATTGAAGCTGCAGTTTTGTCTACCTATAAGAGGCTTCAGCAATGCACAGAGTGATGGTCAGCATTTCATCATGCATTTACGGGGGCATTAAAAACCTCCCTCCTTTAAATCGGTCCGTTT
The DNA here is from genome assembly GCA_036346205.1 of Vesta saturnalis. Lineage (NCBI taxonomy): Eukaryota > Metazoa > Arthropoda > Insecta > Coleoptera > Lampyridae > Vesta > Vesta saturnalis. The sequence continues at coordinate 657,545 of JARFJB010000960.1, forward strand.
TAGGGCCACAACTTACATAATCGAAACAATTCCAGAAAAATATAGTTAAAAAAAATAAAAATTTAAGGGATTTTCGTAAAAAAGTTTTCTTTGGACGATATTTTAGGTTAGGAACAAGATATCGAGATTCGGTTTTCGCGAGCTTGTTTAGGCATCATTTAGCTACTTGTTCATGAAAAAAAGTCATACCAATGCATTTAATTTTTTTGCGAAAATTAACCGTTTCTGTCGGAATGTCGAACAAAGCCCTCTAGCGACGACATGTGAAACTAACAAAACTTCAATTATTTCAGCATTTGTAGCCCAAGAAAAGCTCTTTTCAACGCGTCCAAGTTTGTTAAAATCGGATTAGCCGTTTCGAAGACACAGGGGGTGATTTAAGGAAACCTTTGAATACCCTCCCCCCCCCACTTTATTATTATAGATACGTCAAAAAGTGCCAAACAAAAAAAGTTAAGATTATCCTCGACTTCAAAGATCAGTTATTTTTTTATTAGGCTAACGTAGCAGAATTCACAGAAACATCACTTTTTGAGATTCAAGATTGCAGTTACGCCCCCTAGCGGCCATTTCAGAAACCTGAAAATGTTTTTCAGGTTTTTGCATTGGTCGTTTTAGTAAAACTTTTTTTTGCTCAAGCCTCTACGATGGATAGTTTCCCAGATACAGTACTTCGCATTCTTAGTTGGCCACCCTGTACATACTGTTGTTAATAACTGTTTGTAAATTTGTGCGTTTGTTCACCAGTTTGTTGTTTCAATGTTGGTGAATGTGCTAGTTTGCTGATGTTTGAGTGTTTGTGTGTTTTTGCTTGTTTCGTAGTGTTTCTGATGCTGGCTAACGTTTTTTGCTTTAGGGTTGTTTTGAGCTAAGTTTTTTATTTGTTGATATATATATATATATATATATATATATATATATATATATATATGCTTGGATGTTTACTTGTTTGCATGTTTGTATGTTGGATAGTACGCTTGTTCGCGAGCATGCTGGTTTGTAATTTAGTATATGGGTGTTTGCGTGTTAACTAGTTTGTTTTGATTCTTAGGTTTAGAAGTTTGGGATGCTTAGTCTGTTTGAATATTTACCTGGTCGCTAGTTTCTTTGATATTTGGAGCATTTAGGCTAACTCGTTAGGCATATAAAAATATTTTAATTCAAAATATTCCTGTAGAATTTTTTACAAGTCTTAGTTAAAAATGTTAAAAGAAACAAATTGTACAGGGTGGCCAGATAAGAATGCAAAGCGCTGTTTCTCGGAAACTATTCGCCGTAGAGATTTGCAGTAAAAAATTTTATTACTAAAGTGGCCAAAAAAAGAGACCGTGGAAAATATTTTAAAATTTGCAAGATGACCGCCAAGGGACGTAACCGGCATCCTAAACTTTTAGAATTATCTTTTATTGAAATCCACCTATTAAATGTACCAAAAAATTATATGCTTTTTAAATCTCAGCTTTATTCAAGTAATTTTTGTTTGAAGTATCTATTAAAATAAAGTGGGGGGTGGGGGGATTCAGTGATTTTTTAAATAAACAGCTGTAACTCCTAAACGATTGAACTGATTTTAATAAACCTAGTCTCGTTGGGAATAGCATTTATTGCTCCATCAAATCCATCTTACCTGTAATATGTCTAATTTTTAGTGATGCCGCTAGAGCGCGTTTTTTGATATATTATCAGAAAATTGCAAAATTCTCTAAAAAATTAAAAGCAACAATATGACTTTTTTTCATAAAAATGAGATGAAATCAGCCCTAAATAGGTTAGTGAAAACCGCATCTCGATATCTTCTTATTCATACCCTAAAATATCGAAGACAGAAGATTTAGTTATTATAAAATTTGAAAAAGTCAATATTACACGGGTTATTTATTTGTCTTCAATGAAAAATTTCATCATTTTATAATTTTTAAATAATAAAGGTTTTCATAATTTCAAAAATTAAATGTAATAATATGATAATATTTATTTTTGAAAGGTATTATTCCAAATTTGCGGAATTCTTTTTATTAATTTTATATATGGCCCTAAAAAGACCGATTGTGCAATAATACCTACTTAAGTATGTATTAAATAGGCATCAAGTACTTACTTAATACCTACTGAAATGCTCGAATTGTCTCCCATCGACCTCGATGGATTGTTGGACATTACAGCAGCTTCAACTTCTGCTCTTGACAGGCTACGAATGGCCTCTCGAATTCGTACTTTCATGTCGTCTCTCGTTGTTGGTGGAGTTTCGTAAACAATATGTTTTAACCGACCCCATAGATAAAAATCTGAACAGGTTAAGTCTGGGGATCGGGGTGGCCAAGGACATGGACTTCCTCGTCCAATCCACCTCTGATGATATATTAAATTTAAGTGTTCTCGCACATTTATTGAAAAATGTGCTGGGCAACCATCTAGTTGTAAAAACATATTTTGCCGTAATTGCAAGAGCACATCTTCTAATAAAATAGGCAATTGGTTTACCAGAAAATCAAGAAACACGGCACCATTTAGTGGTTCATCAAAGAAATAGGGACCTATAATGGTTCCGTCCAGGATGCCACACCACATATTAACACTCCAACGACTTTGATGTTGGCCCTCGTGCAACCAGTGAGTATTGGTGTCAGACTAATAATCCATATTATGCAAATTAACGTTTCCGTCACTTTTAAAAGTGGCCTCATCCGTCCAAAGAATTTCATATAAAAATCCTATATTTTCCTGATCACGCCCAATATCCAATGACAATAATCTATCCGTCGGTCAAAGTCTTCGTCGTGTAAGGCTCGATGTAGAACCATATCATACGGGTGCATTTTATAAATTTGAAATTACAAACACATTGTGAAACATGTAAAGTAGTATTTTCAGTGACATAAGAACTTACCTATAATAATAATAATAGTAATAATAATAATAATAATAATAATAATAATAATAATAATAATAATAATAATAATAATATATTTATTGTGTGAACGTGTTGGTACACTTACACTCGTCAGGTTTAGTAACACTTAATACAAGAATAACACATACTATTACAATAACTTACAAACACAGTACACTCGACCTACAGTATAAACTTACAGTATAAACTTACATTTCGCAAAAAAATTCATCCAAAGAGTAAAATGCATTAAAAATTAAAAACTCTTTAATTTTAGTTTTAAATTCAGAGAAAGGTAAACATTTAGTGTGACTTCTAGCTAATCTGCACAGTGCTAAACGAACATTTTCCTTTTATCTTGTATCGTGGTTATGTACATCAAATTGGTGCTTAGCTTGCGTAATGTGTTTTTTAGCATAACAGAGAGATTCTAAAATAAATAGAGAGGGAAAAGTTAAAATTCTTAATTCAATAAAGGCCTTTCGACAATCCTCCCTAAACTGAAGATTAGCCATAATTCTAACAGCTTTCCGTTGAAGGCGGAAAATACTTTGCCATGAAGCACTGTGTCCCCAAACTAAAATTGCATAAGACAGAGTACTTTGAATTAAATCAAAGTAAGCTGTACGTAAAACCCTTGTCGAAGTGTTGTTTTGAAGTCTTCTTAATAGGAAGATTGATTTGTTAATCTTTTTCGAAACATTACTACAGTGTGACTCAAAATTTAATTTATTATCGATAAAGCATCCCAGAAGTGATGTACCATCACCAAAGACTATATTAGTATTTATTTTCGATAGGGATAACGGCACAAAGGTTGTCTTAGCGTCATTCAATTTCAATTTATTATTAATACACCACTCGTTAACAGAATTGACACTCTCCCGAGCATTGTAAAACGCAATATTAATATCAGAGCTAGTTGCAATCAGAGTTGCATCATCTGCATAAAGGATGCAGGATATGTTAGAAGAAATCGACTCGGGTAAGTCATTAATATAAATTAAAAATAGAATTGGGCCAAGAACTGAACCTTGAGGTACCTACCCCGTATTGTATGGGAAGAATACCAGATAAAACGTTGTTCCAAAGTACGTGTTGATATCTTCCCCTCAAGTAGGAAGCTATCAACGCCGCACTCTTATCCTTTAAAATGTTTTGAATAGTAGTTCGTGACATATCCAACGCAAGAGACATTGCTCTCGTACTAACGTGGGGATTCAATGACAGCTATGCTAAGACATTATCAATATTGTCTTCCATTTTTCTAGCCGAGTCCCTTCCAGTATTACGCAAATTTTGCACTAAACACGCAAAAATTCTCGCATTGCGTGGACGCCGATCTGGATATCGAGATGAGTATACTTTTTTAGCCAATGCCGCATTTTGAAGACGTTCAAAATATACCGCAATCATATCAACAGCTTCAACATTTGTAAAAGACATTATAGGAAGTTTTAGGGACTTACTTGTCCCATAAACATAAATTACACTTTCTGTCAAATTTTAATATTTGAGGAATAAGATATCGAGATGCAGTTTTCTTTACCCTATTTAGGGATGATTTCATCTCATTTTTATGAAAAAAAAAATCATATTGTTGCATTTAATTTTTTAGAGAATTTTGCAATTTTCTGATATTATGTCAAAAAACGCGCTTTAGCGGCGTCACTAAAAATTAGACATATTACAGGTAAGATGGATTTGATGGAGCAATAAATGATCTTTCCAAGGAGACTAAGTTTATTGAAGTCAGTTTAGGAGTTACAGTTGTTTATTTAAAAAATTACTCGAATAAAGCTGAGGTTTAAAAATCATATAATTTTTTGGTAAATTTACTAGGTGGATTTCAGTAAAAATCACTTTAAAAGTTTGGGATGGCGGTTACGCTCCCTGGCGGTCATTTTGCAAATTTGAAAATATTTTCCACGTTTTTTTTTTGCCACTTTAGTAATAAACATTTTTACCGCAACTCTCTACGGCGAATAGGTATCGAGAAACAGCACTTTGCATTCTTATCTGGCCACCCGGTACATGTAATTATCCTATTGCAAATACTCTTAAATGACTAGATTAACAATACCATTAACTTTCTAAGAAACATGATTCTAAATTACCTTTTAGGGTAAACTCGTTTTACTTATTTTTGTAAAGTGTTAATATAGGAAAGTTTGTTATTTTACTTAGACGGAAGATTGCATTTGGGAAAACACAAATTTTACCTTACAATCTGATTTATAGATAACAAAACGGGCAAATGTATTTAAAAAAGTTACATTTAAAACAAATTTTCAGGTAATAATCAGAAAGAGATGAAATAGGTAACAATGAATAATATTATACTGAAATCAAACAAACCTCGCAACATCACTAAATGAATATGAAATTCGCTTATCAAAGAAACAATTGTACTTTACAGTCCCCATTTCCTTGTTTAATAGATGGAATTTAATTAGTCATTTGCAGCAGTAAACGGTATAGTGTCTGATTTAATAATTCTTGGAAATTAATAATAATTGTATGTTACTGAATTGACATACTTTGATGTTGCGCATTTGAACTGTATTGTCAGAGCCTGGCATTGTTTGTTGGCGCCTGGATTACTAAACCCACCATTCATCCAGAAATTCTTTACCGAATATTCCTTATTATTGGCTATCATTGACAAAATTCCGATATAAATGAAATATAAAGAAGCTCGTTTCTATACTTATTACATTTTAATTACAATTTGGTGATCTATTAATTGAGCGTTTTTAAAAATACTTTCAAAATTTATAAATTAATTATAATTACACATGTACCCAAATCAGTTAAAAAGGGAATAATTACAAAAACAATTATAACTATCCACTTAGACATAAAGATAATTATAGTGCTATTACCATTAACTCTTGAATTGTCGTGATGAAGTTTGATCTACTGCCTATTTGTACGAGACTCAAGCAAAAACAGGTGTACCAAAGCATGCAGAAGTCATCTTAAGCCAAACACCTTATGTAAACATGTGTTCATTTGCTTATTGTCATATATAATTAACTATAATCATAAACAATAGTATCAAGGATGAAAAAAAATTATTTGGTTTTAATTATTATTAATTTCAAATAATAATTCATTAGTTAAATGAACTTTATTAACACAATATGAGAATATTTTGTACATGTTTATAATTTTATGTATTGGATTCACTGGATAGGCTGACGTGAAATTCATTTTCATAGTAATCATCTAAAGCTATACTTAGTAAGGGTGTTATTTCACCCGTTTGTTTGGGAGTGCAGAACCCGGCTTAAAAAATGTGTTTAGTTTATTAGCACGTACAGGGTGGTTCATTTTCCATGTTTTCTGATGTGAAGTACCCCTTCCCTTACAGATAGACAAAAAGTAATATGGGGTCTTTATGCTCGAGTTTGGTGTTAATTAAGATCCAATAATCATAATCAAGATATCTCTGACCGTTATGGCGCAATTAACCAAAATTGAAAACATGGCGATTTTGAAAAACTTGAATAACTTTTTTATATCTAAATGTATCGACAAACTGTAAAAACATTCTTAAGACACTTTTTTAAGCACAATCCGTTAGTGCATTCATATTTTTAATACCTCCTTAATTTAAAAAGATATGACATAAAGTTGTATTTTTTTGTATGGAAACCATAGTTGGTTATGACATTTTTAAATAACATTTTTTTTGCTTTTTAAAAATATATAACACCTCTGTGCTATTTTAATAATTAATTGATTTTTTTACGTTTTTCTTATTGGTATATTTATTAAGGATAAGAGTTGGCTTAGACAACCAGATATGAAATTGATTGAAGATATTCTACTCAAAAAGGAAATTTCACTTCCAGTAAAATATTTTAGAGACATTTTGTAATTCAAATAAGTTTAATTGTAATGTTGTTCTTGTGGAATGGTAATAAATTATAAAAGCTAAAGATTGTTTATAAAATTATCAAAAAACCTCAAATGCAAATTGAAATGAAATGAAAATAAACAATATAACAACAACAGAAATTATGAAAAGCTAACAGCAATCAATTTTTATACGTATGTAAACATCTAATTTTATAAACGAACAAAAATATGAACACAAAATATCAATATAAAAAACACACTAAAACTACAAATATTTTTTTAACTGTGCGTCCTCTTTTTGGATGCAGACTTCGCATCGTCTTCTAATTGAAAGTTATACATAGATAATAGTATTAATTGTGTAAAAACCACACGAAAATTTTCTTTTAACTCATTCACAGTATTATTAGTTCTTTTGTATATAATGTTTTTCAGAAAACCTCATAAAAAGAAATCTAAAGACCAAAGATCGGGTGAACGAGCAGGCCACAGAATTTGTGCTGTCGTACCCATCCAGTTATTAGGAAAACGTAAATTTAAGTAGGCACTAACTACACGGGAATTATGTGCGAGAGCTTCGTCTTGCTGAAATATGACGTTGAAATATTGTGCTAAAGGAAGACTCTCTCCAAATGAATTCGTAGAATATCGAGATATTTCATTGAGTTTAATGTTCCTTCATACATGTGATAATCGTTTTTAAAGCAGCACCACACATTTATTCCAAATTTCCCTTGCCTCCTGCGGACAACACTGATATGGCCGTTAGTATCTGCCCAGTAAGTTGTTGACTTTGCTTCAACTTGTCCTAAGACGACCATTGAATTTTCTTCAGAATTTCGTTTAAAGTAAGTTTTTGGCGTGGGATTTTTAAAAGAACCGAATTCAATTAAATTTTTCTCTAATCTAAAATTTAATTTTATAGTTGGCTTTATACGTTTCCCAAACGGTTATATTAATAGCAGGCTGATGTTTTCAACTTTGACAAAATTATTATAAGTTTTTGTTATGAACGAATAAGTTCAAAGTTAAATATGTAATTAAAAATTATTATTAATTTTATTAAATACATAAATAAAAAGTTTACCTCGAGTAGGATTTGAACCTACGACCTGTACTTTGCTAGAGTACCGCGCTACCAACTGCGCCACCAAGGTTCAAGCCCCAATCGATGTAAATTTTGTCTTTATGTATGTAGAACTGATGTAAATTCTAAATATAATGAGATTACAATCAAATCACTTATATTAATGGAATGTGAGCCTGCAATATCGCAAGGATTCACACATCCCAAAGCAACTTGACATAGCCAAGTTGACAAAATTGTTTACATCTTTAACAATTTTTAACAAATATTACTACTGACGAAGATAACTGTAAGTGTTATCGAAACGTTTAGATTGTATAATTTAAAATACACCATTAAAAGTACATATTTTATTAATTAAGATATTGTTTGAGCTAGCAAAAATTTCAATTTATATTAACTATACCGTTCAAAAATATTTTTATTTGGCTGCTGTCTTTCATAAAAATTTTGTAAATATAATTGCGATGCCACAGTCTTATCACCTTAGCATAATATAAAAGACTTTAATGGTAATAACTAAATTCCAAGATCACTTTGTTGCACACTTCTAATTTTTAATTTATTATTTGACATATTGGTATCATTTGTTTTTACTTAAATAGATCTCAGCCCCCTATGCCTACTGTGTGTTCTTAATATAAAAAGTAAATAAGAAAAACTTAAAAAATAAATAAATTATTAAAATAGCATAGAAGTTTTATATATTTTTGAAAAGCACAAAAAAAATATCATTTAAAAATGTCATAGCCAACATGGTTTTCATATAAAAAAATACAACTTTGTCATATTTTTTTTAGTTAAGGAGGTATTAAAAATGTGAATGCACTAACGGATTCTACTTAAAAAGTGTCTTGAAAATGTTTTTACAGTTTGTCGATAGGTACATTCAGAAAGAAAAAAGTTATTCAAGTTTTTCAAAATCGCCATTTTTTCAGTTTTGCCTAATTGCGCAATAACGGTCAGAGATGTCTTGATTATGACTATTGTATCTTAATTAACACCAAAATCGAGCACAAGGACCCCATATTACTTTTTGGCTGTCTGTAATAAAAAGGGTACTTCCCATAAGAAAACATCATCAATGAACCACCCTGTACAGGGATAGTTCTACTAGTACTTTTAAGCAAATTTATTGCTTAATAATCTACAGTGTGTTGTTAATAATTGCCAAAAATGTCTTTTTTCAAACATGAATATCTTATTTATTTTAAATAGAACACTCAATATTTTATTTTGTTATGATTGTACATTCGAATGTCTATTGTGTAATGTACAGGGTGTCCCAACGATAGAGTAAAGTAAGTTTATGCTTAACTAGAATTATTTGTGTAAATATTGTATAGACCATGGGGTAGAGGTAAGAAGTGTGCATTTTTTAAAATATTGGAAGTTATACAGGGTGTGCCAGAAAAGCAGGACGTGAAAAAGTATGATTTTTTTAAATTTATTTGATTTTAGTTTTTAATTCTACGTGTCCATACAAACATATTTTGTCATAAAAAAGATTGGCTGAAAGTTTTTAGTTCCTGAGATATTCGCGTTTAAAGATTATTATGGTCATTTTCGTGGGGTTGATGAATGGGCAATTGTTCCGTTATTTCACAATAAAAAAAATTGATATTTCGTGTGAAAAATGAGTGATATTATACTAACGTTTAGACCGAGTAGTATTTCTAATTTTCTCAACAGGGTGTTTGTTATAACCATTCAAATTTGAAAATTCTCAAATTAAAAAATCAGTTTTTTAATTGCACACCTATATATTTTATTTCATTTTATTCGGGATTAAAAAATCTATCATTTTTGTCAAATATATCCTATATCTATCTTTGATAGTTTTCGAGTAATTTCGATTTCTTCACACTAGCTACTTTATTTTCGATAACATTGCATTGCATGGATCTTGGTAGCCATGGAAAATAATAATTGCGTTACTAAGATACAAAGGTTTCGTACTTGTCAAAATAAACACATATTAAATTTGTCGTTTTCGCATTTAACTTGTTATCAATTCTTGTATCAATTATGGATTATTCGACAAATTAATTAATTGATATGATATACGTGTTGGGCGAGGCTGAAAAAAACCCTTTATTGGCACAACGAATCTACAAAATGAAATATTTAATAATATTTCAAGTTCTTTTTCTTCATTAGCTGCCCTTTTATTAACAACTTTACGTTTGAAGTATTTAACACTACCGCTAGAATCAAATCTATCCATCAAATTTTCCAAGCCAACAGTAGTAGGTATTCGACGTTCAGGATATTTCATTTTGTACATTCGTTGTGCCAATAAAGGGTTTTTTTCAGCCTCGCCTAACACGTATATCATATCAATTAATTCATTTGTCGAATAATCCATAATTGATACAAGAATTGATAAGTTAAATGCGAAAACGACAAATTTAATATGTGTTTATTTTGACAAGTAGGAAACCTTTGTATCTTAGTAACGCAATTATTATTTTCCATGGCTACCAAGATCCATGCAATGCAATGTTATCGAAAATAAAGTAGCTAGTGTGAAAAATCGAAATTACTCGAAAACTATCAAAGATAGATATAGGATATATTTGACAAAATGATAGATTTTTAATCCCGAATAAAATGAAATAAAATATATAGGGTGTGCAATTAAAAAACTGATTTTTTAATTTGAGAATTTTCAAATTTGAATGGTTATAACAAACACCCTGTTGAGAAAATTAGAAATACTACTCGGTCTAAACGTTAGTATAATATCACTCATTTTTCACACGAAATATCAATTTTTTATTGTGAAATAACGGAACAATTGCCCATTCATCAACCCCACGAAAATGACCATAATAATCTTTAAACGCGAATATCTCAAGAACTAAAAACTTTCAGCCAATATTTTGTATGACAAAATATGTTTGTATGGACACGTAGAATTAAAAACTAAAATCAAATACGGGGTGTTCTATTTAAAAAAATCATACTTTTTCACGTCCTGCTTTTCTGGCACACCCTGTATAACTTCCAATGTTTTAAAAAAATGCACACTTCTTACCTCTACCCCATGGTCTATACAATATTTACACAAATAATTCTAGTTAAGCATAAACTTACTTTACTCTATCGTTGGGACACCCTGTATATATGTCATATTTCGGAAATATGTAGTTTTGAAGTTATAGACAATTTTCTAGTTTACGTGCCATTAAATGTAATACTGTTAGACGTATTCCCTAACTTCAAATCGAATAGATATGAAGCAAATCGAATAGAGGTTGTATGGTCGAATAGAAGTTATTTCTGTATCGTATTCCGTAACTGTCAACAATTTCAATTGTAGAAATGGACCAAACAAACGCGATAGAAGTTCAATTCAATGAGGTTGTGGCAGTAGATATCTAGGTAGAAATCGGAATTATGAGCCGGGTTGTATTTACGCTTGCGCAGCAGTGTAGTGTACACTGTTTATTATTTATTTGAAGGTTAAGTGAGCGAAATGGCAATTAATTTAGATTTTCCATTAATTATTGCTAACGAACTACAACAACAAATAGAAATGTAAATATTCTTACGCTTTATCATATTTTATTTTGTAGACAATTATTTGAGTTAGAAAGAAGGGTGTTACGAGACAAGAGTAATCCTTTTGAAATTCCGGATGTCTTATTTAAAAAACGTTATCGTTTACCGAAGCATTTAGCTAGAAACTTAATTGATGAGATTAGTATATTTCTAATAGTAGCAGTAAGAAACACCTCCATTGCAAACCACATTAAGGTTAACCGATATTTATTATGCATGCTGCAAATATCATTTCTTAATGCAACTTAATTTTAGATCTTATGTGCCCTACCTTTTTTTGCACATGGCAGCTACCAAAAAAGTGTAGGGCAAGATTTTTTGTTGGCTATAAGTCAAACTACTGTAAGTCGCAGTGTAGCAGCAGTTGGCGAAATTCTGTCGACACATTTTTGCCAACAATACATTCGATTCCCACGGAATGAAGAAGAAAGACGTGGAATTAAAAAAGAGTATGTGATCCATAATAATTCGTGTTACGATGCAACAAAAATTTAATTGTTTATTTAGGTTTATGCGAAAGTACAACTTTCCGGGAGTCATTGGTTGCATAGACTGCACACATGCGGCTATTGTTGCACCTCCACTTGACCATCCGGAACATCCAGGTTTTGCGTTTTTAAATAGAAAGGGATTTCACAGTATAAACGTTCAACTTGTTAGTATTATAACTTAATGGATATAAATAACAGATGTTACATGTACGTATTTTGTAGATATTTGATTCAGAGTTAAACATTTTAACTGTAATGCAAGATACCCAGGTTCTACACATGATACTGCAATATGGAACATGTCAAATGTTTCAGACCACTTGCAAGAGATAAATGACCGTGGTACTTGGTTACTTGGTATTCAAATTAAGAGTTGGGTTATTACTATCTTTATAATTAATTTTTCAGGTGATTCAGGTTATCCACTTCAACCGTGGAATGACACCAATAGAAGGAGCCGCTGAAGGTACACCTGAAGCCCGTTACACGTCAGCACACATACATGTTCACAACTGTATTGAAAGGTGTAATGGTGTTTTAAAATCTCGATTTAGATGCTCGCTGAAACACCGTGTTCTACACTATAGCCCTTTGCAAGCGGCTAAAATAATTTACTCGTGCTGTGTGCTGCATAACATTTTAATTCAAAATAACGTAGAGGTCGACGTAGTTTTAGAAAATGAAAATAATGCAATAATACACAATGTGGAAGGTGCGTCAAGTCCAAAACATTTGATAAAACAATGATATGCATTTATTTAAATTACAGATCAACAGAATGGCAACATTTGAGCAGCAGGTAGACGGATTAGGTCACAATTAATTAGAAATAATTGTATGTAAACAGAAATTTATGCTGTAGTACTTTATTTACATATACATTTCTTTTTCTCTTAAAGCCACTTCTTTTTCTTTTAAAGCCACTTCTTTTTCTTTTAAAGCCAGCTCTTTTTCTTTATTCTTGGCCTCAAGACAACGAATTTTTAATTCAAATTCTTTCAACTCTAATTCTTTTTTCGTTTATTCGCTAGTATTTGCAGAATTCGTCTGTAGAGCTAGTACTCTGTTTAATATTTCAACAGTTGCAGTTTGGCCCTCTGCAAATGCTTTTGCTACATTTTCAAGGATGGATGATTTATCTACAGAAGTACAGTTTTACGAATTAAGAAAACAATTATTTAATTTAGATATGAAATACAATGCATTACCTTTACATGTAATTTTTGCCCTTTTTACAGAAGGACTTTGGATCGTATCCGATAAAAATTTTCGTTTATGTGGACGTACAAAGTCATTAAGTTCTACCACTTCCGGCAAGGGTATTTCAGTTGGTAGTGGTGTTGAATCTAGTGGAGGTTCCACTTCCGCAAATATACCAATTTTTCCTCCACGTCTTCATTCTCCAACAGATTGGCGGGATTTTCTAACAGTTCGTATTTTCACTAAAATTTGTTGTTTAGATTCGTCTTAAATGTCACAAATGGTCATTAAGGTTGAGAATGGTTTACATATACAGTGTTGTCATACTTACCAGACAGATGCCGATAGAAATCGTTTCAATTGTAAGTTGCAAACTTCAACTGCTGTTAGGGAATACCAATTATCGTAAACTAGCAACCCGATACAAGTTTGTCATTACGATTTAATGAAATTCCGATTCGATTTGTCAACTTCTATTCGTTTTTGTGAAAGTTAGGGAATAAGCTAGATTGAAATAGTAAAATTCAAAGTTAACTCTATTTATCAAATGCGAATCTAGCATTGTTGATGTTGACACTTGCAGGTGTATATTAATTGTCAGTTTATATTTGAATAAAATCCGAAGGCATACAGTGTAAATGAACGATTAAGTTGAAATGAATGCTACATCAGAAACAATAAATCTCCATCTTTATCATTAAGGGAGTACCGCACATTGTATCCTCAATACCTAGTAACGACTTACACAATATTTTCAAAAATTCAAAGGGATCTCCAGAGTGGTGTAGTTATTAATAACAAAAGAAACTGTACGAAATCAGCACTGAACGACAAGCAATTGGATGTTCATCTATACTTCCACGAAAATGACGAAAATTCTCAAAGGGATATTTCTAGAGATATCCCAAATATTAGTAAAACAGTATCCAGAAAACATTAGCAATTAATGGTTACGATCCTTATAAATTTACTCCTATGTAACAACTATCAGCAGCAGATTTTGAAAGTAGATTCAGTTTTTGCAACACTATGATGAATAAGCAGTTTCAAAGTGATATTTTCAAGAAAATCCTCTGGACCGGTGAGGCGATCTTTAATATTGCTGCTATATTCAATAGAAAAATTTACATTATTGGGCTACAAGCAACGAGCACAGATTAAAAACAATTCAACACCAGGGACATCAAAGTGCGTGTGTACGGTGTGAGATTACTTCTGATCGTGTGATTGGGTCTTAATCGATGGATTACCAAATCACATAAGAGAAAATATTGTATACCAGTAGTATAAAACGCTTCACCATACTGTGGCCCAAGTCGTCCAATACTTAAATAACAATTTTGATACTTGGATGTTACATTCCCGTAGGAAATAAGTTATTGTAGAAATTACGTCAACACAGTTAACATCACAGCCGTGAATTTCTGCATATATCAAACCTTTTATGTAGTAATTAGGCAACAATTATTCGCCGTTAAATTAAAATTTTGCACCCCAAGAAGAGACAAGTGAAAAAATTACATTGACAAGGTAAACTTGACACGGTCCAACTTATGTAGATAATTAATCTTTCCTTGCTTATTAATTAAACATTAATAATGGGCCATTCTACATTAAACAAAGCATATACATCTAAAAAGCAGGTAGGTAACCTTAAAATTTACTAGGAATTTGTATATTAGAATATTTCATAAGTAATTTGTAACGATAAGAGTGTTTAAAAGTAAACACACGCAATTTTACATTAAGTTGTTTCCTATCATGGTACATAATCTTATTTTTATAACGATAAATAGCGCCTAATTACTACATAAGAAAAACATAGTTTATGCAAAAGTTCAAAAATCTGTTAATTAATCTGGTAATTACTGCATAAAAAGTTTATTTATGCAGTGGGTAGCGGTTGTGTGAAGTTAACCATGTTGATGTAAATATTTTCTTCAACAACTAGATAAGGGCACAAAATTCAGTTTTAGTGGCGCATAATGGGTGGTTAATTATCGATCAAGAATAAATTCATTTATTCATAAGGCAAATAAGTTAGTGTTGTTGAAATAGTTTTTCGTATAACTTATTTCCTATGGGGGCCTAAAGTTTTATTTCAGCTGCACAAAGTGGCGCATAAATGGCGCCTAATTATTTTATACGAAAAAATTAGTTCAATCAAAAGTTCACGGCTGCGAAGTTAGCTGCGTTAATATAATTTTTACAATAACATATTTCTTATAGGGGCGCAAAATTTAATTTATTTTATCCGCGTAAAACGGTACATAATGGGTACTTAAATATCGCGCAAGAAAATTTAATTTATTCATGAAGTTACCCTTACCGATGTAACTTTTACAATAACTTCTTTTCTTTAAGGATGCCAAACTTTGTTTTAACGGCGCTAAACAGCACATAATGGGTGCCTAATTATCGCGAAAGAAAAAATTAATTTATCTATAAGATTGTGAAAGTACATAATAAGCTCCTCATTACTTCAAAAGAGAAAATCGATTTATATAGATGTTAACGCCTTCTCAACGTAATTTTACAATAACTTCTTTCCTATAAGAGCGCTAAATTTTATTTTAACGTCGCAAAGTAGCTCATAATTGGCGCCTGGTGCGTGTGCGTGTCCGTGTGCGTGTTCGTGTGCGTGTGCGTGTGCGTATGTGTGGGCGTGTGCGTGTGCGTGTACGTATGCGTGTGCGTGTGCGTGTGCGTGTGCGTGTGCGTGTGCGTGTGCGTGTGCGTGTGCGTGCGCGTGCGCGTGTACGTGTTCGTGCGTGCGCGTGCGCGTGTTCGTTAACCATTCAACTTATTTTTTTCTTATTTGAATTGTAGAGAGCCTTCCCCAACAATTTTATTGTAAAGTTTAATTAAAGGAAACAGTCAGTTCATAACAAAAACTTATAATAAGTCAGTTTAGGTGTTGCACATTAATAGTGCTTTATTAGATTTAGCTTTAGATTCGATTTTTTAATATGTTAAATTATATGAAGGATCGCAAAAGTTCAATACAATTTATACTTTTGCTATTCTTGGCAAGATTTGTAACTGTTGGCTTGATAATTGAGTTTCTTTATAATAAGCCGATTACAAAATTTAGTTGCTTTAATTCCGTTGATTGAATTTAACATACAATGCAGCTCTTACCTCAGTGACTTTATCACATTACAAATCATTATTTACTCATCTATATTTATGAGAATCAGAGCTACGATTTGAACTAATGTGAATTATACTAGCCAATACTTAAGATATTGATATTAAAATTTCAAACAATAGTTGGATGGAACATAACTTCCAAATAACGCACCTATCGTTACGACTGTTATATTTTAGGATAGAGAACAGTAATTTCGTATTTAGCTATTATTGTTCTAGATTTATTTATTTTGAATTATTGGTGATAATTTTCAATTTCAAGTCTTATTTCGAACCCCTGCATTTCCATTGCAGTCAATCGGTACATTGCTTATTTTTATATATACTACATGATGCTAGCGCGGTTTGATCGTGTAGCAGTGTGTAGTTGAGTTACATTTTTTTAGATTTATCAAAGATGATACTCTTTTAGGAGGCACATGCGAATAGAATAAAATCAATTTTTATTCAATATATTCCTTACTTACACACCATGTTGAATTGTTAATATGTGAAGGAAACTCACGCTTTACTGAAACTTTGTATATGTAAAACCAATACCTGTTAACTAACTATAGCGCACACGCACCTTTCCTAACGTGAAATGCTTTTTCAATACAAGTGGTTAACCCTTTCATGTACAATTTTTTTCTACTGGAGAAAAAAGTATTTACCACTCAATTATTATTTAAAAGGAACCACTAGACGTGTATAAACTCGAATTTGATATTAATTTTGTGCCCTACCTCCCTTTTTGGAGGTTACCGATTGGAATCACTGAGAATGAGAACATGCAAAATAGATAAAGGATTCTTGAACATCTCTTTAATTCTTATCGTGGACGCAAGTGAGAGCTACACAGATATAATCATTTAGCACGAATGTTTGTTCTGCAGAATTCGACCAACATGTAATGGAGATAAACGCCTCCCTTTAAAGGTTTCATATCTTTTTATTATCGCAGGTCGTGAGACAATATATTGTTTACTTTTAGTGCACTAACGATCTACAGAATCCAAAGGATGCTGCGCTTTGTAGTTCGAAGACACATGCACACATATAATATCGTACCGGTTTACGACAGTTATGTTCTTGGAAGATTCAAAAGATCCTATTCCTTTATTCATGAGATCTTTATCAGGTACTAAAGTATAACTAAGCGAACTCAAAACGTGTACTATACCAGTTGCTAAGTATCCTCTTTCCTTTAGTGTAGACAGTAATTTATAAAACGTAAACCAATTAGGTATAAATGTCTTTAAATTCATATACGGTGGTAAGCCTCTGGTAAAACGCACTCCGCTTACTCCTAAATCACTTTCATGTTTCCTTTCCCAATGTATATCTCAAAATCTCATACAATTCCACTTACACCAGCACGAGCACATACTTTAATTCCAGATTTGTGAGATTTGTTGTTTATATCCCACGGGAATGACCTATGAAGGGGACGATTATCTTGTCATCACTATTGAACTGTTCAGGTTCGATTTTCTTCATATTCTTCTATAAGGGAGAGATGTATAGTCATACTTTGAATAGTTTATCATAACGCAAATAGTCACGATGCAGCATATTCATATTATCGTTGATACGTTAATTGTCAACGCGATTTCTCGACATAACATCAGCGACTGAACTGGATCGTGTTTCATTTTCCCACTACATTCTATAAAATGAATGAATTCCTACGAACTGTTCAATTTCATTCTTATTTGCATGGACACATCTGTCATGTGTCTGAGTTGAATATTAATTTGTTTGGTACGTTATATTCGCAAGCATTTCGTCATCAACGAATATTTTGAAATATTCCAAAAATGGCATATCTTCCAATGGAGAATCTTAGAATTTCTCAGAAAAAGCAGTATATACTTCATCTATATCCTTGCCTTCCCAGGAAGGGCGGAGAGAGTGGACACACACACTCTCTCTCTCTCTCTCTCTCTCTCTCTCTCTCTCTTTTGAGAGAGGAAGGAAGGAAGGAAGCATTTTCTACGCGCGTGCGAAATTCAGTTTTGATATTACTTCTACATTGAGATCGTTCTGTTTCAAATAAAAGTGAAATACAACCAGGAAGGGTGGGGATAGTAGACACACATCTCTCTCTCTCTCTCTTTCTCTCTCTCCCTATTGATAGACGTAACAGAGCCCTCATACAACTTGGGAGGAAGCATTTCCTACGCGCGTGTGAACTTCAATTTTGATATTACTTCTACTTCGAGATTGTTCCATTTCAAAACGTGTACGTTTATTCAAAATTGCAATTTACATGCATACAACGCATTTAACGCATGTACTGTATAAAATTCATTAGTAAGTAATAACTTATTTCAAGCAAGCTACAATTATTTTTAACTGCCATAATAATATATTTTCACGTCATTAAATGACAGTGTGTACACACTGTTCTGACACCAAAAACTTTGACATCACGATTATTTCTATTGAGTATTATCAGTATCACAATGTCTGCAAAGTCGAAACCTAAATGTCAAGAATTGCCGAACGTATTTGGAACGATGACCACCGAATCCAATTGGACAACATACAGATAGTGGCAAAGAGCGAAAATACAACACGCCGGAAGCTTGAAGAAACTACTTACATCGCACTGGCACGAAATGCGATGAGCTAAGCTAATGTAGAAATGAAAAAGGTTCCAAATAATGCGCGAAGAGCTTAGGCGCAATAGGTTATTCCGAAACATGCCCAATAAACGGTAAACCCATAATTTGATTGAATACACGTTCATGATTTTTATTGGTACCCACTGTTTTTTTTTCGTCCAGCTTTACCTTTTCCTTGGTGTAGCACACTTCCACTAAATTCTGCTATAATGTGCAGTACAATAGCATTACTTAGTGCCTGTTTATTGAAATGCTCCGAAAATTATTCGCGGACGAATTTAGTGCTTGAACCATTTGGTCTACCTAAACCGGATGGGCGAAAACAGTGCTCAACTAAAAATACTTTCTCTTCAGTAGGTAACGTTATTTACGATCTCTTGTTCCAATACTGTAAATTAATAGCCATATTATATGGAATCAGGTTCTACATTCCACTGATACCAAATGGAATCATGCATATTTTCACAAGATCTAGACTAAGCAAACGGCATGTAACAGAAACAACTATTATGTTATTTATTTCTAATACTTATACGACACCTGTATTTGTTCTTCACAATAGAAGTGACTATTTTGACAGTTATCTTCGGTTCAAAATCACTCGTAAATGTAAGGTGACTACTATAGAACGTGACCAATAACATATACTGACAGCGACAACCATAGAAACTCTTGTCAATAATATTAAATCTTATATCTGCGCAGTATTTTTGCAAAAACAATGATGATTCCAATTAGAATCATTGTGCTGGAAACGGTCAGCAGCACAGAATGTGGAAGAAATCTGAAATACAGCAACAAGGAAATAGGTACTTTTCTCCCAAATCGGGACATTCAGGATGAGTGTTTAGTGTGGGATTAGTCGATTACGATTATGATATAGTACATCACAAAAAGCTATTTACAAAAATTGTAGGCAACGATATGCTCGTTATTTGGAAAATATGCCGATCTCTACAGGGTGATTCATAACTACGTGGTAACACAAACATACAATTTTTTAAGTGGGACACCCTGTATATTTCTTCATATTTAGATTCCTCTTATAAACCCTGTTCTTACAATATGAGGTTGCACATAATCATACATAACCATACAGAGTATTTAAAGAGTTATGACCATTTCTATGTCGAAACCTCTATGAAATTATATGTATAGAGTAATAATTAAATAATTGTTTATTTTACATAAAAAGGTAAACAATACGTCCTAGTATTAAAACTAACTGTAATAAAAATCATCGACGAATAACTGTATACAGAGTGAGACATAAAAAAAAATTTCTCAAATTTTTAAATGCACCCCCATATATTTTATTTTCTCAAAAGATTGTATTTGTGGTTTAAACAGAATATTTAGTATCACAAAATTGTTCAAAATGTTCACTTACAACGTCAATGCAAGTTTGTATTCGATTTTCAAATGAGTGGGCTACATTTGTACATCAATACTATTAAATGCTTCTCTTATCCTATTTTTCATAACATCTGGTGTTGTTGGAGACTTGTGGTACACACGATTTTTTATGTAGCCCCGCATAAGAAATCAATGTTTGACAACTCCGGTGATCGAGCTGGCGATGCAGTTGTTCCTCCTCTGCCTACCCACCTCGCAGGAAAGTGATTATTTAGATGATTGTGAATTGCGGCAGTGTGATCAACACGAGCACCATCGTGTAAAAACCACATTCTTTGTCGAATATTCAGTGGAACGTGTAGTAGTAACAATGGCAAATGATTATTGAGAAAATCTAAATATACACCACCAGTGACACGGCCGTTAAAAAAATGTGGGCCAAATACATAGTCCCCAATAATACCGCCTAATTTGACTATGAGTATTACTACAGTAAGGATTGCTTGTTGCATAGTAATAAAAATTATGCCTATTCACTGTTCCATTTTTGTGAAATGTAGCCTCATCTCCAGAAAGCAGAAAACTGAAAAAAAATCAGTCACCACGGATTTGCTGCTGAGCTTATTCACAAAAAAACTAATCTGCGAGGATAACCATCGTTTGTCAATTCTTGATGTAATTGTATGTGGTAGAGATGTATTTAATGTTTGTGAAGTATGTTTACGGGCGATGTTTGACTAATATGTTGACGTGATATTCCACGAGTGCTAATGTGAGGATCCTTATTAACGGCTAGCAGGCTATCATATACCTTTTGTTCGGTTATAACATTTTTATTCCTTTCATGTTTGTCATGTACCACTGATCTAGTACGAACGATCTGTTAATCTTTCAAGCGCTTTTGTTTTTGGGCGCCTCCGTTCAGGATATCGCTATTGATATATTCTACATGCCAGTAGACAATTTCTCGAACTTTCTCCAAACACCCAAATCATATCATATAATACTTAATACGAGAACTGTCATTTTTTCAAAGCCTACCTGTTTTGTTCTCTTAAAGATGTTTTGGTTAGGTTATTGTTGAAATAATATTAATCTAGAAATTGTCTACCTTCATTGTATATTGTTATGCTTTATGTTATGTTTTAATTGTTTACTGTATAAAAATAATTTTGCAACATTATTATCCAAGATTAAATTATTTTTAGTCACACAAACTTAAGGTATCCCTAAAACTTGAAGACGATTAAACATTTCTCGGAAAGTAATGAATTTAGGTATAGGGAATGCTGCATACAAATGAAAGGGTATAACAAATATAATCTTTTGAGAAAATAAAATATAGGGAGGTGCATTTAAAAAAATTGAGAATATTTTCTTTTTTGACTCACCCTGTATATAGATATTCGTCGATAATTTTTGTTACAGTTAGTTTTAATACTAGAACACTAGAAAGAACCTTATTGTGTAAAATACGTGTTTATTACTTTTCCATATACATAGTGTTTATTTCACAGCGATTTCGATATAAAAATGGTCATAACTCTTTAAATACTCTATATGATTTGTACAACCTCATATTGTTAGAACAGGGATTATAAGAGGAATCTGAATATGAGGAAATATACAGGGTGTCCCATTTAAAAAATTGTATGTTTGAGTTACCACGTAGTTATGAATCACCCTGTAGAGATCGGTATATTTTTCAAATAACGAGCATATCGTTGCCTACAATTTTTATAGTAATAACTTTCTATCAATTTAATTCATTTGTTAATTTTTCCACAGAGTGGCCAGACAAGCAAATTCGATGTCATTCTACTTGAGCTCATTTGTGAAAAATAGTTACAAATGGATGTCTTTCCCGTTTGTGAACTCAGCTAGTTTTCTCTTTTTTGGAAGCTTCCCTTGAAAATAAGAAACTAGACTCATATACAGCGTTTGTTTGAATATTCGTCATCCGGTGGTTAATTTAACATAAAGCATTTAAAAACATAAACAATTGTTACCTGTCAATCACACTATCCTAAATCCTTTTTGTTCTTAAGTTAAAACAACCGTTAAAGTTTTTCTAATATAATCGGATTTGTATTGTTACTATTTTGAAATTCTTTGCTTAAAAGCTTAAGCTAAGGACCCATACCTACTTAACGTTAATACGCATTTAATTTGACAAAATTTTGCTAATTCCGTTCATTTATACTGTACTGAATATTCTTGAGTTTTATTAGTTGATGTTGCTCTCATTTCATCCTCAGTCAATAAAAGAGAGGCGGATTTACACTAGAAAATTATTTATTTCATTTTTCAGTATTATATGATTTTTTTTAATGTTTATTGCTGAAAAATTAATTACTTTTCGTTCATGTTTAAACTCAAAGAGCATTATTTTAAACCGATTAATAATTTATAACATCAGAAAGAGAGTTTGATTGGTATTTCCAAAAAAAATTTAATAAAAAAGGGTTTTTTGTATATTTTCGTTCAATAATTGGTTATAATACAAATCGAAATTAGTGGGGCGGTGTAAATTGCGTTTTGATTGAATGCCAAAATTGCTGACTACCATAAAGTGGCTATGGCTTATAGGTGTCGACCCTCTAAGCAAACACAATGCATAAGCCGACAAATTAAACTCGGGATTGAGATTCTGAATGACGACATTTCATAAAAAAGGATTGGACACATTGAAATATGAAGAGCTCCATAGATTACCGACCTAATTTGATGTACTTTTCCTCGGGTATTGATACTTATACTTCGTGATGATATTGATATTGATATTGGAAGTGAAATTCAATTTAAAGCCTCATATATTACCTAACTTAAGAGAGAAGTCAAATTTTCCATAATACTTTTTCATTCACCCTTACTTTAATTATTTCTTATTGAATCCTTTCAGGACTATAATTGAATAAATTTCTCGAAAAATTTTACAATTCAGGCTTTATAACACCAATTCGTCTGTTCTCTGCTTCTCAATTCAATAGCTCTATAATCGGCTCGTTGCGCCTTAAGTGTCTGAAAGAAGCGAGCAAAGAGTGATTGTGGGGAAATGGCTTGGAATGGCATAAGGAAGGAAGCCGCCGGATCGGTACAGGGCGAAGCTGTACACCCGCAATTAGTCCCTCTAATGTTACCGATCATTTGATTGTTACGTTTCACATACAACGAACAATTTACACGATTAAAAGTGTGCATACGATAATAACCCTCTTTTTTTGCATCCTATTTAATCTATCGACTCGATTTTTTTTATTTGTACATTTTAAATTAATTAAGCCTTAGTCCCTTTGGTGTCTAAAGTTTATGTTACAGTTTAAAAATCGCTTATTTATTAATCTAAGCATAGGATATTAATTCTCGACTTTCAAGTTTTTAATTTCCTCTATCACGCATAATACTTTTCTTTCTGATGTAGAATGCACAACCAGGTGTTTTAATCCCATCGACGAAGAAAAATCATAATACTCCGTCTTACACAACACCTGATTTTGGGCCCGTTGATTATTACATTAACAAACCCATCATGGATTTACCCTGTGCTGCACCTACAATCTTGCCGATTTACGTAGTAATATAAACAGAATTGTAAAAATTAACTTAAAGGGAAAAAATCTGGAGTGTCTCCACTCACTATTCCCGTGTACATAAAAGTACTAACAGGTTTAAAAAAAATATATACAGGAAGTATACACATTCACATTATTTTCTTCTTCTTTGTATCTATTTCAACTTCTTGTGTCCTATCTTATCGGGGCAGTAGGCTAAATCAATGCCAGCACTGCCCGGTAGTACGACGATACCGTTAAAAGGAAATGTTACACCGTCCGGGGCACGATTTGGCTAAACTTCAATGCCTCAAATTGACTTAGCTACAAGGGGCGGTGAAGATCGAAACAGACAAGCCATATTGTTGATGACAGTGCAACGAAAGAATGGCGAGTTGGTACGTGGGAATGTTAGAGGTATGCATGATATAGAATTTGAAATTGTGAATGTAATGAATGAAAGGGAGTGTGTATCGGAGACAAAGCACAAAGAAAAGGATGCTCCGGAATAATGTAGAGAACGCGTCGAACGTATGTAAGCCAAATAAAAGAGTGGTAATATAGGGAGATATTCGGAGAACAACGCGTCAATGAGAATGGTGAACGCCTGGTAGTAGAATAAGCCCAGAATAGGACAATATCATCATAATTAATTAAAAGTGGTGGGGGCGGTGTGCGGTTAATTAAAAGTAGTGTGGGGGTCTAGGATTGGGGTTGAGGGTGGAGTCGGCTTCTTTTCGGAGGCCATTTTCAACCCCTGGGCGAAGTTTAGCCCCTAATTAAGGTCCTTTTGGCAATATTAAGAGTTTTTTGGTGGTCTAAACTCCTGGTTAGGGGTGTTGGATGCCCCTAGAGTGTGGTCTAGCTGCCATTTTGGTTGAGTTAAGGGGGGTTAAAACTAGATAAGGCGCTTATGGCTTCATTAAGGCGGGGCTAAGACTAGGCCACACACATTCCTTTCACCTGGTTGATTGTGCGAGCGTCCGCCCACCTGGCTTCTAATAATTGGTCCTTAGCCCCACTACTCAGCCGTTGTGCTCTGATTGGAGGCCGAGTCTTTGCATTCTGATTGGTTTTGGCGTATTCTAATAACGGGGCTAATGCTAACTTGCAAGACAGGTGTAAGGCTTCGCAACTTGCTCTAGGGGCTTCGCCCCTTTGTGATGATCGACCTTGTTCGGAGGCCATCGCACATTTTCGTGACTCTTGGCGGGAAATTTGAATTTGTATTCTAATAAGGGGGCCCTAATACTAACTTGTAAGGTAGGTGTAGTGCTTCGCAACTTGCTCTCTGGCCTTCGCCTTCTACCCCCTTGGCGGAAAATTTTAATTTGTATTTAAGTCTCTGCATTCTGATTAGTTATGGCGGGGAATTTGAATTTGTATTCTAATAAGGGACCCTAATTTTATCTGGTAAGACATGTAGAGGCCTTCGGAACTTTCTTTCAGGCCTTAGCTCCCTTACCCCAAAATATGAATTTGTTTGTGGCGCCATCTACTTGCGTATAAATTAATTAATATTTTCTGTAATATAAGTGGCTGTAACGCTCTCAATTTGAGTTACAGACAACTTAAAATTTACAGCACCTATTTTGCCGACCAGCCCACAGCGGTTAGTGGGGGTGAGTACCTTCTACAGGATAAACCTTTAGAGCGCCACAAAGTTAAAATTTATTACAACGTTAGTGTCTGAAAATTCGTTATTGTCATTGGCCAACTCTGAACGCCAATAACCCCGATGCGCTTGCCTACGTAACTCAAACACAAGAAAAAAAAACACAGATAAATCAACAAAGTGTGAAAGCTTCATTCAACAAAAAAAAACTGTATTATTGTACAAGACAATAGTTTAAGTGTACGTGCGTTAAATATTTAGTAAAATAAAAAAATTAATACTACTAGTCTGCGTTCACTGCCGTAATCATTTAAATCCTGATGGCGTCACCTGCACGACCCCTACAGGTAAATTACTTTTTTTTTCTCAAACCTGCAACCAATGTTAACACTGGGTAACCACCCCCAACTAATGGTGATTATACCCACCAAACCCAAAGCAATTACTGTAAGTTTTCCTTTTTTTTTTAACAAAACACACAGTTCATACAGGTATACTAACAAGACAAGAAAATAAGGAAACAAAAAAAAATGTGTGGCAAAGTGCTATAAATACCATGCAAGGAAACCGCCACTTAACGATGAGGTAAGTACCATTAAATTATTGCTACTTAACAATTTTCCTATAATAAATGAAATCAACAAGGGTGCACGTTCTATAATAAATCAAAGTAGTGTGCACGTTTGATAATGGATAAACTAGAAACTATGCACATAAAACTAAATTTGAAATTTAAAGTAATCAAGTTTTGTTTTTAGAATGAATTGCACTTAACTTTCTTCAGGTGAGATATTGGTTATTGTGGTGACCTCTGACTCCAATGGTGCATCAAAATGAAATGATATCTCTTACAACCCGCTTCTGTTCCTTTTATAGGCCCGTACTAAAAACTGAGGAAGGGATTACCAGAGATAAATTGTTGTTATTAAAATGTTTAATTAAAAAAAAGGTAACTTACCCCTAATATAATTAGGTTTGACGAAGGTGTTAATCTTAATTGATTTAAAGTCGGAAAATTCCGATTAGAGAGGTAAATAAGATTACAATTCCAATCCAATGCCTCTCGATTATAATTAATGATTCATATTCGAAATCCAGTTCATCTACTGCAGAATATCTTAATGGCAACCAAAATAAATGGATCCAGCCGCAAGTATTCTTAATTTAATATAACCACCTCACAATTAAGATTAAAAACGTCTTAGGAATTTGTTTTTACTCTCGTTAAAAGAGAATAGTATCTGATAATCTCCTTACACACAATTATTTTGATAACAATGGTCAATGCCACAAGAAATCATAAGCAATTTGAGTTGCCTGCCATCAGGGATCAGAAACAACTATTTAGAATTAGAATAATTTTAAGTAAACCTAAATGTTAATGCATTACACCTGTCTTAATCAATTAAATTGAAACATTACATGGCTCCACCTAACGGTACATTTTAAAACTATATACAGGTCACTGCAATGGTTATGGGAAACTTGAAATAAGAAACCCTAGTTCTAACTTGCTGCTCATTTATTATAATATTTTGAGATTTCAAACTAATGAATGCTTTCTGTAATAGGGTCTGTCGTTACTGGCAATGGAAAAATGATAATTAATAGATATTTATGTATTAAGGGCATAATCAGAAGATTATGGCTAGAGGGAATGTTAAAAGCCCGACGCGAAGCGGAGGGCTTTTATATTCCTGAGAGCCATAATCTACAATTATGCCCGTGGTACATACAAAGTTTTATTTTATTTTACACCATGAAACTGGAACAAAATATTAAAAAGATTCAGTATTTTCGGCAAGCTTTTAAATGCAAATGCAGTGAAATAAAGTCGACAGTAGGCTAATTTGTTGTTACTAAGATACTGTGATATTGCTATTATATATCATGTCATGTGTTTGCTGTCAATCATGCTGCTTATCATCAATGACATTTCCGTGCTATAAAGACCACATTACGCCCGCATTTGGAGGCGTATAAAGAACATTATGGTGGCAAAATAAAATAAAATATTTTACATACACGATCTGCCTTATCGGAAACACCCCTGTCAAAAAGGGTATTAGATTTTTAATCAAGCCTGAACGTCGTAAGTCGTTATTATTCTGTTTTTAATTATGAGTCATAATTAAATTTTGACAGCCATTTCGTATTGGCGGGGAAATTGGAAATCACCCCTTGTCAAAAGACAGAAATTAATCGATAGGTCGATAAAATCATCCGAAACATATCAAACCAAATGAAGTGTTTTATTTTACACAACGCTTGTTATTATCATTAGACAACCATAATATAATAATAATAGTATCACTCAAATTCAGAAATACCTCTGGTAAAAAGGGCCCTAGATTTATAAACAAGCTTGAACGCATTATCTCGTTTTGAAAACGGGCAAATATCCAGTGGGTAAATAAACAAGCTGACTTTCATTTGCAATTTTGCTAATACACAAACGTTTTGAAACTAACACCGTTTTTATTCCGTAAGGCAGCGATAGGACTCTGTTATTTTATCCATCACATCATTAGACAGCCATAATAACAATAGTATCCCTCAAATTAACGTGTACAGTATTGGTGAGTTGAGGATACAGTGATAAAAACACGTTTTACAATTAAATCAGTAAGAATGCCTATATACCGACAAATATAACCAAACTTGAAATCAGTCCTCCAGCAATTAAATAAAGTAACTAAGAAATAAGGCAAGGGTTAAAATAAAACCGATCGAGACGAGGGAAACGAGAGATGCGAGGGAGACGGGAGACACCAGCGAGAGGCGAAGGAGACGAGAGAGGTGAGGTGCGATCAACTTCTATGACAGAAAATATTCGGTAGTTTAAAAATACATCGTTAGACGACGTCGCAAACAAGCAAATCTGCTTTTAAGAATACACTATTAGATGAAGCTACGATCAACTTCCATTACACAAAACATGCACTAGTGTAAAAACACACCATTAGATGACGGCACATACAATCAAGTCTGCTTTTAAAAATATGCGTAATATAATTGGAGGGATTTTTTGTCTGATTTGAAATCGGCTTCTGTCAGCCTTATTCGTCCTATTGTCTACAGTGTTGTCAGACAAAAAAGATTGATTTGATTGATTGATTAGTCGATTTGCTTGACGGTATTTTATGAGTTAGTATGTCTTAATGATTTTAGTTACGGCTTAGGGTTAGTATTGTCAGAAGTCAGTATTTCTGGTGTTGAAGGTTAGTTGTAGCTTAATTCAATTGAATTGGGATCTGTTTTTGAAGTGAGAGTTGTTTTTTGCAAGCCGTAACTTAAACCAAGCCAACGTTTTTGAAATGAAAGTTGTTTCTTGTATAAGCCGTTATTCAAACTAGACAAATGTCTAGGGTGAGATACCCAAATGGTCAAATTCTTGGGGGTCAAATTCACATTACCCGTAGTTTCTCAAAAGCAAAGGTCTACCCGTTCACTTTCAACCAAATCTACTTTTCAAAATAAGAGTGATCTAGTTGGATTCATGAACAGTACAATTGCCTTTTTCAAGGTCTATTTGCCTTTCTCGTAATTAACTGATTGGAGGTTTTCCCAGACACGGTAGAAAAAAATTGAATAGAGAAAGTTGTTAACTATTTTATATTAATTTTAGCAAGGCATTAAGTGATTTATACTGAGCATTTATAAATGTACTACTAGGTAAAGCCACGATCAGCTTTCATTGGAGAAAACGTGCACTAGTTTAAAAATACACCACTAGATGACGTCACAAATAACCAAGTTTACTTTATAAATAAGTGTAATCTAATTGGAAGGATTTCTTTTTACGGGCAAAGAACGTTAACATCATGTAATCCGAGTCAATTCAACTTTCACAAAGATTGCACTAATGTAAGACTGTTATTTTTCCAAATACATTAGATGTATTTGAACAGCCCAAGGTAGTCTTTGTGCTTACAAAACTGGCGAAATCCAGAAAATAATTACTTTATATTAGCAACCGTTGGAACACAGCTATTTACCCTGTCAAGGCGTTCTTCCAATACGATTATGGACAAAAAACTTGGTAAGTGCTCGTTTTTAATTTAATCCCTATCCCTTATTTTATTTACTTTATTTAATTGCTAGTGCCATGTGTTGTGTGATATGTGTTGTGTGATGTGTGTTGTGTGTTGTGTGTTGTGTGTTGTGTGTTGTGTGTTGTGTGTTGTGTGTTGTGTGTTGTGTGTTGTGTGTTGTGGTTTGTGTGTTGTGTGTTGTGTGTTAGTGTTGTGTGTTGTGTGTTGTGTGTTGTGTGTTGTGTGTTTGTGTTGTGTGTGTGTTTGTGTGTTGTGTTGTGTGTTGTGTTGTGTGTTGTGTGTTGTGTTTATTGTGTTGTGTTGTGTTGTGTGTTGTGTGTTGTGTGTTGTGTTGTGTGTTGTGTTGTGTCTTGTGTGTTGTGTGTGTGTAGCGTGTTGCGTGTTGCGTGTTGCGTGTTGTGTGTTGTGTGTGTGTGTGTGTATCGTGTGTGTGGTGTTTGTGTTTGCGTGTGTGTCGCGTATCGCGTGTGCGTGTGCGTGTTGCGTGTTGCGTGTTGTGTTGTGTGTTGCGTGTTGCCGTGTTGCGTGTTGCGTATTGCGTGTTGCGCGTTGTGTGTTGTGTGTTGTGTGTTGTGTGTTATGTGTTGTGTGATGTGTGTTGTGTGTTGTGTGTTGTGGTATGTATGTGTGTGTGTGTGTGTGTCGTGTGTCGTGTGTGTGTGTGTGTGTGTGTGTATCGTGTGTGTGTGTGTGTTGTGTGTGTGTGTATTTGTGTGCATGGTGTCGTTTTGTGTCTTGTGTACGTGTTGTCGCGTGCCGCGTGTCGCGTGTTCGCGTGTCGCGTTGTCGCGTGTTTTGTCGTGTTGTGTGTTGTGTATTTGTGTGTTTGTGTGTTGCGTGTTGCGTGTTGTGTGTGTTGCGTGTTGTGTGTGTGTGTGTTGTGTGTTGTGTGTTGTGTTGGGTGTGTTGTGTGTTTGTGTGTTTGTGTTGTGTTGTGTTGTGTGTTGTGTGTTGTGTGTTGCGTTGTGTGTTGTGTTGTGTGTTGTATGTTGTGTGTTGTGTGTGTGTGTGTGTGTATGTGTGTTTGTGTGTGTGTGTGTGTATTGTGTGTGTGTGTGTGTGTTGTGTGTTGTGTGTTGTGTTGTGTGTTGTGTGTTGTGTGTTGTGTGTTGTGTGCCGTGTGCTGCGTGCTGTGTGTTGCGTATTGTGTGTTGCGTGTGTGTGCGTGTTGTGTTGCGTGTTGAGTGTTGTGTGTTGTGTGTTGCGTGTGGCGTGTTGTGTGTTGCGCGTTGCACATTGCGCGTTGCGCGTGGCGCGTGTAGCATGTTGCGTGTTGCGTGTTGCGTGTTCTGTGTTGTGTGTTGTGTGTTGTGTGTTGTGTGCTGTGTGATTGTGTGTTGTGTGTTGTGTTTTGTGTGTTGTGTGTTGTGTGTTGTGTGTTGTGTGTTGTGTGTTGTGTGTTGTTTGTTGTGTGTTGTGTTTTGTGTGTTGTGTGTTGTGTGTTGTGTGTTGTGTGTTGTGTGTTGTGTCTTGTGTGTTGTGTGTTGCGTGTTTGCGTGTTGCGTGTTGCGTGTTGCGTGTTATGTTGCGTGTTGCGTGTTGTGTGTGTGTGTTGCGTGTTGTGTGTTTGTGTTGTGTGTTGTGTGTTGTGTGTTGTGTGTTTGTGTTGTGTGTTGTGTGTTTGTGTGTTGTGTGTTTGTGTGTTTGTGTGTTGTGTATTTGTGTGTTGTGTGTTGTGTGTTGTGTGTGTGTTGTGTGTTGTGTGTTGTGTGTTGTGTGTTGTGTGTTGTGTTGTGTGTTGTGTGTTGTGTGTGTTGTGTGTTGTGTTTGTGTTGTGTGTTTTGTGTTGTGTGTTGTGTGTTGTGTGTGTTGTGTGTTGTGTGTTGTGTGTTGTGTTGTGTGTTGTGTGTTGTGTGTGTGTGTTGTGTGTTGCGTGTTGTGTGTTGTGTGTTGCGTGTTGTGTTGTGTGTTGTGTTGTTTGTGTTTTGCGTGTTGTGTTGCGTGTTGTGTTGTGTGTGTTGCGTGTTGCGTTTGCGTGTTGCGTGTTTGCGTGTTGTGTGTGTTGTGTGTGTTGTGTTGTGTGTGTGTTGTGTGTTGTGTGTTGTGTGTTGTGTGTTTTTGTGTTGTGTGTTTTTGTGTTGTGTGTTGTATGTTGTGTGTTGTGTGTTGTGTGTTTGTGTGTTGTGTGTTGTGTGTTGTGTGTTGTGTTTGTGTGTTGTGTGTTGTGTGTTGTGTGTTGTGTGTTGTGTGTTGTGTGTTGTGTGTTGTGTTTGTGTGTGTGTGTGTTGTGTGTTGTGTGTTGTGTGTTGTGTGTTTGTGTGTTTGTGTTGTGTGTTGTGTTGTGTGTTGTGTGTTGTGTGTTGTGTGTTGTTTGTTGTGTTGTGTGTTGTGTGTTTGTGTTGTGTTTTGTGTTGTGTGTTGTGTGTTGTGTGGTTGTGTGTTGTGTGTTGTGTTGTGTGTTGTGTGTTTGTGTGTTGTGTGTTGTGTGTTTGTGTGTGTGTGTTGTGTGTTGTGTGTTGTGTGTTGTGTGTTGTGTGTTGTGTTGTGTGTTTGCGTGTTGCGTTTGTGTGTGTTGTGTGCGTGTTGTGTGTGTGTGTGTGTGTGTTGTGTTGTGTGTTGTGTGTTGTGTTTGCGTGTTGTGTGTTGTGTGTTGTGTGTTGTGTGTTGTGTGTTTGTGTGTTGTGTTTGTGTGTTGTGTGTTGTGTTGTGTGTTGTGTGTTTGTGTGTTGTGTGTTTGTGTGTTGTGTTGTGTGTTGTGTGTTTGTGTGTTGTGTGTTGTATTTGTGTGTTGTGTGTTGTGTGTTTGTGTGTTGTGTGTTGTGTGTGTGTGTGTGTTGTCTGTTGTGTGTTGTGTGTGTGTGTGTGTGTGTGTGTTGTGTGTTGTGTGTTGTGTGTTGTGTGTTGTGTGTTGTGTGTTGTGTGTTGTGTGTTGTGTGTTGTGTGTTTGTGTGTGTTGTGTGTTATGTTTGTGTGTTGTGTGTTGTTATTGTTGTGTGTTGTGTGTTGTGTGTTGTGTGTTTGTGTGTTGTGTGTTGTGTGTTGTGTGTTGTGTGTTGTGTGTTTGTGTGTTGTGTGTTGTTGTGTTGTGTGTGTGTGTTGTGTGTTTGTGTGTTGTGTTGTGTGTTGTGTGTTTGTGTGTGTTATGTGTTGTTTGTTGTGTGTGTGTGTGTGTGTGTGTGTGTGTGTGTGTGTGTGTGTGTTGTGTGTTGTGTGTTGTGTGTTGTGTGTTGTGTGTTGTGTGTTGTGTGTTTGTGTGTTGTGTGTGTGTTGTGTGTTGTGTGTTGTGTGTTGTGTGTGTTGTGTGTGTTGTGTTGTGTGTTGTGTGTGTGTTGTGTGTTGTGTATTTGTGTGTGTTGTGTGTTGTGTGTTGTGTGTTGTTATTGTTGTGTGTTGTGTGTTGTGTGTTGTGTGTTGTGTGTTGTGTGTTGTATGTTGTGTTTGTGTGTTGTGTGTTTGCGTGTTGTGTGTTGTGTGTGTTGTGTGTGTGTGTATGCGTTTGTGTGTGTGTATTTGTGTTGTGTGTTGTGTGTTGTGTGTGTTGTGTGTTGCGTGTTGCGTGTTTGCGTGTTGCGTGTTGTGTTGCGTGTTTTGTGTTTGTGTGTTGTGTTTGTGTGTTGTGTGTTGTTGTTTGTGTTGTGTGTTGTGTGTTTGTGTTGTATTTGTGTGTTGTGTGTTGTGTTTGTGTGTTGTGTGTGTTGTGTGTTGTGTTGTGTGTGTGTTGTGTGTTGTGTGTTTGTGTGTTGTGTTGTGTGTGTGTTTGTGTGTTGTGTGTTGTGTGTTGTGTGTTGTGTGTTGTGTGTTGTGTGTTGTGTGTTGTGTGTTGTGTGTTGTGTGTTTATTGTTGTGTGTTGTGTGTTGTGTGTGTTGTGTGTTTGTGTGTTTGTGTGTTTGTGTGTTGTGTGTTGTGTGTTGTGTTGTGTGTTGTGTGTTGTGTGTTGTGTGTTGTGTGTTGTGTGTTGTGTGTTGTGTGTTGTGTGTGTGTTGTGTGTTGTGTGTTGTGTGTTGTGTGTTTGTGTTGTGTTGTGTGTTTGTGTGTTGTGTGTTGTGTGTTGTGTGTTGTGTGTTTGTGTGTGTTGTGTGTTTGTGTGTTGTGTGTTGTGTGTTGTGTGTTGTGTGTTGTGTGTGTGTGTTGTGTGTTGTGTTGTGTGTTGTGTGTTGTGTGTTGTGTGTTGTGTGTTGTGTGTTGTGTGTTGTGTGTTGTGTGTTGTGTGTTTGTGTGTTGTGTGTTGTGTGTTGTGTGTTGTGTGTTGTGTGTTGTGTTGTGTGTTGTGTGTTGTGTGTTGTGTGTTGTGTGTTGTGTGTTTGTTGTGTGTGTGTGTGTGTGTGTGTGTTGTGTGTTGTGTGTTGTGTGTTGTGTGTTTGTGTGTTGTGTGTTGTGTGTGTGTTGTGTGTTGTGTGTTTATGTGTGTTGTGTTGTGTGTTGTGTGTTGTGTGTTGTGTGTTGTGTGTTGTGTGTTGTGTGTTGTGTATTTATTATTGTGTTGTGTGTTGTGTTTGTGTGTTGCGTGTTTGTGTTGTGTGTTTGTGTGTTGTGTGTGTGTGTGTATGTATTGTGTTGTGTGTTTGTGTGTTGTGTGTTTGTGTGTTGTGTTTGTGTTGTGTGTTGTGTGTTGTGTGTTTGTGTGTGTTGTGTGTTGTTGTGTGTTGCGTGTTGCGTGTTGTGTGTTGCGTATTTGTGTTGTGTTTATGTGTTGTGTGTTGTGTGTTTGTGTGTTGTGTATTTGTGTGTTGTGTGTTTGTGTGTTGTGTTGTGTGTTTGTGTGTGTTGTGTGTTTGTGTGTTGTGTGTTTGTGTGTTGTGTGTTGTGTGTTGTGTGTTGTGTGTTGTGTGTTGTGTGTTGTGTGTTGTGTGTTGTGTGTTGTGTGTTGTGTATTTGTGTGTTGTGTGTGTGTGTTGTGTGTTTGTGTGTTTGTGTTTTGTGTTGTGTGTTTGTGTGTTTGCGTGTTGTGTGTTGTGTGTTGTGTGTTGTGTGTTGTGTTTGTGTGTTTGTGTGTTGTGTGTTGTGTGTTGTGTGTTGTGTGTGTGTGTTGTGTGTTGTGTGTTGTGTGTTTGTGTGTTGTGTGTTTTGTGTTGTGTGTTTGTGTGTGTTGTGTGTTGTGTGTTGTGTGTTGTGTGTTGTGTGTTTGTGTGTGTGTGTTGTGTGTTGTGTGTTGTGTGTTGTGTGTGTGTGTTGTGTGTTGTGTGTTTGTGTGTTGTGTGTTGTTGTGCGTTGTGTGTTTGTGTGTTGTGTGTTGTGTGTGTTGTGTGTTTTTGTATTTGTGTGTTTGTGTTGTTTTGTTGTGTGTTGTGTGTGTGTGTGTGTGTATGTGTGTTGTGTTTGTGTGTTGTGTGTTGTGTGTTGTGTGTTTGTGTGTTGTGTGTTGTGTGTTGTGTGTTGTGTGTTGTGTGTTGTGTGTTGTGTGTTGTGTGTTGTGTGTTGTGTGTTGTGTGTTTGTGTGTTGTGTGTGTTGTGTTGTGTGTTGTGTTGTGTGTTGTGTGTTGTGTGTTTGTGTGTGTTGTGTGTTGTGTTGTGTGTTTGTGTGTGTTGTGTGTTTGTGTGTGTGTGTGTTGTGTGTTTGTGTGTGTTGTGTGTTGTGTGTTGTGTGTTGTGTGTTTGTGTGTGTGTTGTGTGTTGTGTGTTGTGTGTTGTGTTTGTGTTTGTGTGTTGTGTTGTGTATTTGTGTGTTTGTGTGTGTGTATTGTGCGTGTGTGTGTATGTGTGTTGTGTGTTGTGTGTTGTGTGTTTGCGTGTTGTGTTGCGTGTTGTGTTGCGTGTTGTGTTGTGTTGTGTGTTGTTGTGTGTGTGTTGTGTTGTTTGTGTGTTGTGTGTTGTGTGTATTGTGTGTTTGTGTTGTGTTTTATGTTGTTGTGTTGTGTGTTTGTGTGTGTTGTGTGTGTGTGTTGTGTGTGTTTATTGTGTTGTGTGTTGTGTGTGTGTGTTTGTGTTGTGTGTTGTGTGTTGTGTTATTGTTTGTGTGTTGTGTGTTGTGTGTTGTGTGTTGTGTGTTGTGTTGTGTGTTGTGTGTGTGTGTTGTGTGTTGTGTGTTGTGTGTTGTGTGTGTGTTTGTGTGTTGTGTGTTGTGTTGTGTGTTGTGTTGTGTGTTGTGTGTTGTGTGTTGTGTGTGTGTGTTGTGTGTTGTGTGTTGTGTTTGTGTGTTGTGTGTTGTGTTTGTGTGTTTGTGTGTTTGTGTGTTTGTGTGTTGTGTGTTGTGTGTTTGTGTGTGTTTGTGTGTTGTGTGTTGTGTGTTTGTGTGTTGTGTGTTGTGTGTTGTGTGTTTGTGTGTTGTGTTGTGTGTTGTGTGTGTTGTGTGTTGTGTGTTGTGTTTTGTGTGTTGTGTTTGTGTGTTGTGTTTTGGTTGTTGTGTGTTTAGTGTTTGTGTGTTGTGTGTGTTTTGTGTTGTGTGTTGTGTGTTGTGTGTTGTGTGTTGTGTGTTGTGTGTTGTGTGTTGTGTGTTGTGTGTTGTGTGTTTTTTTTTGTGTGTTGTGTGTTGTGTGTTGTGTGTTGTGTGTGTTTGTTGTGTGTGTGTGTGTGTTGTGTTGTGTGTTTGTGTGTTTGTTATTGTTGTGTGTTTGTGTGTTGTGTGTTGTGTGTTGTGTGTTTGTGTGTTGTGTGTTGTGTTGTGTGTTGTGTGTTGTGTGTTGTGTGTTGTGTGTTGTGTGTTATGTGTTGTGTGTTGTGTGTTGTGTGTTGTGTGTGTTGTGTGTTGTGTGTTGTGTGTTTGTGTGTGTTGTGTGTTGTGTGTGTTGTGTGTTTGTGTGTGTGTGTTGTGTTGTGTGTTGTGTGTGTTGTGTGTTGTGTGTGTGTTGTGTGTTGTGTGTTGTGTGTTGTGTGTTTGTGTGTTGTGTGTTGTGTGTTGTGTGTTGTGTGTTGTGTGTTGTGTGTTATGTGTGTGTTGTGTGTTGTGTGTTGTGTGTTGTGTGTTGTGTGTTGTGTGTTGTGTGTTGTGTGTTGTGTGTTGTGTGTTGTGTGTTGTGTGTGTGTTGTGTGTTGTGCGTTGTGTGTTGTGTTGTGTGTGTGTTGTGTTGTGTGTTTGTGTGTTGTGTGTTGTGTGTTTTGTGTTGTGTGTTTGTGTGTTTGTTGTGTGTGTGTGTGTGTGTGTGTGTGTGTGTGTGTATGTGTGTTGTGTGTTGTGTGTTGTGTATTTGTGTGTTGTGTGTTGTGTGTTGTGTGTTTGTGTGTTGTGTTTGTGTTTTGTGTGTTTGTGTGTTGTGTGTTGTGTTGTGTGTTGTGTGTTGTGTGTTGTGTGTTGTGTGTTGTGTGTTGTGTGTTGTGTGTTGTGTGTTTGTGTGTTGTGTGTTGTGTTGTGTGTTGTGTGTTGTGTGTTGTGTTTGTGTGTTGTGTGTTGTGTGTTGTGTGTTGTGTGTTGTGTGTTTGTGTGTTTGTGTGTTGTGTGTTGTGTGTTGTGTTTGTGTGTTGTGTAGTGTGTGTGTTTGTGTGTGTGTGTTGTGTTGTGTGTTGTGTGTTGTGTTGTTTGCGTGTTGTGTGTTGCGTGTTGTGTTTTGTGTTGTGTTATTGTTTGTGTGTTGTGTGTTGTTGTGTTGTGTGTTTGTGTTGTGTGTTGTGTGTGTGTTTTGTGTTTGTGTTGTGTGTTTGTGTTTATTGTGTTGTGTGTTGTGTGTTGTGTGTTGTGTGTGTTTGTGTTGTGTGTTGTGTGTTGTGTGTTTGTGTGTGTGTGTTGTGTGTTTGTGTGTGTGTGTTTTGTGTTTGTGTGTTTGTGTGTTTGTGTGTGTTGTGTGTGTTGTGTGTTGTGTGTTGTGTTGTGTGTTTGTGTGTTTGTGTGTTTGTGTGTTTGTGTGTTGTGTGTTGTGTGTTTGTGTTTGTGTGTTGTGTGTTGTGTGTTGTGTGTTGTGTGTTGTGTGTTGTGTGTTGTGTGTTGTGTGTTGTGTGTTGTGTGTTGTGTGTTGTGTGTTGTGTGTTTGTGTGTTGTGTGTTGTGTGTTGTGTGTTGTGTGTTTGTGTGTTGTGTGTTTGTGTGTGTGTGTTGTGTGTTGTGTGTTGTGTGTTTGTGTGTTGTGTGTTTGTGTGTTGTGTGTTGTGTGTTGTGTGTTGTGTGTTGTGTGTTGTGTGTTGTGTGTTTGTGTGTTGTGTTGTGTGTGTTGTGTGTTGTGTGTTGTGTGTTGTGTTGTGTATTTGTGTGTTTGTGTGTTGTGTGTGTGTGTGTGTGTGTGTGTTGTGTGTTGTGTGTTTGTGTGTTGTGTGTTGTGTGTTGTGTGTGTTGTGTGTTGTGTGTTGTGTGTTGTGTGTTTGTGTGTGTTGTGTGTTTGTTTGTGTGTGTGTGTGTGTTGTGTGTTGTGTGTTGTGTGTTTGTGTGTGTTGTGTGTTGTGTGTGTGTGTTGTGTGTGTGTTGTGTGTGTGTTGCGTGTTGTGTGTTGTGTGTTGTGTGTTGTGTGTTGTGTGTTGTGTGTTGTGTTGTGTGTTGTGTGTGTTGTGTGTTGTGTTTGTGTGTTGTGTTGTATTGCGTGTTTGTGTGTTTGCGTGTATGTGTGTGTATTTGTGTGTGT
Organism: Vesta saturnalis; assembly: GCA_036346205.1. NCBI lineage: Eukaryota > Metazoa > Arthropoda > Insecta > Coleoptera > Lampyridae > Vesta > Vesta saturnalis. The sequence goes on from JARFJB010000960.1 coordinate 695,406, forward strand.
TGTGTGTGTTGTGTGTTGTGTGTTGTGTGTTGTGTGTTGCGTGTTGTGTTGTGTTTGTGTGTTTGTGTTGTGTTTGTGTGTTGCGTGTTGTTATTTGTTGTGTGTTTGTGTGTTGTGTGTTGCGTGTTGCGTATTGTGTTGTGTATTTGTGTGTTTGTGTGTGTATTTATTGTGTTGTGTGTTGTGTGTTGTGTGTTGTGTGTTGTGTGTTGTGTGTTGTGTGTTGTTTGTTGTGTGTTGTGTGTTGTGTGTGTTGTGTGTTGTGTGTTGTGTGTTGTGTGTTGTGTGTTGTGTATTTATTGTATTTGTGTGTTGTGTTTATTGTGTTGTGTGTTGTGTGTTGTGTGTGTTTTGTGTTTGTGTGTGTGTGTTGTGTTGCGTGTTGTGTGTTGTGTGTTGTGTGTTTGTGTGTTGTGTGTTGTGTGTGTGTGTTGTGTGTTGTGTGTTCTGTGTTGTGTGTTGCGTGTTTTTTGTTGTTTGTTGTGTTTGTGTGTTTTGTGTTTTTTGTTGTGTGTTGTGTGTTGTGTGTTGTGTTGTGTGTTGTGTGTTGTGTGTTGTGTGTTGTGTGTTGTGTGTTGTGTGTTGTGTGTTGTGTGTTGTGTGTTTGTGTGTTGTGTGTTGTGTGTTGTGTGGTTGTGTGTTGTGTGTTGTGTGTTGTGTGTGCGTTGTGTGTGTGTTGTGTGTTGTGTGTTGTGTGTTTGTGTGTTGTGTGTTGTGTGTTGTGTGTTTGTGTTGTGTGTTTGTGTGTTTTGTTTGTGTGTGTGTGTGTGTGTGTGTGTGTGTGTGTTGTGTGTTGTGTGTTGTGTGTTGTGTGTTGTGTGTGTTGTGTGTTGTGTGTTGTGTGTTGTGTGTGTGTGTTGTGTGTTGTGTGTTGTGTGTTGTGTGTTTGTGTGTTGTGTGTTGTGTGTTTGTGTGTTTGTGTGTTGTGTGTTGTGTGTTGTGTTGTGTGTTTGTGTTGTGTGTTGTGTGTTGTGTGTGTTGTGTGTTGTGTGTTTGTGTGTTGTGTTGTGTGTTTGTGTGTTTGTGTGTTGTGTTTTGGTGTTGTGTGTGTTGTTGTGTGTGTGTTGTGTGTGTGTGTGTTGTGTGTTGTGTGTTGTGTGTGTTGTGTGTTGTGTGTTGTGTGTTGTGTGTTGTGTGTTGTGTTGTGTTATTGTGTTGTTGTTGTGTGTGTTGCGTGTTGTTGTTGTTGTGTGTTGTGTGTTTGTGTGTTGTATTGTGTTGTGTATTATGTGTTGTGTTGTGTGTTTGTGTGTTGTGTGTTGTGTGTTGTGTGTTTGTGTGTGTGTTTGTGTGTTGTGTGTTGTGTGTGTTGTGTTGTGTGTGTGTGTTGTGTGTTGTGTGTTGTGTGTTGTGTGTTGTGTGTTGTGTGTTGTGTGTTGTGTGTTGTGTGTTGTGTTTGTGTGTTGTGTTGTGTGTTGTGTGTTGTGTTGTGTGTTGTGTGTTGTGTGTTGTGTGTTGTGTGTTGTGTGTTGTGTGTTGTGTGTTGTGTGTTGTGTTGTGTGTTGTGTGTTGTGTGTTGTGTGTTGTGTGTTGTGTGTTGTGTGTTGTGTGTTGTGTGTTGTGTGTTGTGTGTTTGTGTGTTGTGTTGTGTGTTTGTGTGTTTGTGTGTTGTGTTTTTTGTGTTGTGTGTTGTGTTGTGTGTTTGTGTGTTGTGTGTTGTGTGTTGTGTGTTGTGTGTTGTGTGTTGTGTGTTGTGTGTTTTGTGTGTTGTGTGTTGTGTGTTGTGTGTTGTGTGTTGTGTGTTGTGTTGTGTGTTGTGTGTTTGTGTGTTGTGTGTTGTGTGTTGTGTGTTGTGTGTTGTGTGTTGTGCGTTGTCTTGTGTTTTGTGTTGTGTGTTGTGTGTTTTGTGTGTTTTGTGTTTATTGTGTTGTGTGTTGTGTGTTTTGTTGTGTGTGTGTGTGTGTTGTGTGTTTGTGTGTTTGTGTGTTGTGTGTTGTGTGTTGTGTGTTGTGTGTTTGTGTGTTGTGTGTTGTGTGTGTGTTGTGTTTGTGTGTTTGTGTGTGTGTGTTGTGTGTTGTGTGTGTGTTGTGTGTGTGTGTTGTGTGTTGTGTGTTGTGTGTTGTTGTGTGTTGTGTTTGTGTGTTGTGTTGTGTTGTGTTTGTGTGTTGTGTGTGTGTTGTATGTATTGTGTTGTGTGTTTGTGTGTTGTGTGTTGTGTGTTGTGTTTGCGTGTTGTGTGTTTTGTGTTGTGTGTTGTGTGTTTGTGTGTTGTGTGTTGTGTGTTGTGTGTTGCGTGTTGCGTGTTTGTGTATTGTGTTGTATTTGTGTGTGTTTGTGTGTTGTGTGTTGTGTGTTTGTGTGTTGTGTGTTGTGTGTTGTGTGTTGTGTGTTGTGTGTTGTGTGTTGTGTGTTGTGTGTTGTGTGTTGTTTGTGTTTGTGTATTTGTGTGTTGTGTGTTTATGTGTTGTGTGTGTGTGTTGTGTGTTGTGTGTTTGTGTGTTTGTGTGTTGTGTGTTGTGTGTTGTGTGTTGTGTGTTGTGTGTTGTGTGTTTGTGTGTGTTGTGTTTTGTGTGTTGTGTGTGTGTGTTGTGTGTTGTGTGTTGTGTGTTGTGTGTTGTGTGTTGTGTGTTGTGTGTTTGTGTGTTGTGTTGTGTGTGTGTTGTGTGTTGTGTGTTGTGTGTTGTGTGTTGTGTTTGTGTGTTGTGTGTTTGTGTTGTGTGTTGTGTGTTGTGTGTGTGTTGTGTGTTGTGTGTTGTGTGTTGTGTGTTGTGTGTTGTGTGTTTGTGTGTTTGTGTGTTGTGTGTTGTGTGTATTTGTGTGTTTGTGTTTGTGTGTTGTGTGTTGTGTGTTGTGTGTTGTGTTTGTGTGTTGTGTGTTGTGTTGTGTGTTGTGTGTTGTGTGTTGTGTGTTGTGTGTTGTGTGTTTGTGTGTTATGTGTTTGTGTTTTTGTTGTGTGTGTGTGTGTGTGTGTGTGTGTGTGTGTGTGTTGTGTGTTGTATGTTGTGTGTTGTGTGTTGTGTGTTGTGTGTTTGTGTGTTGTGTGTTGTGTGTTGTGTGTTGTGTGTTGTGTGTTGTGTGTTGTGTTGTGTGTTTGTGTGTTTGTGTTTGTGTGTTGTGTGTTGTGTGTTTGTGTGTTGTGTGTTGTGTGTTTGTGTGTTGTGTGTTGTGTGTTGTGTGTTGTGTGTGTTGTGTTGTGTGTTGTGTGTTGTGTGTTGTGTGTTTGTGTGTGTGTTGTGTATTTGTGTGTTGTGTGTTGTGTATTTGTGTGTTGTGTGTTGTGTGTTGTGTGTTGTGTGTGTTGTGTTGTGTGTGTGTTGTGTGTGTTGTGTTTGTGTGTTGTGTGTTTGTGTGTTTGTGTGTTGTGTAGTGTGTGTGTTGTGTATTGTGTGTGTGTGTTGTGTTGTGTGTTTGTGTGTTGTGTGTTTTGTGTGTTGCGTGTTGTGTGTTTGTGTTGTGTTGTTGTGTTGTTGTTTTGTGTGTTATGTGTTGTTGTTTGTGTTGTGTTGTGTTGTTTGTGTTGTGTGTTTGTGTTGTGTTGTGTATTTGTGTGTTGTGTGTTTGTGTTGTGTTTGTGTGTGTGTGTTGTGTGTTGTGTGTTTGTGTGTTGTGTGTTGTGTGTGTGTGTTTGTGTTGTGTGTTTATTGTGTTTGTGTGTTGTGTGTTGTGTGTTTGTGTGTTTGTGTGTTTGTGTGTTTGTGTGTTGTGTGTTGTGTGTGTGTTGTGTATTTGTGTGTTGTGTTTGTGTGTTGTGTGTGTGTGTTGTGTGTTTGTGTTTGTGTGTGTGTGTTGTGTGTTGTGTGTTGTGTTGTGTGTTTGTGTGTTTGTTGTGTGTTGTGTGTTGTGTGTTGTGTGTTGTGTGTGTGTGTTTGTGTGTTGTGTGTTGTGTGTTGTGTGTTGTGTGTTGTGTGTTTGTGTGTTGTGTGTTGTGTGTTGTGTGTTTATTGTGTTGTGTGTTGTGTGTTGTGTGTTGTGTGTTGTGTGTTGTGTGTTTGTGTGTTGTGTGTTGTGTGTTGTGTTGTGTGTTGTGTGTTGTGTGTTTGTGTGTTGTGTGTTGTGTTGTGTGTTGTGTGTTGTGTGTTGTGTGTTGTGTGTTTGTGTGTTGTGTTGTGTGTTGTGTGTTGTGTGTTTGTGTGTTGTGTGTTGTGTGTTGTGTGTTGTGTGTTGTGTGTTGTGTGTTGTGTTTGTGTGTTTGTGTGTTTTGTTTGTGTGTGTGTGTTGTGTGTTTGTGTGTTGTGTGTTTGTGTGTGTTGTGTGTTGTGTGTTGTGTGTTTTGTGTTTTGTGTTGTGTGTTGTGTGTTGTGTGTTGTGTGTTGTGTGTTGTGTGTTGTGTGTTGTGTGTTGTGTGTGTTTGTGTGTTGTGTGTTTGTTATTGTGTGTGTTTGTGTGTGTGTGTATGTGTATTGTTTGTGTGTGTGTGTTGTGTTGTGTGTTGTGTGTTTGTGTGTTGTGTTGTGTTTGTTGTGTTTTGTTGTGTTTGTGTGTTGTGTGTTGTTGTTGTTGTGTGTTTGTGTGTTGTGTGTTTGTGTGTTGCGTATTTGTGTGTGTTTGTGTTGTGTGTTGTGTGTTGTGTTTGTGTGTTGTGTGTTATTATTTGTGTGTTGTGTGTTTGTGTGTTGTGTGTTGTGTGTTGTGTTTGTGTGTTGTGTGTTGTGTGTTGTGTGTTGTTTTGTTGTGTGTTTGTGTGTTTGTGTGTTGTGTGTGTGTGTTGTGTGTTTGTGTGTTGTGTGTTGTGTGTTTGTGTGTTGTGTGTTGTGTGTGTTGTGTGTGTTGTGTTTTGTGTGTTGTGTGTTGTGTTGTGTGTTTGTGTGTTGTGTGTTGTGTGTTGTGTGTTGTGTTTGTGTGTTGTGTGTTGTGTGTGTGTTTGTGTGTTGTGTGTTGTGTGTTGTGTGTTGTGTGTTGTGTGTTGTGTGTTGTGTGTTGTGTGTTGTGTGTTGTGTTGTGTGTTGTGTGTTGTGTGTGTGTGTTATTGTTTTGTTTGTTGTGTGTTTGTGTGTTTGTGTGTGTGTGTGTTGTGTGTTTGTGTGTTGTGTGTTGTGTGTTGTGTGTTGTGTGTATGTGTTGTGTTGTGTGTTGTGTGTTATGTTGTGTGTTGTGTGTTGTGTGTTTGTGTGTTGTGTGTTGTGTGTTGTGTGTGTGTGTTGTGTGTTGTGTGTTGTGTGTTTGTGTGTGTGTGTTGTGTGTTTGTGTTGTGTTGTGTGTTGCGTGTGCGTTTGTGTGTGTGTGTGTGTTGTGTGTTGTGTTGTGTGTTGTGTGTTGTGTGTTTTGTGTTGTGTGTTTGTGTTGTTTGTTGTGTGTGTGTGTGTGTGTGTGTGTGTGTGTTGTGTGTTGTGTGTTTGTGTTGTGTGTTGTGTGTGTGTGTGTGTGTGTTGTGTGTGTTGTGTGTTGTGTGTTTTGTGTGTTGTGTGTTGTGTGTTGTGTGTGTTGTGTGTTGTGTGTTGTGTGTTGTGTGTTGTGTGTTGTGTGTTTGTGTGTTTGTGTGTTGTGTGTTGTGTATTTGTGTTGTGTGTTGTGTGTTGTGTATTGTGTGTTGTGTATTTGTGTGTTTGTGTGTTGTGTGTGTGTATGTGTGTGTTGTGTGTGTATGTGGTTGTGTGTGTGTGTGTGTGTGTATGTGTGTTGTGTGTGTTGTTGTGTGTGTGTGTGTGTGTTGTGTGTTTGTGTGTGTTGTGTGTTGTGTGTTTGTGTGTTGTGTTGTGTGTTGTGTTTGTGTATTTGTGTGTGTGTGTGTTGTGTGTTGTGTTGTGTGTTGTGTGTTGTGTGTTGTGTGTTGTGTGTTGTGTGTTGTGTGTTTTGTGTTGTTTGTGTGTTGTGTGTTTGTGTTTGTGTGTGTTGTGTGTGTGTTTGTGTGTTGTGTGTTGTGTGTTTGTGTGTTGTGTTGTGTTGTGTTTTTATGTTGTGTGTTTGTGCGTTGTGTGTTGTGTGTTGTGTGTGTTGTGTGTTGTGTATTGTGTGTTTGTGTGTGTTGTGTTGTGTGTTGTGTGTTTTGTGTTGTGTGTTGTGTGTTGTGTGTTGTATGTGTGTGATTGTGTTGTGTGTTGTGTGTTGTGTGTGTGTGTGTTGCGTGTTTGTGTGTTGTGTGTTGTGTGTTGTGTGTTTGTGTTGCGTTTTGTGTTGTGTGTTGTGTGTTGTGTGTTGTGTGTTGTGTTTGTGTGTTGTGTGTTGTGTGTTGTGTGTTGTGTGTTGTGTGTTGTGTGTTGTGTGTTGTGTGTTGTGTGTTGTGTGTTTGTGTTGTGTGTTGTGTGTTGTGTGTTGTGTGTTGTGTGTTGTGTGTTGTGTGTTGTGTGTTGTGTGTTGTGTGTTGTGTGTTGTGTGTTGTGTTATTGTGTTGTGTGTTGTGTGTTGTGTTGTGTGTTTGTGTGTTTTGTTGTGTGTGTGTGTGTTTGTGTGTTGTGTGTTGTGTGTTGTGTGTTGTGTGTTGTGTGTTGTGTGTTGTGTGTTGTGTGTTTGTGTGTTGTGTGTTGTGTGTTGTGTGTTGTGTGTTGTGTTTGTGTGTATTTGTGTGTTGTGTGTTGTGTGTTGTGTTTGTGTGTTTGTGTTATTATTGTGTGTGTTTGTGTGTGTGTATGTGTGTGTGTGTTGTGTGTGTTGTGTGTTGTGTGTTGTGTTGCGTGTGTGTTGCGTGTTGTTGTGTTGTGTGTTGTGTGTTGTGTGTGTTGTGTTGTGTTGTTGTGTTGTGTGTTGTGTTGTATTGTGTATTTGTGTTGTGTTTATTGTGTTGTGTGTTTGTGTGTGTTGTGTGTTGTGTGTTTGTGTTGTGTGTTGTGTGTTGTGTGTTTGTGTGTTTGTGTGTGTTGTGTGTTGTGTGTTTGTGTGTTGTGTGTTGTGTGTTTGTTTGTGTTGTGTGTTGTGTGTTGTGTGTTGTGTGTTGTGTGTTGTGTGTTGTGTGTTGTGTTGTGTGTGTGTGTTGTGTGTATGTGTTGTGTGTTGTGTGTTGTGTGTGACAGAAAACATGCACTAGTGTAAAACACACCATTAGATGACGGCACATACAATCAAGTCTGCTTTTAAAATAAGCGTAATATAATTGGAGGATTTTTTGTCTGATTTAAAATCGGCTTCTGTCAGCCTTATTCGTCTTATTGTCTACAGTGTTGTCAGACAAAAAAGATTGATTTGTTTGATTGATTAGTCGATTTGCTTGACGGTATTTTATGAGTTAGTATGCCTTAATGATTTTAGTTACGGCTTAGGGTTAGTATTGTCAGAAGTCAGTATTTCTGGTGTTGAGGGTTAGTTGTAGCTTAATTCAATTGAATTGGAGTCTGTTTTTGAAGTGAGAGTTGTTTTTTGCAAGCCGTAACTTAAACCAAGCCAACGTTTTTGAAATGAAAGTTGTTTCTTCTATAAGCCGTTATTCAAACTAGACAAATGTGTAGGGTTAGATACCCAAATGGTCAAATGCCTGGGGGTCAAATTCACATTACCCGTAGTTTCTCAAAAGCAAAGGTCTACCCGTTTACTTTCAACCAAATCTACTTTTCAAAATACGAGTGATCTAGTTGGATTCATGAACAGTACAATTGCCTTCTTCAAAGTTTATTTGCCTTTCTCGTAATTAACTGATTGGAGGTTTTCCCAGACACGGTAGAAAAAAATTGAATAGCGAAAGTTGTTAACTATTTTATATTAATTGTAGCAAGGCATTAAGTGATTTACACTGAGCATTTATAAATGTACTACTAGGTAAAGGCACGATCAGCTTTCATTGAAGAAAACATGCACTAGTTTAAAAATACACTACTAGATGACGTCACATACAACCAAGTTTGCTTTATAAATAAGTGTAATCTAATTGGAGGGATTTCTTTTTACGGGCAAAGAACGTGAACATCATATAATCCGAGTCAATCCAACTTTCACAAAGATTTCACTAATGTAAGACTGTTATTTTTCCAAATACATTAGATGTATTTGAACAGCCCAAGGTAGTCTTTGTGCATACAAAACTGACGAAACTATATTAGCAACTGTTGGAACACAGCTATTTACCCTGTCAAGGCGTTCTTCCAATACGATTATGGACAACAAACCTGATAAGTGCTCGTTTTTAATTTAACCCTTATCCCTTACTTTATTTACTTTATTTAATTGCTAGTGCCATGTCTTGTGTGATATGTGTTGTGTGTTGTGTGTCGTGTGTTGTGGTTGTGTTGTGTGTTGTGTGTTGTGTGTTGTGTGTTGTGTGTTGTGTGTTGTGTGTTGTGTGTTGTGTGTGTGTTGTGTGTTGTGTGTTAGTGTTGTGTGTTGTGTGTTGTGTGTTGTGTGTTGTGTGTTTGTGTTGTGTGTGTGTTTGTGTGTTGTGTTGTGTGTTGTGTTGTGTGTTGTGTGTTGTGTTTATTGTGTTGTGTTGTGTTGTGTGTTGTGTGTTGTGTGTTGTGTTGTGTGTTGTGTTGTGTCTTGTGTGTTGTGTGTGTGTAGCGTGTTGCGTGTTGCGTGTTGCGTGTTGTGTGTTGTGTGTGTGTGTGTGTATCGTGTGTGTGGTGTTTGTGTTTGCGTGTGTGTCGCGTATCGCGTGTGCGTGTGCGTGTTGCGTGTTGCGTGTTGTGTGTTGTGTGTTGCGTGTTGCCGTGTTGCGTGTTGCGTATTGCGTGTTGCGCGTTGTGTTATGTGTTGTGTGTTGTGTGTATGTGTTGTGTGATGTGTGTTGTGTGTTGTGTGTTGTGGTATGTATGTGTGTGTGTGTGTGTGTCGTGTGTCGTGTGTGTGTGTGTGTGTGTGTGTATCGTGTGTGTGTGTGTGTTGTGTGTGTGTGTATTTGTGTGCATGGTGTCGTTTTGTGTCTTGTGTACGTGTTGTCGCGTGCCGCGTGTCGCGTGTTCGCGTGTCGCGTTGTCGCGTGTTTTGTCGTGTTGTGTGTTGTGTATTTGTGTGTTTGTGTGTTGCGTGTTGCGTGTTGTGTGTGTTGCGTGTTGTGTGTGTGTGTGTTGTGTGTTGTGTGTTGTGTTGGGTGTGTTGTGTGTTTGTGTGTTTGTGTTGTGTTGTGTTGTGTGTTGTGTGTTGTGTGTTGCGTTGTGTGTTGTGTTGTGTGTTGTATGTTGTGTGTTGTGTGTGTGTGTGTGTGTATGTGTGTTTGTGTGTGTGTGTGTGTATTGTGTGTGTGTGTGTGTGTTGTGTGTTGTGTGTTGTGTTGTGTGTTGTGTGTTTGTGTTGTGTGTTGTGTGTGTGTGTGCTGTGTGTTGCGTATTGTGTGTTGCGTGTCGCGTGTAGCGTGTCGCGTACCGTGTGTTGCGTGTTGAGTGTTGGGCGTCGTGTTGTGTGTTGCGTGTGGCGTGTTGTGTGTTGCGCGTTGCACATTGCGCGTTGCGCGTGGCGCGTGTAGCATGTTGCGTGTTGCGTGTTGCGTGTTCTGTGTTGTGTGTTGTGTGTTGTGTGTTGTGTGCTGTGTGTTTGTGTGTTGTGTGTTGTGTTTTGTGTGTTGTGTGTTGTGTGTTGTGTGTTGTGTGTTGTGTGTTGTGTGTTGTTTGTTGTGTGTTGTGTTTTGTGTGTTGTGTGTTGTGTGTTGTGTGTTGTGTGTTGTGTGTTGTGTCTTGTGTGTTGTGTGGTTGCGTGTTTGCGTGTTGCGTGTTGCGTGTTGCGTGTTATGTTGCGTGTTGCGTGTTGTGTGTGTGTGTTGCGTGTTGTGTGTTTGTGTTGTGTGTTGTGTGTTGTGTGTTGTGTGTTTGTGTTGTGTGTTGTGTGTTTGTGTGTTGTGTGTTTGTGTGTTTGTGTGTTGTGTATTTGTGTGTTGTGTGTTGTGTGTTGTGTGTGTGTTGTGTGTTGTGTGTTGTGTGTTGTGTGTTGTGTGTTGTGTTGTGTGTTGTGTGTTGTGTGTGTTGTGTGTTGTGTTTGTGTTGTGTGTTTTGTGTTGTGTGTTGTGTGTTGTGTGTGTTGTGTGTTGTGTGTTGTGTGTTGTGTTGTGTGTTGTGTGTTGTGTGTGTGTGTTGTGTGTTGCGTGTTGTGTGTTGTGTGTTGCGTGTTGTGTTGTGTGTTGTGTTGTTTGTGTTTTGCGTGTTGTGTTGCGTGTTGTGTTGTGTGTGTTGCGTGTTGCGTTTGCGTGTTGCGTGTTTGCGTGTTGTGTGTGTTGTGTGTGTTGTGTTGTGTGTGTGTTGTGTGTTGTGTGTTGTGTGTTGTGTGTTTTTGTGTTGTGTGTTTTTGTGTTGTGTGTTGTATGTTGTGTGTTGTGTGTTGTGTGTTTGTGTGTTGTGTGTTGTGTGTTGTGTGTTGTGTTTGTGTGTTGTGTGTTGTGTGTTGTGTGTTGTGTGTTGTGTGTTGTGTGTTGTGTGTTGTGTTTGTGTGTGTGTGTGTTGTGTGTTGTGTGTTGTGTGTTGTGTGTTTGTGTGTTTGTGTTGTGTGTTGTGTTGTGTGTTGTGTGTTGTGTGTTGTGTGTTGTTTGTTGTGTTGTGTGTTGTGTGTTTGTGTTGTGTTGTGTGTTGTGTGTTGTGTGTTGTGTGTTTGTGTGTTGTGTGTTGTGTTGTGTGTTGTGTGTTTGTGTGTTGTGTGTTGTGTGTTTGTGTGTGTGTGTTGTGTGTTGTGTGTTGTGTGTTGTGTGTTGTGTGTTGTGTTGTGTGTTTGCGTGTTGCGTTTGTGTGTGTTGTGTGCGTGTTGTGTGTGTGTGTGTGTGTGTTGTGTTGTGTGTTGTGTGTTGTGTTTGCGTGTTGTGTGTTGTGTGTTGTGTGTTGTGTGTTGTGTGTTTGTGTGTTGTGTTTGTGTGTTGTGTGTTGTGTTGTGTGTTGTGTGTTTGTGTGTTGTGTGTTTGTGTGTTGTGTTGTGTGTTGTGTGTTTGTGTGTTGTGTGTTGTATTTGTGTGTTGTGTGTTGTGTGTTTGTGTGTTGTGTGTTGTGTGTGTGTGTGTGTTGTCTGTTGTGTGTTGTGTGTGTGTGTGTGTGTGTGTGTTGTGTGTTGTGTGTTGTGTGTTGTGTGTTGTGTGTTGTGTGTTGTGTGTTGTGTGTTGTGTGTTGTGTGTTTGTGTGTGTTGTGTGTTATGTTTGTGTGTTGTGTGTTGTTATTGTTGTGTGTTGTGTGTTGTGTGTTGTGTGTTTGTGTGTTGTGTGTTGTGTGTTGTGTGTTGTGTGTTGTGTGTTTGTGTGTTGTGTGTTGTTGTGTTGTGTGTGTGTGTTGTGTGTTTGTGTGTTGTGTTGTGTGTTGTGTGTTTGTGTGTGTTATGTGTTGTTTGTTGTGTGTGTGTGTGTGTGTGTGTGTGTGTGTGTGTGTGTGTGTGTTGTGTGTTGTGTGTTGTGTGTTGTGTGTTGTGTGTTGTGTGTTGTGTGTTTGTGTGTTGTGTGTGTGTTGTGTGTTGTGTGTTGTGTGTTGTGTGTGTTGTGTGTGTTGTGTTGTGTGTTGTGTGTGTGTTGTGTGTTGTGTATTTGTGTGTGTTGTGTGTTGTGTGTTGTGTGTTGTTATTGTTGTGTGTTGTGTGTTGTGTGTTGTGTGTTGTGTGTTGTGTGTTGTATGTTGTGTTTGTGTGTTGTGTGTTTGCGTGTTGTGTGTTGTGTGTGTTGTGTGTGTGTGTATGCGTTTGTGTGTGTGTATTTGTGTTGTGTGTTGTGTGTTGTGTGTGTTGTGTGTTGCGTGTTGCGTGTTTGCGTGTTGCGTGTTGTGTTGCGTGTTTTGTGTTTGTGTGTTGTGTTTGTGTGTTGTGTGTTGTTGTTTGTGTTGTGTGTTGTGTGTTTGTGTTGTATTTGTGTGTTGTGTGTTGTGTTTGTGTGTTGTGTGTGTTGTGTGTTGTGTTGTGTGTGTGTTGTGTGTTGTGTGTTTGTGTGTTGTGTTGTGTGTGTGTTTGTGTGTTGTGTGTTGTGTGTTGTGTGTTGTGTGATGTGTGTTGTGTGTTGTGTGTTGTGTGTTGTGTGTTGTGTGTTTAGTGTTGTGTGTTGTGTGTTGTGTGTGTTGTGTGTTTGTGTGTTTGTGTGTTTGTGTGTTGTGTTTTGTGTTTTGTGTTGTGTGTTGTGTGTTGTGTGTTGTGTGTTGTGTGTTGTGTGTTGTGTGTTGTGTGTTGTGTGTGTGTTGTGTGTTGTGTGTTGTGTGTTGTGTGTTTGTGTTGTGTTGTGTGTTTGTGTGTTGTGTGTTGTGTGTTGTGTGTTGTGTGTTTGTGTGTGTTGTGTGTTTGTGTGTTGTGTGTTGTGTGTTGTGTGTTGTGTGTTGTGTGTGTGTGTTGTGTGTTGTGTTGTGTGTTGTGTGTTGTGTGTTGTGTGTTGTGTGTTGTGTGTTGTGTGTTGTGTGTTGTGTGTTGTGTGTTTGTGTGTTGTGTGTTGTGTGTTGTGTGTTGTGTGTTGTGTGTTGTGTTGTGTGTTGTGTGTTGTGTGTTGTGTGTTGTGTGTTGTGTGTTTGTTGTGTGTGTGTGTGTGTGTGTGTGTTGTGTGTTGTGTGTTGTGTGTTGTGTGTTTGTGTGTTGTGTGTTGTGTGTGTGTTGTGTGTTGTGTGTTTATGTGTGTTGTGTTGTGTGTTGTGTGTTGTGTGTTGTGTGTTGTGTGTTGTGTGTTGTGTGTTGTGTATTTATTATTGTGTTGTGTGTTGTGTTTGTGTGTTGCGTGTTTGTGTTGTGTGTTTGTGTGTTGTGTGTGTGTGTGTATGTATTGTGTTGTGTGTTTGTGTGTTGTGTGTTTGTGTGTTGTGTTTGTGTTGTGTGTTGTGTGTTGTGTGTTTGTGTGTGTTGTGTGTTGTTGTGTGTTGCGTGTTGCGTGTTGTGTGTTGCGTATTTGTGTTGTGTTTATGTGTTGTGTGTTGTGTGTTTGTGTGTTGTGTATTTGTGTGTTGTGTGTTTGTGTGTTGTGTTGTGTGTTTGTGTGTGTTGTGTGTTTGTGTGTTGTGTGTTTGTGTGTTGTGTGTTGTGTGTTGTGTGTTGTGTGTTGTGTGTTGTGTGTTGTGTGTTGTGTGTTGTGTGTTGTGTGTTGTGTATTTGTGTGTTGTGTGTGTGTGTTGTGTGTTTGTGTGTTTGTGTTTTGTGTTGTGTGTTTGTGTGTTTGCGTGTTGTGTGTTGTGTGTTGTGTGTTGTGTGTTGTGTTTGTGTGTTTGTGTGTTGTGTGTTGTGTGTTGTGTGTTGTGTGTGTGTGTTGTGTGTTGTGTGTTGTGTGTTTGTGTGTTGTGTGTTTTGTGTTGTGTGTTTTGGGTGTGTGTTGTGTGTTGTGTGTTGTGTGTTGTGTGTTGTGTGTTTGTGTGTGTGTGTTGTGTGTTGTGTGTTGTGTGTTGTGTGTGTGTGTTGTGTGTTGTGTGTTTGTGTGTTGTGTGTTGTTGTGCGTTGTGTGTTTGTGTGTTGTGTGTTGTGTGTGTTGTGTGTTTTTGTATTTGTGTGTTTGTGTTGTTTTGTTGTGTGTTGTGTGTGTGTGTGTGTGTATGTGTGTTGTGTTTGTGTGTTGTGTGTTGTGTGTTGTGTGTTTGTGTGTTGTGTGTTGTGTGTTGTGTGTTGTGTGTTGTGTGTTGTGTGTTGTGTGTTGTGTGTTGTGTGTTGTGTGTTGTGTGTTTGTGTGTTGTGTGTGTTGTGTTGTGTGTTGTGTTGTGTGTTGTGTGTTGTGTGTTTGTGTGTGTTGTGTGTTGTGTTGTGTGTTTGTGTGTGTTGTGTGTTTGTGTGTGTGTGTGTTGTGTGTTTGTGTGTGTTGTGTGTTGTGTGTTGTGTGTTGTGTGTTTGTGTGTGTGTTGTGTGTTGTGTGTTGTGTGTTGTGTTTGTGTTTGTGTGTTGTGTTGTGTATTTGTGTGTTTGTGTGTGTGTATTGTGCGTGTGTGTGTATGTGTGTTGTGTGTTGTGTGTTGTGTGTTTGCGTGTTGTGTTGCGTGTTGTGTTGCGTGTTGTGTTGTGTTGTGTGTTGTTGTGTGTGTGTTGTGTTGTTTGTGTGTTGTGTGTTGTGTGTATTGTGTGTTTGTGTTGTGTTTTATGTTGTTGTGTTGTGTGTTTGTGTGTGTTGTGTGTGTGTGTTGTGTGTGTTTATTGTGTTGTGTGTTGTGTGTGTGTGTTTGTGTTGTGTGTTGTGTGTTGTGTTATTGTTTGTGTGTTGTGTGTTGTGTGTTGTGTGTTGTGTGTTGTGTTGTGTGTTGTGTGTGTGTGTTGTGTGTTGTGTGTTGTGTGTTGTGTGTGTGTTTGTGTGTTGTGTGTTGTGTTGTGTGTTGTGTTGTGTGTTGTGTGTTGTGTGTTGTGTGTGTGTGTTGTGTGTTGTGTGTTGTGTTTGTGTGTTGTGTGTTGTGTTTGTGTGTTTGTGTGTTTGTGTGTTTGTGTGTTGTGTGTTGTGTGTTTGTGTGTGTTTGTGTGTTGTGTGTTGTGTGTTTGTGTGTTGTGTGTTGTGTGTTGTGTGTTTGTGTGTTGTGTTGTGTGTTGTGTGTGTTGTGTGTTGTGTGTTGTGTTGTGTGTTGTGTGTTTGTGTGTTGTGTGTTGTGTGTTGTGTGTTGTGTGTTTTTGTGTTGTGTGTGTTTTGTGTTGTGTGTTGTGTGTTGTGTGTTGTGTGTTGTGTGTTGTGTGTTGTGTGTTGTGTGTTGTGTGTTGTGTGTGTGTATTTGTGTGTTGTGTGTTGTGTGTTGTGTGTTGTGTGTGTTTGTTGTGTGTGTGTGTGTGTTGTGTTGTGTGTTTGTGTGTTTGTTATTGTTGTGTGTTTGTGTGTTGTGTGTTGTGTGTTGTGTGTTTGTGTGTTGTGTGTTGTGTTGTGTGTTGTGTTTGTGTGTTGTGTGTTGTGTGTTGTGTGTTATGTGTTGTGTGTTGTGTGTTGTGTGTTGTGTGTGTTGTGTGTTGTGTGTTGTGTGTTTGTGTGTGTTGTGTGTTGTGTGTGTTGTGTGTTTGTGTGTGTGTGTTGTGTTGTGTGTTGTGTGTGTTGTGTGTTGTGTGTGTGTTGTGGTGTTTGTGTTGAGTGTTGTGTGTTTTTGTGTTATGTGTGGTGTGTTTTGTGTTGTGTGTGGTGTGTTTTTTGTGCGTTGTGTATTGTGTGTTGTGTGTTGTGTGTTGTGTGTTGTGTGTTGTGTGTTGTGTGGTGTGTGTTGTGTGTTGTGTATTGTATGTTGTGTGTAGTGTTGTGTGTTGTGCGTTGTGTGTTGTGTTGTACGTTGCGTGTTGTGTTGTGTGTAGTGTGTTGTGTGTTGTGTGTTTTGTGTTGTGTGTTTGTGTGTTTGTTGTGTGTGTGTGTGTGTGTGTGTGTGTGTGTGTGTATGTGTGTTGTGTGTTGTGTGTTGTGTATTTGTGTGTTGTGTGTTGTGTGTTGTGTGTTTGTGTGTTGTGTTTGTGTGTTGTGTGTTTGTGTGTTGTGTGTTGTGTTGTGTGTTGTGTGTTGTGTGTTGTGTGTTGTGTGTTGTGTGTTGTGTGTTGTGTGTTGTGTTTTGTGTTTTGTTTGTTGTGTTGTGTGTTGTGTGTTGTGTGTTGTGTTTGTGTGTTGTGTGTTGTGTGTTGTGTGTTGTGTGTTGTGTGTTTGTGTGTTTGTGTGTTGTGTGTTGTGTGTTGTGTTTGTGTGTTGTGTAGTGTGTGTGTTTGTGTGTGTGTGTTGTGTTGTGTGTTGTGTGTTGTGTTGTTTGCGTGTTGTGTGTTGCGTGTTGTGTTTTGTGTTGTGTTATTGTTTGTGTGTTGTGTGTTGTTGTGTTGTGTGTTTGTGTTGTGTGTTGTGTGTGTGTTTTGTGTTTGTGTTGTGTGTTTGTGTTTATTGTGTTGTGTGTTGTGTGTTGTGTGTTGTGTGTGTTTGTGTTGTGTGTTGTGTGTTGTGTGTTTGTGTGTGTGTGTTGTGTGTTTGTGTGTGTGTGTTTTGTGTTTGTGTGTTTGTGTGTTTGTGTGTGTTGTGTGTGTTGTGTGTTGTGTGTTGTGTTGTGTGTTTGTGTGTTTGTGTGTTTGTGTGTTTGTGTGTTTGTGTGTTTGTGTGTTTGTGTTTGTGTGTTGTGTGTTGTGTGTTGTGTGTTGTGTGTTGTGTGTTGTGTGTTGTGTGTTGTGTGTTGTGTGTTGTGTGTTGTGTGTTGTGTGTTGTGTGTTGTGTGTTGTGTGTTGTGTGTTGTGTGTTGTGTGTTTGTGTGTTGTGTGTTTGTGTGTGTGTGTTGTGTGTTGTGTGTTGTGTGTTTGTGTGTTGTGTGTTTGTGTGTTGTGTGTTGTGTGTTGTGTGTTGTGTGTTGTGTGTTGTGTGTTGTGTGTTTGTGTGTTGTGTTGTGTGTGTTGTGTGTTGTGTGTTGTGTGTTGTGTTGTGTATTTGTGTGTTTGTGTGTTGTGTGTGTGTGTGTGTGTGTGTGTTGTGTGTTGTGTGTTTGTGTGTTGTGTGTTGTGTGTTGTGTGTGTTGTGTGTTGTGTGTTGTGTGTTGTGTGTTTGTGTGTGTTGTGTGTTTGTTTGTGTGTGTGTGTGTGTTGTGTGTTGTGTGTTGTGTGTTTGTGTGTGTTGTGTGTTGTGTGTGTGTGTTGTGTGTGTGTTGTGTGTGTGTTGCGTGTTGTGTGTTGTGTGTTGTGTGTTGTGTGTTGTGTGTTGTGTGTTGTGTTGTGTGTTGTGTGTGTTGTGTGTTGTGTTTGTGTGTTGTGTTGTATTGCGTGTTTGTGTGTTTGCGTGTATGTGTGTGTATTTGTGTGTGTTGTGTGTGTTGTGTGTTGTGTGTTGTGTGTTGTGTGTTGCGTGTTGTGTTGTGTTTGTGTGTTTGTGTTGTGTTTGTGTGTTGCGTGTTGTTATTTGTTGTGTGTTTGTGTGTTGTGTGTTGCGTGTTGCGTATTGTGTTGTGTATTTGTGTGTTTGTGTGTGTATTTATTGTGTTGTGTGTTGTGTGTTGTGTGTGTTGTGTGTTGTGTGTTGTGTGTTGTGTGTTGTTTGTTGTGTGTTGTGTGTTGTGTGTGTTGTGTGTTGTGTGTTGTGTGTTGTGTGTTGTGTGTTGTGTATTTATTGTATTTGTGTGTTGTGTTTATTGTGTTGTGTGTTGTGTGTTGTGTGTGTTTTGTGTTTGTGTGTGTGTGTTGTGTTGCGTGTTGTGTGTTGTGTGTTGTGTGTTTGTGTGTTGTGTGTTGTGTGTGTGTGTTGTGTGTTGTGTGTTGTGTGTTGTGTGTTGTGTGTTTGTGTGTTTGTGTGTTTGTGTGTTTTGTGTTTTTTGTTGTGTGTTGTGTGTTGTGTGTTGTGTTGTGTGTTGTGTGTTGTGTGTTGTGTGTTGTGTGTTGTGTGTTGTGTGTTGTGTGTTGTGTGTTGTGTGTTTGTGTGTTGTGTGTTGTGTGTTGTGTGTTTGTGTGTTGTGTGTTGTGTGTTGTGTGTGCGTTGTGTGTGTGTTGTGTGTTGTGTGTTGTGTGTTTGTGTGTTGTGTGTTGTGTGTTGTGTGTTTGTGTTGTGTGTTTGTGTGTTTTGTTTGTGTGTGTGTGTGTGTGTGTGTGTGTGTGTGTTGTGTGTTGTGTGTTGTGTGTTGTGTGTTGTGTGTGTTGTGTGTTGTGTGTTGTGTGTTGTGTGTGTGTGTTGTGTGTTGTGTGTTGTGTGTTGTGTGTTTGTGTGTTGTGTGTTGTGTGTTTGTGTGTTTGTGTGTTGTGTGTTGTGTGTTGTGTTGTGTGTTTGTGTTGTGTGTTGTGTGTTGTGTGTGTTGTGTGTTGTGTGTTTGTGTGTTGTGTTGTGTGTTTGTGTGTTTGTGTGTTGTGTTTTGGTGTTGTGTGTGTTGTTGTGTGTGTGTTGTGTGTGTGTGTGTTGTGTGTTGTGTGTTGTGTGTGTTGTGTGTTGTGTGTTGTGTGTTGTGTGTTGTGTGTTGTGTTGTGTTATTGTGTTGTTGTTGTGTGTGTTGCGTGTTGTTGTTGTTGTGTGTTGTGTGTTTGTGTGTTGTATTGTGTTGTGTATTATGTGTTGTGTTGTGTGTTTGTGTGTTGTGTGTTGTGTGTTGTGTGTTTGTGTGTGTGTTTGTGTGTTGTGTGTTGTGTGTGTTGTGTTGTGTGTGTGTGTTGTGTGTTGTGTGTTTGTGTGTGTTGTGTGTTGTGTGTTGTGTGTTGTGTGTTGTGTGTTGTGTGTTGTGTGTGTGTGTTGTGTTGTGTGTTGTGTGTTGTGTTGTGTGTTGTGTGTTGTGTGTTGTGTGTTGTGTGTTGTGTGTTGTGTGTTGTGTGTTGTGTGTTGTGTTGTGTGTTGTGTGTTGTGTGTTGTGTGTTGTGTGTTGTGTGTTGTGTGTTGTGTGTTGTGTGTTGTGTGTTGTGTGTTTGTGTGTTGTGTTGTGTGTTTGTGTGTTTGTGTGTTGTGTGTTGTGTGTTGTGTGTTGTGTTGTGTGTTTGTGTGTTGTGTGTTGTGTGTTGTGTGTTGTGTGTTGTGTGTTGTGTGTTGTGTGTTTTGTGTGTTGTGTGTTGTGTGTTGTGTGTTGTGTGTTGTGTGTTGTGTTGTGTGTTGTGTGTTTGTGTGTTGTGTGTTGTGTGTTGTGTGTTGTGTGTTGTGTGTTGTGTGTTGTGTGTTGTGTGTTGTGTGTTGTGTGTTTTGTGTGTTTTGTGTTTGTTGTGTTGTGTGTTGTGTGTTTTGTTGTGTGTGTGTGTGTGTTGTGTGTTTGTGTGTTTGTGTGTTGTGTGTTGTGTGTTGTGTGTTGTGTGTTTGTGTGTTGTGTGTTGTGTGTGTGTTGTGTTTGTGTGTTTGTGTGTGTGTGTTGTGTGTTGTGTGTGTGTTGTGTGTGTGTGTTGTGTGTTGTGTGTTGTGTGTTGTTGTGTGTTGTGTTTGTGTGTTGTGTTGTGTTGTGTTTGTGTGTTGTGTGTGTGTTGTATGTATTGTGTTGTGTGTTTGTGTGTTGTGTGTTGTGTGTTGTGTTTGCGTGTTGTGTGTTTTGTGTTGTGTGTTGTGTGTTTGTGTGTTGTGTGTTGTGTGTTGTGTGTTGCGTGTTGCGTGTTTGTGTATTGTGTTGTATTTGTGTGTGTTTGTGTGTTGTGTGTTGTGTGTTTGTGTGTTGTGTGTTGTGTGTTGTGTGTTGTGTGTTGTGTGTTGTGTGTTGTGTGTTGTGTGTTGTGTGTTGTTTGTGTTTGTGTATTTGTGTGTTGTGTGTTTATGTGTTGTGTGTGTGTGTTGTGTGTTGTGTGTTTGTGTGTTTGTGTGTTGTGTGTTGTGTGTTGTGTGTTGTGTGTTGTGTGTTGTGTGTTTGTGTGTGTTGTGTTTTGTGTGTTGTGTGTGTGTGTTGTGTGTTGTGTGTTGTGTGTTGTGTGTTGTGTGTTGTGTGTTGTGTGTTTGTGTGTTGTGTTGTGTGTGTGTTGTGTGTTGTGTGTTGTGTGTTGTGTGTTGTGTTTGTGTGTTGTGTGTTTGTGTTGTGTGTTGTGTGTTGTGTGTGTGTTGTGTGTTGTGTGTTGTGTGTTGTGTGTTGTGTGTTGTGTGTTTGTGTGTTTGTGTGTTGTGTGTTGTGTGTATTTGTGTGTTTGTGTTTGTGTGTTGTGTGTTGTGTGTTGTGTGTTGTGTTTGTGTGTTGTGTGTTGTGTTGTGTGTTGTGTGTTGTGTGTTGTGTGTTGTGTGTTGTGTGTTTGTGTGTTATGTGTTTGTGTTTTTGTTGTGTGTGTGTGTGTGTGTGTGTGTGTGTGTGTGTGTTGTGTGTTGTATGTTGTGTGTTGTGTGTTGTGTGTTGTGTGTTTGTGTGTTGTGTGTTGTGTGTTGTGTGTTGTGTGTTGTGTGTTGTGTGTTGTGTTGTGTGTTTGTGTGTTTGTGTTTGTGTGTTGTGTGTTGTGTGTTTGTGTGTTGTGTGTTGTGTGTTTGTGTGTTGTGTGTTGTGTGTTGTGTGTTGTGTGTGTTGTGTTGTGTGTTGTGTGTTGTGTGTTGTGTGTTTGTGTGTGTGTTGTGTATTTGTGTGTTGTGTGTTGTGTATTTGTGTGTTGTGTGTTGTGTGTTGTGTGTTGTGTGTGTTGTGTTGTGTGTGTGTTGTGTGTGTTGTGTTTGTGTGTTGTGTGTTTGTGTGTTTGTGTGTTGTGTAGTGTGTGTGTTGTGTATTGTGTGTGTGTGTTGTGTTGTGTGTTTGTGTGTTGTGTGTTTTGTGTGTTGCGTGTTGTGTGTTTGTGTTGTGTTGTTGTGTTGTTGTTTTGTGTGTTATGTGTTGTTGTTTGTGTTGTGTTGTGTTGTTTGTGTTGTGTGTTTGTGTTGTGTTGTGTATTTGTGTGTTGTGTGTTTGTGTTGTGTTTGTGTGTGTGTGTTGTGTGTTGTGTGTTTGTGTGTTGTGTGTTGTGTGTGTGTGTTTGTGTTGTGTGTTTATTGTGTTTGTGTGTTGTGTGTTGTGTGTTTGTGTGTTTGTGTGTTTGTGTGTTTGTGTGTTGTGTGTTGTGTGTGTGTTGTGTATTTGTGTGTTGTGTTTGTGTGTTGTGTGTGTGTGTTGTGTGTTTGTGTTTGTGTGTGTGTGTTGTGTGTTGTGTGTTGTGTTGTGTGTTTGTGTGTTTGTTGTGTGTTGTGTGTTGTGTGTTGTGTGTTGTGTGTGTGTGTTTGTGTGTTGTGTGTTGTGTGTTGTGTGTTGTGTGTTGTGTGTTTGTGTGTTGTGTGTTGTGTGTTGTGTGTTTATTGTGTTGTGTGTTGTGTGTTGTGTGTTGTGTGTTGTGTGTTGTGTGTTTGTGTGTTGTGTGTTGTGTGTTGTGTTGTGTGTTGTGTGTTGTGTGTTTGTGTGTTGTGTGTTGTGTTGTGTGTTGTGTGTTGTGTGTTGTGTGTTGTGTGTTTGTGTGTTGTGTTGTGTGTTGTGTGTTGTGTGTTTGTGTGTTGTGTGTTGTGTGTTGTGTGTTGTGTGTTGTGTGTTGTGTGTTGTGTTTGTGTGTTTGTGTGTTTTGTTTGTGTGTGTGTGTTGTGTGTTTGTGTGTTGTGTGTTTGTGTGTGTTGTGTGTTGTGTGTTGTGTGTTTGTGTGTGTGTTGTGTTGTGTGTTGTGTGTTGTGTGTTGTGTGTTGTGTGTTGTGTGTTGTGTGTTGTGTGTTGTGTGTGTTTGTGTGTTGTGTGTTTGTTATTGTGTGTGTTTGTGTGTGTGTGTATGTGTATTGTTTGTGTGTGTGTGTTGTGTTGTGTGTTGTGTGTTTGTGTGTTGTGTTGTGTTTGTTGTGTTTTGTTGTGTTTGTGTGTTGTGTGTTGTTGTTGTTGTGTGTTTGTGTGTTGTGTGTTTGTGTGTTGCGTATTTGTGTGTGTTTGTGTTGTGTGTTGTGTGTTGTGTTTGTGTGTTGTGTGTTATTATTTGTGTGTTGTGTGTTTGTGTGTTGTGTGTTGTGTGTTGTGTTTGTGTGTTGTGTGTTGTGTGTTGTGTGTTGTTTTGTTGTGTGTTTGTGTGTTTGTGTGTTGTGTGTGTGTGTTGTGTGTTTGTGTGTTGTGTGTTGTGTGTTTGTGTGTTGTGTGTTGTGTGTGTTGTGTGTGTTGTGTTTTGTGTGTTGTGTGTTGTGTTGTGTGTTTGTGTGTTGTGTGTTGTGTGTTGTGTGTTGTGTTTGTGTGTTGTGTGTTGTGTGTGTGTTTGTGTGTTGTGTGTTGTGTGTTGTGTGTTGTGTGTTGTGTGTTGTGTGTTGTGTGTTGTGTGTTGTGTGTTGTGTTGTGTGTTGTGTGTTGTGTGTGTGTGTTATTGTTTTGTTTGTTGTGTGTTTGTGTGTTTGTGTGTGTGTGTGTTGTGTGTTTGTGTGTTGTGTGTTGTGTGTTGTGTGTTGTGTGTATGTGTTGTGTTGTGTGTTGTGTGTTATGTTGTGTGTTGTGTGTTGTGTGTTTGTGTGTTGTGTGTTGTGTGTTGTGTGTGTGTGTTGTGTGTTGTGTGTTGTGTGTTTGTGTGTGTGTGTTGTGTGTTTGTGTTGTGTTGTGTGTTGCGTGTGCGTTTGTGTGTGTGTGTGTGTTGTGTGTTGTGTTGTGTGTTGTGTGTTGTGTGTTTTGTGTTGTGTGTTTGTGTTGTTTGTTGTGTGTGTGTGTGTGTGTGTGTGTGTGTGTTGTGTGTTGTGTGTTTGTGTTGTGTGTTGTGTGTGTGTGTGTGTGTGTTGTGTGTGTTGTGTGTTGTGTGTTTTGTGTGTTGTGTGTTGTGTGTTGTGTGTGTTGTGTGTTGTGTGTTGTGTGTTGTGTGTTGTGTGTTGTGTGTTTGTGTGTTTGTGTGTTGTGTGTTGTGTATTTGTGTTGTGTGTTGTGTGTTGTGTATTGTGTGTTGTGTATTTGTGTGTTTGTGTGTTGTGTGTGTGTATGTGTGTGTTGTGTGTGTATGTGGTTGTGTGTGTGTGTGTGTGTGTATGTGTGTTGTGTGTGTTGTTGTGTGTGTGTGTGTGTGTTGTGTGTTTGTGTGTGTTGTGTGTTGTGTGTTTGTGTGTTGTGTTGTGTGTTGTGTTTGTGTATTTGTGTGTGTGTGTGTTGTGTGTTGTGTTGTGTGTTGTGTGTTGTGTGTTGTGTGTTGTGTGTTGTGTGTTGTGTGTGTTGTGTTGTTTGTGTGTTGTGTGTTTGTGTTTGTGTGTGTTGTGTGTGTGTTTGTGTGTTGTGTGTTGTGTGTTTGTGTGTTGTGTTGTGTTGTGTTTTTATGTTGTGTGTTTGTGCGTTGTGTGTTGTGTGTTGTGTGTGTTGTGTGTTGTGTATTGTGTGTTTGTGTGTGTTGTGTTGTGTGTTGTGTGTTTTGTGTTGTGTGTTGTGTGTTGTGTGTTGTATGTGTGTGATTGTGTTGTGTGTTGTGTGTTGTGTGTGTGTGTGTTGCGTGTTTGTGTGTTGTGTGTTGTGTGTTGTGTGTTTGTGTTGCGTTTTGTGTTGTGTGTTGTGTGTTGTGTGTTGTGTGTTGTGTTTGTGTGTTGTGTGTTGTGTGTTGTGTGTTGTGTGTTGTGTGTTGTGTGTTGTGTGTTGTGTGTTGTGTGTTGTGTGTTTGTGTTGTGTGTTGTGTGTTGTGTGTTGTGTGTTGTGTGTTGTGTGTTGTGTGTTGTGTGTTGTGTGTTGTGTGTTGTGTGTTGTGTGTTGTGTTATTGTGTTGTGTGTTGTGTGTTGTGTTGTGTGTTTGTGTGTTTTGTTGTGTGTGTGTGTGTTTGTGTGTTGTGTGTTGTGTGTTGTGTGTTGTGTGTTGTGTGTTGTGTGTTGTGTGTTGTGTGTTTGTGTGTTGTGTGTTGTGTGTTGTGTGTTGTGTGTTGTGTTTGTGTGTATTTGTGTGTTGTGTGTTGTGTGTTGTGTTTGTGTGTTTGTGTTATTATTGTGTGTGTTTGTGTGTGTGTATGTGTGTGTGTGTTGTGTGTGTTGTGTGTTGTGTGTTGTGTTGCGTGTGTGTTGCGTGTTGTTGTGTTGTGTGTTGTGTGTTGTGTGTGTTGTGTTGTGTTGTTGTGTTGTGTGTTGTGTTGTATTGTGTATTTGTGTTGTGTTTATTGTGTTGTGTGTTTGTGTGTGTTGTGTGTTGTGTGTTTGTGTTGTGTGTTGTGTGTTGTGTGTTTGTGTGTTTGTGTGTGTTGTGTGTTGTGTGTTTGTGTGTTGTGTGTTGTGTGTTTGTTTGTGTTGTGTGTTGTGTGTTGTGTGTTGTGTGTTGTGTGTTGTGTGTTGTGTGTTGTGTTGTGTGTGTGTGTTGTGTGTATGTGTTGTGTGTTGTGTGTCTTCCTTTGACCTATAACTATGTAAATACTATGAAATAAATAAATTCCAAAAATTCAAATAAATTCAAATTATTATTGTTATTTATTAAAAACTGTCTCTACAAATGTTTCATTAAAAGTATTTACATAGTGTTAAAAGCTTTGTTCATTTTTCATAATTAAAACACTTTACTTTTGCAATATAGTGAACTAACTCCCCAAGGAGGGTGTTTTATAAAATTTACATCGTATACAAGTCTTTTCTGAATATCAGTACTCCATTTTGTGTTGTATAAAGCACTTTATTTGTGACTTTTAATAACTGTTTAATGATTTTAGTGATGTATTCCCATATTGGTCTTGTTAGGTTGCATGTCATGATAATGTGCCACGTGTCTCCTTCCTGATTGCATCTCGGGCACTTGCTATCCTCAGAAATTCCTACCTTTTTTAGAAAAAGCATGTCTGCCAATCTGTTTCTGGCGAATCGCCATGCTACTGTAGAGTCTAGTTCCAAGGAGGGTGTTTTATAAAATTGCTTCCATGATACTACTTCATTTCCCCAGGACCCTGTCACATTTTCTGTTATGTTGAAAAAGTTTTGCACAATTGTTTCGTATAGTCCCTTTTTCGTGTGTTTATTGATTTCCTTCGTTACTGATTTTTTTATTGTAACACACAGTGAGAGGTTGATGACTCTGTTGTTGGTTATCCAAAGCTTGTGAAAAATATTGCTGGCACAGCGTTTTAAGTGTTGTGTAGTTACTGTATAATGTCTGTCTTACCAAAGGTGGGGCGTAGTTTTTTAATAATGTTCATCAATCCATGTTTGTTCTTGTATGCAGTCATTGATAGAGTAAAGTCCACATCTTTTCCATACTGCGTTATCTTTCATGGAAGGTTGCGGGCCATAATGGACATTTAAGTAAGGGTAATTCTTTTAAATCTTCTAAGCATATTGGAAAATTAAGGAATCTAAGGGGTATTGTGTTCCATGCCTCTATTATGCTATTGATAAACAGTGTTTTTTGAGTGAATCTTTTCGCTGGTTTAAGGCAAAGTCCTTGCCAGTGATGCTTACTGTTGGTACATTTCTTGAACTTGTGTTCTGTCAGTTTTTTCCAGTTCGAATTCTAACCGCTAAGATATTTTGCTGTTGTTAAAATTCTAAATGTTGTTACTTTTGACTTTAGATGTACTAGTCCTAATCCGCCTTGGTTCAAGGGAACGCACAAGTGTTCCATAATTGTCCAATGTTTCTTACCATTCCATATGAAATGTATTAATTGTTTTTGTATGTAATTGAGTTCTCTATCTGCGATTGAAACTACTTGTAGGATATGCCACAGTTGTGGTGCTATGAAGGTGTTCACTATTTTTATTCTACCTCTTATTGACAAAATGCTTGAACGATGTTTCCAATTTTGAATAGCTCTCTGTGTCTTCATTTTTAATACTTCGGTCATTGTTTCTATAGTTGGTTTTTCGGAATGACTGAAGGAAATTCCCAAGATTTTTACAATGCTCTTCCAGTCGCACCCACGTGGCGTATCCTTTCTGTTTACCCATGTGCCACACCATAGCCCTTTTTTTTTCTTCAGATTAAGCACTGCTCCAGATAGATTTGAGAACAGAGAAAAACAGTTAGTAAATATTGAAAAATAATCATTTCTTGATATAAAAAGTGTGATATCATCGGCATATGCAGTAACAACTAGGGGTGTGTTATGAAGAGCAGCGGGTAAGGGTGTTCCAAGCATTTTTTGTCTACATAAGTTAAGTAAGGGTTCTAAAGATATCATGAATAAGGGACCAGATAAAGGACACCCTTGCCTTATTCCTTTATTTATTTTTACCTCGGCTGTTAATAGGTTTCCTACTCGGATGTGAAAATAGGAGTTGGTGTAAAGTGCTTTAATTGCATTGATAAACGAGTTTGGAAAATTCATTTCTTCTAGCTGTAATGAGTGCCCTACGTCGTTGATTATATGTTGTGCCCCTTTTGGTTTGGTAACCCAACGCGGTTTTATTTTGCCTCGGCTTTGCTCAATCGTGTTTATAATTTATTATAAACGGGGTGTGGTTCGTATTAAATAGTGGGCTGACACTGTCACCTTAAATAAATATCTTAAAGCGTTTTAAAACGTATATTAAATAAACTTAACAAAGTAATATATTAATGAACAACACAACAAATGTATTTTCTTCTGGGGTTTGACGGCTACGGACTCGTTCTCCTGGGGGCGGCTTCCTAGATGCGTAATCGTTTCTGGAAATATAAACATGTATATTATCTTAACTTACTCCTTACTCAGTATGTAATATTCATATTACGGTCCTGTATTTACAGAAGCTGGTACGGTTGCTTTAATACAGTTTTGTTCAACGGCGCCAGTGCAACGAACTCGGACGGAGAAAATCAATATCGTTCTCGGCTTATGCGCATGGCATGATTATTTATTCTTCAGTAACTCTGGAGCGTTGAAGCTGGTATGTCGCGCTCCCAGATCCGCGTATGCAAATGCAAAATCTCTGGACTGTCTTTATTTAATTATAACCGGTTTGATTAGGCAATTAGATTATTTATCTGACGGAATTAATTACGGATTTCGATACTAAATTTAATTATATACAATTAATCAAGGGAACAAAATACTTGATATTAAAAGTACTCTAAAAGGAATTTAATAGTTTTAAGGTAAATCGTAATATACCCCAGGTCGTAGTTATATTATTTAACTATCGGTAAATATTGGAAAATTTACGTACTATCTAATTTATTTACAAACGATCTCACGCTAGGTGTTTCGCGATGGTTATATTGACTATGAATTTATGCAACAGGTTTCGGGTGTACTCTCCTGCGATCAAAGGCACTGTGTGTGGTTTTATTGTGTTTGTCTGTATGTATTGTATGTATGTGTTTCGAGCGGGTCTCAGTAATGCCCAGAAGACGTAGGCGATGGCCCGTCTTAACCGGATGGACTAAGAGAAAGGTCGTAGGTCTTTACAGCCCTGTAACTACCCTTCACCCTCAAGTGTTTGCGAGCGACGTCGGGGGTTACCCCTGCGTGGCACTCTTGGCGTTAGTGTAAGGTTATAACTCCTGGAGACTCAGCCCGGCGTTATTTACGTGTGATAGTGTGTTACTAGGTATGGTTGGATTGTATAATTTACCAACTTACGTGTCTTTTGATTGCAGTACAAGCGTTAGGTTGCCCGGCGTGACGTGGTGCGCGTTATCATACGGTCGCGATGGGCTCCTCGGTCACAATCAACAGGTCGGTGCTTACACGAAGCAAACGGTGCGGAGGCTGCTGGATATCGGCTTGGATTGAATCTACTTCGATTCATCCGCGGTGATTAGCAGGTCGGTGCTTACACGAAGCAAACGGTGCGGCGGCGGCTGGATATCGGCTTGACTTGAATCTACTTCGATTCATCGATTCATCATCTCTTCACGAAACGCGGCGGCGGCTGGATTTATAATCTACGTGCATCTGATTGGGCGGTTTCGCGGCTACCGTGCGGGGATGCCGTTATCTGATTGGTTCGAAATCGTTCTGACGTCGCATAAACTTACTGGTTTTAGAAATACACGTCTGAGGTTGAAATCGTTCTGACGTGCAAAACTTACTGGTTTGTAGCAATACACGTCAGCGGTGATTAATAAATTATTCGTTGTGCAATATCGCGTAAACTTTTGAAATTTTAGATATAGGATGGTCCGCCAATAATTTATTCTAAAAAGCATACGTAAAGGACGCTGGTTCTTTACATAGCACCTAAATAAGAAATCATGGAGAACGTTGTCATAAGCGTTTTCTAAATCCAGGGAGATCACCGCTAAGGCCTTTCTTTCAGTTTCAACAAAACTTATCATGTCTCTATGTAAGTGGAGACTATCGTAAATTGATCGTCCTGGAACACTTGACAATTGATCTGATTGCACTACTTGTGAAATGACACTCATTAGTCGGTTAGATAAAGTTTTTGCAATTAGTTTATAATCTGTTGTTAACAGTGAGATTGGCCTCCAATTTTGGATGCTTAAGGGATCATGATCTTGCTTTTTATTAAAGTAATTACCGACGTTTTAATTAATTTTGCTATGTTACTTTTGTTTTGGGACTGTCTGTTAGTGCGTGACAATAAGCCCTTTAAGATATTTTTTGTGCTATTGGTTGTGCAGTTTTGTGCTTGAGAGAGACATGAAATGCTTTTGTAATTGTTTCAGTTCAAGAAACTTTGTTAGATTTTGTGTTTGGTGTAGATGAGTATGGCTGTTTTATTTCTGTTTAAGGCTAATCCATTTCTTCCATTTATCTTCGTGAGATGTTGTCTTATTTAATACGTGTTCTATTATGTTATTTATGCAATCCGTATATTGTTCGCCATTTAGCAGTACGTTATTGAAACGCCAATATGAACTTTCTGTTGATGTTGATTCATTTAAAATTAGTTTCGCAGCTAAATGGTCAGAAAAGGATAATAAATTTGTGACCCATTTCAGTTTGTTGATTATATTTATATTGCACAAGAGGAGATCTATTCTTGAAGCTGTGTTATTGGAGAAAACGTGTATCCAGGGATAGTTGGGTGAATAAATCGAAAGGAGTCATAAAGCTTTGAATTTTGATGTTTCGTTCGGACGAGTTTAATCTCTCAATAGATGGTTCTAGTGCTCAATTGAAGTCACCTCCTATTATTATTCCATCGCTTAAATGTTTTGAAAGTTGAATGTCTGTATTTAGTTTACGTAGTACGTGCAGCGCAATAATATGTGTGTATGTGTGTGCGTGCGTTCGTGAGTGCGTGCGTGCGTGCGTGCACGCGTGTGTGTGTGTGTGTTCCTCTCCGTGTCCCTGTCCGTGTCCATGTCGCAGCATAGGCAGGCAAACATACCAACCCACACACAGACAAATTAAGCTGCACATGCTAATACTCTGCTTACATTCGGCAAATAATTAGGAACTTTGCTATTAGATATAAGGAACATAGAGATTAACGCACAGATCAATAAAAATATGCGAAACATTTAATGGTAAATAGTCACCTAATGCGTTCACAATATAACATGAAATTTTGACATGTTTGTAACAGAAAAGAAAAATTAGATGCTTTGGTAGCATTCGAAATTTATAAACGTAAACAGAAAGTTCCTTTAATGAACGAACAGATTGATCTTATAGACTCACAATTAACAAATATTTTAAATGTAAAGTTTGCTTATTACCTTAAGGCATGTAGTATTGAAACACATGGGAAATAAATACAATAAAACAATTATGGAATTGCATTTTTCTTGAAAAATTTGTTTAAATGTTTTTAGATGTTTATTAAACCTTTAACTCTACGTGGCACTGCTTTATTCAAAGAAAAAAAGTAACGTACAGAATAGAAAAAACCTTTTCGTGGATAGACACTGTTTTATTTAATATAGATTTTTCACATACCATACTTTTCAGCAGATAACAGTTTTTGACTTTTCACCGAGGGATGTAAAATTTGTTAATATTTCGCATTACGTGTAGATCCACAGCACATTAATCCCTATTATTCACACGCTTACTATTGTCTTTAAACCTCAATGGATTTGTTGAAATGTCAAATAAACTTTATTCTTCTAATTATGTGAAATTTAACACACATTAAAAATTCGAGTAATTGTAATTTACCGTCGATAAGCTTAATCAAAGCATATTATTTATGTATGTAAAGGATGCTAAATGTTGTTGAGTTTTTAAATGTCTTATTAAACAAGAATTATAATTAAAAATTTGATAAATTTACAAGCAATATTAAGTTTACTGCCACATTTAAGCAATAATTACCATGATATTGTCGATTAAAAGAGGTCTGGGCCCAGCGGGTGCTAAACTCAAGTTGTCGTCACCAACTGTCGTTGCTAATAACCCTCTCATTACCTATTATCATGGAGTTTGACGTCTGCATACCCGCTTTTATGTATCCCTTAACTAACCAAAAACTCAGATTAATTAACCTGCATAAACCTGTTAACTAGCTGTTCTTGATAGGTGGCTTTTAAACGTTTTGTCTCACTCACTTAGTACAGATGACTTTAGGCTTACGTGATTAGTGAACGTAATTTATTAAACTTTGATTGGAATACCAAATTACTTCCGATCCCCCACACATTTTACCCGTTTTAAACGGATAATAAAAAAAACATCGTTTAAAAAGTGTTTAGTATGTTGAGATCAATTAATTTGTTTATGTAAATATTTTTAAGACTGACATTAATACACGACCTTTGAACGTATCTCCGCCATTTCTCTTGATGATTATGCTTACTTTATCGACGCTGGAACTTGTAAATTCTAACGACAGCAAGAGATAAAATTAATTTAATACCACAGGTATTACGAATTTCTTTAATAGCAAGTTTACCAGATATGTCATAAAAACATGTGTCCCATACTGTATCATTATTATCAAGGCAAATGTATTATTATTTTAGTGAAACATGGGGTATTGTTCCATGAGGACAACACAGAAATTTAGACTTTTCTTTCCATTAACTGCAAATGCAATAGATGTGCACGAATGTAATTTATTTTATTTCATTCTGCATCTAATTTTACTACTTTACGTCCCAATTTTAGTCCGGGAAGAACAGCCTTGTTCTGTAAACACATAATTAATCATCGCAACAACAGTTAAAGCAATATTTTATTCAAAAAAGCATCTACAATAGAGATTAAGAATTAAACTTAAATATTAATGTTCAGATTGATAGAACTATTTGTATTGCCCTCAATAGTTACTGGAGGATAATTGCTGTTAGAAGAAATGGTGTTGCTATGACTAGTTTTATTAGTAACTTCTTTGTTTTGCTGCTTCAACACTTTTACAAAGGTTTCTCCGTTCAGAATCATCCTGGCAATTTTATTTTCGCCTTCTAAAGAGTGTTCTATGTATTTTTCAGCCACCGACGTACTCTTCCAACCTCCATATCTTTTTAGTACTAAATCAGCAAAAGCATTGGCTGCATTGGATAGATTTCTCCTCGGGTTAATGTTTTAGATCGTTTGGGTTCATAACCAACTGATTGTTTTTTCAAAAATGCTACCAGTCTAGGAAAACGGGATATGTCCAGATTTTCATTCGCAATTAATGTTGATTTAATCATGGGGTATTTCGGCCACAAAAAGGATGCACTTATTTTCTTAGACTAAAAACATTAATTTACAATTAAAAGAGCCAACATAACCATTCGCATTCTTACCAGATCTAAAAATAAGCCAACATAACTTCTTCCGTAATTTCCTCAACATTATTTTCAACTTTCCATTCACAAAAATGGCTGAATTTTGTGTTTGATGCCTTTCCCCACTCTTTGTAAGTATTAATTTGGCACACGCTGTAACAAACTTTTTAAGTTGTATTGAAATTTGCAATAATTTAGGCAACTTCGTTCATTTTTGTGTCATGCGAATTGCATACCTTAGTGGCTGAAAACTATGCGTTTAGATATTGTAAAGTAGAGGTTGTGCGCGTATTTCGTTTTGCACATTGAGTGAGTGCGCAGACACCTTTTGAGGTCGGTTGTTACGATAATGACCGCAAGAAACGTCCATTTTTGCTCTTAAATATTTTTAACAAAAGTGACGTACATTTTTTTGCGGTAAGAACTAATTAAACCTATTTTCATTGTTTGATATATTTATCCTTTTTAGGCACTTTTATTTTTACTTTTATTTTACTTTTATTTTACTTTTATTTTTACTTTTATAACGTTAAATTTTCCTTTTACCTAATTTCATTGTACGTTTCAATTTAACGAGGATGATTTTTTTTATGATTGTGGGCCTGAACAGGTGAGAATTATATTCCAGATGAGACCGAATTTGGACCTTATACAGCAGAAGGAGTTGTCGAGAGGTAAAGTACTGCTTAGATCTGTACAAAAAGCCTATTTTACGAGCAGCTTTTTTGGTAGCTGACAGAAGATGGTCAACCCATGAGAGATCTGAAGATACAGTCATAACCAACAGAGTAATAGAGTCTGAAAACTTAAGAACTGAGCCATTCATTCTTACACCAAGAAATGATCGATCTTTTCTGGCGGACACAAGGCAACACTGAGTTTTGTTAGCATTAAACTTAAGTAGATTATTGTTTCCCCATTTTTTGTTGATTGAATTTGCCATTTCAGCTTCAATTTCTTGATTTGATATAGAAGGTGGATTATCACTATGAGTAAACTGAGATAAACTACAGTAAACAGTGCTATCGTCAGCAAAGCAATGGATGGGGTTAGTTGTTGAAGAAATAAGGTCATTTATGTACAACAGAAAAAGTGTAGGCGCTATAACGGATCCCTGTGGTACGCCCGCGTTAATACTAACTTCTTTTGAAAAAAAGCCATCAACTACGACACATATTCGTCTTTTATCAAAAAAACTAGAAACCCAGCTGATGAGCGTACCATTTAACCCAAACTAGGTGAGTTTGGCAAGTAAACACTTATGCCAAACTTGGTCAAATGCCTTTGAGATATCTAAAGCGAGTACAACTGTTTCCCAGACTGCTCTACTGCATTGTTTCAAACTTGGGTCACATATGAAAGAAGATCACTTGTTGAATGACTTTGCCTAAACCCATATTGGTGGTCACTAAGTAGTTTGTTAGTTTCAAGGAACGTGAGCAGTTGCTGATTGATGGATTTTTTCATGATTTTAAACAAAATGGAAGTGATGGCAATTGGTCAGTAGTTTGAGGGATCGGTCTTATCGCCTTTTCTGGAAATAGGTTGAACATTTGCTAACTTCCATGATGAAGGAATTCCCCAGAAGACATAGAAATAGCTTAGATAGGACTGATACTAGTTCGGGGGAACATTTCTTTAAGACAATAGCTGGGATACCGTCTGGGCCAGTCGCCTTATTGAGATCAAGTCTACTGATGATCGATTCCAAGAGCTTGTACCGAAAATGAATTGGTTTAAAGTAGAGTAGAGTACCAAGAAGAGTTGACTAGAGGCACATCTTTTCCAGAATCATTGATACACGAGTTTGGAGCAAACAAATCCACAAAAACATTGGCTTTGTCTACGGAATCAGCAACTATCGATCCGTCAATAGATGTCAGGTGGGGAAATGAAGATGTTCCAAAGTTTTTATTAATGGCTTTAGCTAAACACAAAAATTTACGACTGTCTAAAAGAGATGTAGCTAGTTCATTGCATTTTCGTTGTTCCAACAACTTTTTAGTTTTAGTGATGACACTTTTGCAGATATTTCTAGCACCAACGTATTCTACATGACTGTCGACCGATTTATTAGATTTCCATTTAATGTAATATTTGTTTTTTAAAGATATTGCATCAGCACAAGCCTTATTGAACCAGGGTTGGGAACATGAATAACCTATACGTTACTGTTTTTTGGAACTGCATAACTCCATTCCCATGAGGCTGACTTCAGATACTGAAAGAGCGATATCCGAAGAAGAGGACGACTTAAAACAATATTCACGCCATGCTCAGGTTGCAACGAAATCCCGTAAATTACGCCATCGAGCTGACTTAAAACACCACAAGGTTCTATCGGTTTTGCGAACAACAGTGGAATTAGGTTCAGTAGAAATGATCTCTATTAGACAATGGTCGGAAAGACCTAAAGGCGAAAGAACGGAAGTTTTATAAACAAGAGGGATTGATGTAAGAAAGAGATCTAGAAGGTGTGGAGTGTGGTTAGGGTTATCAGGGATTCTTGCGTGTTCAGAAATCATTTGTATGAGATCACATGAAATAGCAAATGTTTCTGCACTATGACCAGCAGGATTTGTAGTAGATGAAAACTGAAGCCAACTAGAGTTATGAACATTGAAATCGCCTACGATTGAGATATCGCAAGATGGAAACTGAGACAGGAGATAGTCAACTTTCATACTAAGGTAATCGAAGAAGTCTTGAAAGTTACTGTCATTAGGTGACTTGTGTTTCAGATAGAAACAAAATATCAGGTTGCAATTGTTCAAGATGTTGGTGAATAGCATTAAGATTAGACCTGATACCGCGGATGTTGGAGTAGTGAATCAGAAAGTTGATACTTTCGATGACAGTGGTCGCTTGGGCCCTGCCCTCCCAGACAGCCGAATGGGGCAGGATTTTACGTCCGGAATTTATTACCCTACAAACCACAGCCATCTTATTTTTTAATTTGGGACTTTTAATCCGATAGGAAGACAGTGAGGGCGAGAAGGAAGAGTAAGGATGAGAATAGATTAAGGATGAAGGAAAAGGTAACCGGCAGCCCTTACCGAGCTCAGAAAATCGGAGACCCAATATTAAGGAGCCCATGGTAAGGGTGGTGGTACCTCCACGGCTGGTGGTGGTACCTCCCCGGCTGGATGCAGTAGAAGTTTGTTGCTATGCAGAAAATTATAAATAAATGGTACATTAACTCGTTTAAATCAACCAAGTTTGGCTGATTGTAAAGAAATTTACTTATTTGGGATCAACGAATATCAAAACTTTGTTATATTTCCATTTCAACATTAATTGCACAACCAAATTGAAAAGCGTGTACTCGTCAACATTTTCTTATCACTAACAGTATACCAGTGACAACCAAAATTTAAAAGTACTACAGGTGTTTCATTTCTAATCATTAGTTTATAAGGTACTTTCAAGTTAATTCAGATTTACTAACATTAGTGTTTAGATTTTCTACTTTATAACTTGACTTAGAGTTTTATAATAAACCTTGTTATTGTTTCCAATTTTACATCTGTTACATTTACGGTTTATTTCTTTCCATAAAATAAGTTAGCGTTCGAGGTATTTTAACATTTATTTACAGATTGAAATTACACCTTTTTTGTAAAGCGAACATATCTAACCACGCACACATTTTCTAGTTAAAGCAAATCAAATTTAAGAACATAGGCAGTTTAAAGGTAAACTGAGCTGAAAGTACAAAATCTATTTATTATTAGAAGTATAAGTAATATTAGGGGTGAAATTATTAACAATAACACCTAAACACCCAATTATTATTTTTTATTACAACGCTTCTGTAGATTTTCTTAAAATTCCTGAAGAATTTGCATCAGAATTCATTTTGACGCACGCACTGGAGAAATCGACAAAACAAATAAACAAGAAACCACCGTTAATTAATGTAGCTATTGCTATTTTCACTCAGCGGAAATAATTTCACAGCGAGTACGGCGGAAATGGGTTAATTTTAACCTATTGGAATTTTATTATTTAACTCCCATAATAGTAATAACACAGATATTTATGGTACCTTTTTGTACTCTTAATGCTTTATTACAAAGAACCGCTAAAAAGCACTTAAAAAATTTACAATGTATTAACATTAAATTCTTCGCACTAGATGAAGTGGAGACATCGTTAAAAAAACTAAAAAACTGGAAAACAGCTGGTCATGATAAACTTCCCAGTTTTTTAATTAGAGATTGTGCTGAGATCTTTTGTGCACCTTTACTGAAAATTTTCAACATAATTCTTAGCACCTCTAAATTTCGAGACATACAGAAGATAATTAACATCTGTCCGGTTCTTCGGATTCATGTAATATTAAGGACCCTATTGCAATCCTCTCTAATTTTGACAAACCGTTCCAAATGGTATTATATGCACGCCTATATTCATGCGTAGCTACTCGCATTTCACCTTTCCCACACGATTTTGTAACCAAACGTTCAACTGTTACCAATCTGGCTACGTTCATGCAGTATATTTCTCCTATTCCAAATAACCGTGGACAAGTAGACGCAATATATACGGACATATCGAAAGCTTTTGATAGAGTTAATCACACCTTATTACTAGAAAAGCTGAATTTATTAGGCTTTTATGACGCACTTCTTAAACTATTTTATTTTTATCTCGCAAGCAGAACCCAAAAAGTAGTATATAACGGTGTTGAATCAGACTCCTTCATAGCTACATCTGGAGTACCACAAGGGTCAAACTTAGGGTCACTACTATTTATGGTATTTATCAATGACTTGCTACAAACTCATAAATGTGATCGATTAATGTTTGCGAACGATGTTAAAAGCTTCACGTCAGTAGCATCAAGTAGTATTTATTATTAAAAAACTAAATTAATGTAATTAATATCTGGTGTATGAACAATAATCTCACGTTAAACATCTCCAAATGTAATGTGCTGGCATTTGCACGGAAAAAGACCATTTGATCTATAGTTTAACTCTGTTAAACTTGTACTATGTGACTCTGTTAAAGACCTTGGTGTTGTAATTGACACTGCGTTAACATTCACCGACTATATTGATTTTGTTGTTTCAAATGCTTTGACAATTCTTCAATTTATTCTCAGAAACTGCTGAATTATTATAAATATTAGTTTTTTAATCATCCTTTATCACTTGTTATATTTAAGCCTGAATATGGATCAATCATTTGGAATCCACTCTACGCTATTCGAAAAATGTTGTTGAACGTGTACAACGTAAGTTTGTCAAAACAATGTCTCTTAGGATGGTAGGATTTTATCCCCCAAGGGGGTATTGTTACGAACTTGTTATCGATTTTCGTTTTCATCCCTGGATCAAAGACGTCTTATTTTTAGTATTAAATTTCTTTACCATCTAATACATAATAGAGTTGACTGTCGTTCACTTCTCAGTGGTATTTGTTGGTATATTCTTCGGATGTGGTCTGCAAAATTTCCTGCATTTGTTCTTCTATTTATTAAGACTAATGCCACGTTGTCATGTCCCATTTACTTTATGTGTAATACCTTCAATAATTGCTGCGCTACATGCGATAGCAAATCTACTCCTTTAGGTGAGATATTGCGAATATTAGCAATTCAATTTATAGCTTCATTTTGATTGTTATATTCATTGTAATTATCATTTTAGTCTATATTGGTTTCTTATCCGTATACGTATTCCCTTTTCTATTCTTTTTTAG
Organism: Vesta saturnalis; assembly: GCA_036346205.1. Taxonomy (NCBI): domain Eukaryota; kingdom Metazoa; phylum Arthropoda; class Insecta; order Coleoptera; family Lampyridae; genus Vesta; species Vesta saturnalis. Next base: position 731,622 of record JARFJB010000960.1, read on the forward strand.
TATTTCTTGTAAAACTATCGTGTATTGTCCTGTAATTCGTCAATCTGTTGGGCAATACAGATTATTATTATGAAGATTATTATGCATTATTACATTTGTTTACATTGTTTAATAAAAAAATAAAAAAGTTGCAAGCATAATTTTTAACACTAAATAATACTTATTTGAAATAGCATAAACGTTATACAACGTAAATTATTACTACTTCGAGGAATTGCATTTTACACATACTGTTAAATTTGTTTTAATACAAAAGAATTTTCTGTGTAATGAAAAGTTATACTAACTGCTAGTTTGAAGCATTACATATTGCATGCACTGGTTTCGTTTTTTTATGTCTTCCAAGAAGAGTTTTTTTCTGCATTTCATTGGTATAGTATTTCCCCAAGAAGGATATTTTGTGCACCAAGAGATGAAAGCGTTGTAGGTTGCAACATTAATATAATTCATAAATAAAGAGAGTGGCCATCGCCTTACAAATCTCCTGCAAGAGTACCCTCTATCAAGCTTGTCCAAAGTGTCGACACCGCTTTTTGTTTTGTTATAGCGTAAAATAAATTTCTAGTTTAAAACCAGAATCTTCTCCGGAAATACTACTAAGTAGACAACAAAACTACATTTTTCAATTATGTAATTTTGAATTATACACTCAGCGGCAAAATTAAACAACAGGTAATATTTTTTCGTACAATTCTTTTTTTTCGAACAGCATATAACCTTTATTTACACTTAGATTATTACGGCTTATAAATTCCGGAATTAACGGTGCTCCCGGGCCAATGTTGGCGCGCAGGCCGTAGTTTGGAGATGCTTGGTATATACGAAACCAATGCAAGTTCTTTTGTGAAAGAAATTTGGAAGATAGTATACTTCTTCGGGAAATCTTTAGAAGTATGTGAAAAAATTATCTGCTGCAATGTTTCGACTCGATCTTTTCCAAATATCACTAAGCTGCCCTCGTTGTCCCGAATTATTATCTAAAACATTTCCTATTTTTCCTAAGTATATATCCAAGTTACAGCACTAATATGTTTCTGCATCACGCGATTCTAAATCGATTTCGGCTCATTGCAGCGGTGTATATTGGTATATATAAGGCATCATTTTTATTCCAGAAATTCGACTTATTTGCTTGGATTTTCTGAAACTGCCTATCAGTAGAAGTATTCCGAGGAAAGCTTTTATTTCTGTCAATATTTATTTAACCGCCTTTTAATTCGTATACATTAAAATTTAATCAATAATACTATCTGATATAAACGAAAGAAAGATTTCTTCAATCGCTTCTACAGTTTCACCTTTAGGTGTATATTGTCCTACGCTTGACAGAAGTTACATGCTTCCAGGTACGACGAGAAACTAGTTTGTCGGGTTGTAAATCGAAAGGTTGAAAAAACTCACTGTTATCTTCTGTCTATTAAACTCGACTTGAACATCTTCTACAACCTCAAAATCATTATCAAAATCGTCACTGCCGCCAGAAGACGTTAATTGTTGCCACTGAAGTAGGTAAGATTGGAGACTTTTGGAACACACCGCATTTCCAAGGTCAGACATTTCAAAGATCACTACAATCTCAAGATCCTACGCACCCAAGGTTACGCAATTAGTAGGTCATGTCTACATAGAAATTTCCCAAGGTCGCACATTTGTAAGAATACCACACTGTAAGGTGTAAAAATACGAAGGTCACTAACACTCAACACATTCACAGGGCTATTTGCGCACCCTACCTACTGAGATAGATTTCTCACTTTTTCAAGGCTTGCTGTTGCTTTTTATACTTCTATGATACCACACTTAAAACCAAATTAAAAAAGGTAATGATATGCTAATATATTTATTTCTTGTATGTACAAATGTAATCAGTGTACTATTCAGATATATGATTTTCTCTAGGAATAAAACATTTTGATTTAGTACAAGTGCAAAAGTGCCTTTCCACTTCTGTATGATTACACCTGCGAGGATGTTGTTCAAGTAATTGAGCGTACGTGCAGTGTGGTGCCCATCGGAGATACTCCTGTAGCGGAGTGTCAGATGACCGCCATTGGTTTATTCGAACACACGAAGCATTCAACCGTATCGTCTAAAGAACCCTGCTGCTGCAAGCGATGTAGGTGAGTGAACTCCAGACCATGTTCGATACGTAAGTAAACGTTTATCGAAACAATTGTAATACTGAGGATAATAAAAGGTTGGTGTCACATCGCACATCTTCTCACCGTAGAACACAGTAAGATACTAACTGGAAATAAATTATTATATACAATATATACATTGTAAAAAACATATTGTACAAATAATACACTTCTCCTCAGAGTACGCATGAATCATCTTCATATGTGTATGATGGTCAATAAGTCGGTATTCACTTGATTACAATGCTTTGTAGCAGTCATAGCAGAAATGCATATGGCCAGCAAGATGATAACGAGTATGAAGAGCAAATGTGTGTGAATAATATCCCAAATTACCCATGAAGGCATGATGGTGGAAGTAGCGAATTCTTTTATCTAGGTTGGCAAACTATTCAGTATTCCATTGCACATCTTCATATGTATTCTTTAATGCTTCTAATGTCGTAGAAGGCAGTAGCCCTTTTTCTTCAAATTGCACCCAGTTGGGAATTAGTTCACATGCTCGCCGCACACTTAGATTAAAAAGTGATAATGTTTGGTAACACTCCCTATCATTCCAATTGTTCTGTACTGGGCTAGCTGACATACTGACACTGGTGGAAATAACACGATACTATATGTGTAGTTATCCCTACTTTTAAAGAAAGGAAAGACATTGTGAAAACATATGTATAGTTAACCTTGAAGAATGACATGATTAATATCGACATTATGTAACCTTGGAAAAGTGGTAAACGTGAGAGATGGAGTACATTGTAAGTGTGTGAACCTTGAGGTTGTGACGACCTTATATCGAAAACGATAACCTAGGAATAGTGGTAACGTGACAATGGAGGACATCGTAATGGAGTGAACCTGAATAATGGGAGACCTTGAAAATGTGGGGGGAGGGGCGGAAAGGTGAAGGAGACATCGTTGAAGTGATTGGTGAGGTCCCGCCAACCTTGCAGAAACCCCGTGAATAAAGGCCTTGAAACGGTAGAATTGCTGAAGTAACGTGCAGTGCGGCGATCAAGGTGAAGCAGGTAACGTTGACGGTAGAAATAGTGGGGAAATTAGGATATGAATGCAGAGGAGTGCATGTGAAACCAGTATTGTATGTAATGGAGAACACATTACGTCACGCGGTAGAAAAGGCGAAGATTGTGAGTGTTATGAATTCAATTGGATGTCGTGATATTTTAATTAACAATGTGCAGTATTTTTAAATAAAAGTAAATCGAAGTATGTTAGTATCGGTCTGTCACCCCAATTCAATTTTGAACCAGTCGTGAAACGTGGTGGATCTAAGAGTAATGGAGTGGTGTTTGATAAACAGGAATGGCACATACTTGTGGACAATCAAGGGATAATTACAAATTATTTCTACACACCTGAAGGACATGGCTACCTATTAAGATGGGTTCGAAAACGATATCGTATGAAACTATTAACAAGCGAAAATTATACGCATCTCTGATTGTGAAGCATCAGAAATCTATTTAGGTGGGAGTCTATAGAACAGTTATGAAGACTTCTTAAGATAGTCAGTTACCGATTGGATTTAGTACCTACTATGGAATTTCCTGCATTTTATAATAAAATAATACATGCGGCAGCAGAAATATCTGATGTTGACATACACAGGTTAAAATACTAAAACGAGAATAAGGATAACAATAAAGTTTAGTCAATATATGGATGTGTTGTAGTGCAGAGTCGTGGCCTAAGGCTGTGGATGGTGTTAGTGCAGTGAAAGATTAATACGCCAATTTCAATCATTAGAATCTGATGCTGAACAAGAAAAGTGTATGGGCGGTGTACGTTTAGTGATGACTATTTAGATAATCTAGTTTATAAGTATGGTAGTGGAATACGTCTGTGTGAGAAATACTTTATATGACGATGGTGTAGAGTGCATTTGTTGTATTAAGCGGTTAATAGAAGACCTTAGAGAAATATCTCTGGAACAATTTTACATGAAATAGAATGTCATTTACCGAATTATATTTCAACAGATGACAAGCGAAGGAGGTCTGCATTAATAAGCTCAAAAACGTAGTTCACGATGTAGTAGAATGGGAGCGAAAAGGAGAATGGGAACAGTTAGCAAGAGACTCTGCACGCTTTAGGAAAAGAATAGAAGAGTGTAGTCAAATACTTTCAGCTGTCCTGGAAAAGCAACATCGTGATTATGTATTTATGGAGCACTATAGTAGTGTATAGTATTGTATGCATTAATAATAAATAAAAATAAAAGAGTAACTTAGTACATCATAATATTACAATATATAAACGGAATCGTACAGAACATATTATATAATGTCTTTGTTAGAAATCCATGAATTGTGAGAAGTATCAAATCCTAACCACTTAACGAGACATATTTCCTCGACGTCATATTACACGTTTAACTAGGTGAATGTCAGGATGTTTAACACTTTGAAGTTCTGGCTCATAGAAACGTCCCTGTATCTCTTCATTTCAACTATTACGTAATGTATAGGTAATTGGACTGGAACGTTTCACGGCTAATAATACTCGAAAGACTTCGTAACTCAAATTAGGTGTGTAACCATTACAGAATATGCTTCTGTATTTGCTAATACGTACATAATCCCCCTTTAAATTTAGGTGTCTTACGGTCAAGAAGTTTATGACATTTTAAATGTTTCAAAACAGAGACAGCATTATTTTCCGTTATTTCTATAAGTGTATCCGGTGATTCTATGCTTTCTTGGATTATAATCCACAACAATTTGAGATAATATTGATAACCTTGCATACTGAATGTTTTCCATATTATTGCTTTAAGAGTGCGATTTACACGTTCAACTATACTACTATTCAAGGTAGAATAATTACAGTAATGACTAATATTAAATTTTTCCATAACTTTTTAAATTCAGCATTATAAAATTCCGGTCCCATGTCAGTTTGCTTATGTGTAGGCGTCCTTTGCAAACCAGACAAAAGTTGATTCATTACATCTACGACTAGTTTACCATTCTTGCGTTTGATGGGAAAAGCCCAGGCATATTTAGAAAGCATTTACTATCACTAGAATGTATCGAAATCCTGTATTTACACGAGTGTAAGGTATCAATTCCACTAAATCAGCTTAAAAGAGATCATTTAAACCTTTCAGTAGTACACAACGCCGCGGAAAATTTCTCCTTGCTGGTTTGTGCAGTTCGTCAACAATATCAGCTTTACTCATTTTATCGCTTTCGATTTTAAGAGAATCTCTATGATGAATGGTTGTTCTTGCGTAAATTTGACACCGTCTGGTATTATAAGTTGAATTACAGCTTCCTTACGTATAGTTCGACTAATTAGAGACATCGGTGTCCTATACAGTAGACCATTCACTTGAAGATGAATAACTTGAGGTGATCACATGCAATGCGCTATTGTACACTCTGTGTAAGGAAATAAATATTTGCCATCTGTACCCAATGGAATATCTACTGTCTCCTTATGCAATAAACCTTGTAAGGTAAAATAAGTTTCGTAATATACATCACCTTGTTTCGTGACATCACTATGATGATAAGTAATATGTTTACCAAATTTATCCATTGTCATCAGTGCTGGATATATAGTAGTATTATCGTGATGCTCGTTGTAACAATGAAATAAAGTGAATATAGTAATAGGTTTATAACCAGACATCCTTCTTTATTACTTTCGCTTTACGTAATTCGTCAAGTATATATATTATTTCGTTGTTATTGGTAATATTTCCTGCCGACATTGAACCCAATAACTCCCGAAACCAATCCACTAATTTATTCGGATCATTCCAAGATACAAACTCAATCGCTTTGTTATTATATCGTAATGGTTGCATTCCACCCTCTTTTGGAGATAGAAGTTGTGAGAGATCTTGTGGCAGGAGGTGCAATAACTAATGTAGCGAGTCGGTTTTAGAGTTAAATAATGGTTCAATAATCTCAATGTATTTCCTACTATTAGTTCCATGGATTAGGTCAGCTGGGTTATAATTACGTCGAGCAGGATTTATGCGGCGCAAAATGTCATTGTATTGCTGCAGATCACTCTTTTGAGGCTCAGTTTCTCAGAATTCTGGTGTAAATGGTTCAGCTTGCTTAGTAATCACCTGTTTCAATGGTTGCGTTATAGGTTTAAAGTGCACCTCCATTGCACGCTCTGTAAGTGCAGTATCTCCTTTTCAACTAGCATATTTTTGTTGCACACTCTTGCGAGTGCGCAAAATGTCTTGTACTAAGCGCTCCTCCATTACTACTACATGTTTACATATGAAGTGTAGTGTTTATAATGTAACAGTCAAATGCCTTACGGAAACGACCTGCATTAACATCACTCTCTTATCAATCACAAGAAATTCAAATTTGTCACACCAGCAACAGAAACACAAGTCCTTAAATCTTTCAAATCTCATATCTACATTAACGTGATCATCATACACTACACATGCTTAAGATTGGTACTATCTTGTTGAAGCAGAACTAGTAGATTCGCATTATCACGTATAATCTGTTTTATAATAGAAGAATACGTTTGGCACAGATAGAAACAATAATTGTTTTGGTGTCTGCCAAAACAGAAATGATCCCTTGTTTCATTCTGTCCAAGGCATGCTACATCATCAAAACCCTTATTGAATTTTACGTGAATCACTAGAGGATATAACGTCATTGTTAAAACTGTATTCGAAATACCCGATATTGTTTAAAGGTGCAAGTACATTTCATAGGTACTGGTATTTGGATTGACATAAAGATTTTCAGTATACATAAACACTTTCAAAGCGTAAACCATTTGGATGTTCTAATAAGATAATCATAACATTTGTTTTTCCGCAACCTGATAGACCGACGATCATACCTCGTTTACAACCTCCTTTTAGTAGACCACTATGTCTTGAGTAGTAATTATTGTTAAAAGTGATGTCATAATTTTTATAGGTAATACAGTATCTTGTGGAATGAAACGGATGTCACCCATTGTAGTACTGAACTATAACTTGTATGGTGGTAATATGTATGTTATATATATATATATATATATATATATATATAAGTGTGTGTAAGTGTGTGTGTGTGTGTGTGTGTGTGTGTGTGTGTGCGGTCGTGTGTGTGTGGTATGAAGCATAGTTCTCCGTGTAATAGCTATAAAAAGGTTCTGGATTAATTAACACCTTAATAAATAAATTACCCGTGGAGTTACGCATACCTGGGTACAGATATTGCGGTCCTGGTACCCGTTTATGAGAACGATTAGCTCGCGGTGGCAGAGGTATTAACGAACTGGACGAAGCGTGTAAAGAACACGATATTGCATACTCTAAGGCATCGCCACATAGCTGATAAGGCTTTGCAACAAAAGCTTGAAATAGACTTCGTTCCTCAAATGCTACCTTTGGAGAAAGAGCAGCTGCATTAACCATAGCCGGTATAGGAATAAGAACAATGGAAATGGGAAGCAAATCACGGCGTAGGAAGCGTTCTCACAGAAACAGACCAATTTCATTCAACAAAGCAGTGTTTCTAGCGCGTGTTGGTAGTAAACTTCGGTCAACGTTAAAATCTACGGTACAACAAGCCTTAAACATTGATGAAATCAGAATACCCATTCAGGAAGACATGTGCACTTTGCCACCAGAAATTTATGTCTACGTAGAGGAAGATTGCTGAGGGAGGATGGTGCAGTCTCTAACACTGCGCGGTTTGTTAAAAATGGCATTGCATTTTTATTCAGTGAAATTAGATACGAAATGAATGTAATAGTGGTAGATTCCGTGACGAAGGTTGGATTAACGTCTACAATGAAAGGATTGGTATCATTGACACCCAACGACCTCGCTCGTCATGAAAACGCAGGTTGATTTCTCCTCAAATAGCATACCAACAAATACGTTAGGCTATTTTAATGTTTGCAAATGCTACTTGGCTTGCAGACAAGAATTGGTTTTAATTCGCAGTAACATTGACACCGATGCGGTAATTTCAACTGTTGCAGATGAAGCACTAAAAGTTAACATAGAGAAAATATATTGGAAAGTTCCCACATCATTCCAGCATTAGCGGAGGAATTGGCGTTAACAAGGTACATTGATAAAAATGTGAATACTCCAGTAGCATTTAGAAGTTGGGAAACAAGCATATATCCAGCAGTTCCCACAACAGATAGACATACATGGGCAATCAAAACATCGACTAGTATAGAAACACTTAGATACATTATTATCGGATTTCAAACGTGGCGGAAAGTAATGTTCCTCAAGATATGATCATATTCGATAAATGTGCACTAAAGAATATTAGGGTATTCCTTAACACAGATCTTTATCCGTATGACAATTTAAACGTGAATTACGATAATAATTGCTTTGCTACATTGTAAGAAATAACGCGTTAACCAAACCAGTAAGACAGCTGTACTACGATGCTCGTCATAGTCGACGTACAAGGCTTTAAGCTTTCAAAAGTTTTATACCGAAAAACTCGCAATTTGTAATGGAACACAAGTGGCCCACTACATGTTTAAATCGCCCTATCCATGGCATACGTTAGACGCGGAAAATCGCCGTCAAGCTACTTGGTTAATTCATAATCAACGCTTTATAAAATGGGAAGAGGAGCATATACCACCACACCAATTTCGCAGTCGCTTGATTCAACCTACAGATACTGTCTACGTCAAGGGTAGAGAGAAAGCGGATTACATCAGAAAATTTGTTACACAACCCGTTATAGAACTTGAGAAACATCCTACTCTCCTACTATGCAACCAGTTTGTTATTACCATTGTAAATCATTATGTCACTGCGCTCTGTCTAATGTATACCATCTGTACGATACTTATGTAATGCATTAAAGCTTATACACTTTTCTTAAATAAAAATTTTAAATATATATTTTTATTTATTTCTTTGATATCACTCAATATGAGTACATCCTGTATATATATTCCCTCGATAATGAATTATGGCATAATATTAGTATGTATTCCACTAAAAGTTACTACATTAAGTAGCCGACCTGGAATGGTGTATCGACATTATATATATATATATATATATATATATATATATATATATATATATATATATATATATATATATATATATATATATATATATATATATATATATTAACATGTATGGTTATACATGTTCATAGCTTCATTATGGAGATAATATACACACTCCTAAAACTAACAAGCATCAGTACCCAAAATATTAGCTACTAACTGGATTATACAAATTCATTTGCCTAGCAACCTCTACTAGACCACTCAAAGGATCGAGGTTCTCCAATTCCGGAATTCTCCCCACGCCAATGTTGCACACGCGCCACGCAGTCGATACCGTCTGTCATCCTGGGACCGACAGGCGATTTTGTTTACATCTCAGTATATATATATATATATATATATATATATATATATATATATCATGCAAAGTTGATCTAAACACATTTTACACATTACTGTTTTATCAGACGCCTCCTATTTGTAGTCTACCTCCGTCAGCACTTTTGAATAACGATTTTCCTAACACCTTTCGCTTTCTTAACCACTTGATCATCAGCAAGCTTTAGACAATAAGATTTTGATCCTGCTCCATAAAAACATTAAATAGCTTTCCCTGCATACACTCATCTTTCATTTTTCTGACGGAGGATGTATTCGTTGTAATACCATGCAGACCGTTTTGGTAGTTGGATGTGTCATATTCATCAACATTATTCCGCATATGGGCATACACATCAATTGTTATCTCGACAATTAAAGAATCTGTGCCTGTATAGAGCAACGTTACATTATTACCGTAATTACTACGCAAGATATCGTAAAAATCGATACATTATAATTTTGGAAAGATCTAAAATACTAAATCCAACATACACGGGTATGTCATAAATGACGACCTGACAATTCCACTGAGAATAATTTATCAGTAAATTGAATAGAATTCTTAAAGTGCGGTTTTGCGACGTACCATGCTAGATCTAAGCGACGTCCGTTATTTTCCCAATGTGTTAATAACTTCATTACTCTTCTTTTGTCGACATTCTCCATTGTTTTACCAAATACACCATTGTTCATTCATTTAAAGAAATCCTTTTCGAATTTGTTCTTGGCATGATTTCGAAAAGTTGTATTAAGGTCTATGTATGGTACTAGCCAAGGACTTTGACGAAACCGTAAAACTCTATGAATATGAGTAGCAATTAACCCATGCTGTATACATTGTTTTAAATATCGGTAATGTATAACAAAGTTTGTCTTATCACATAAATTAGGAATTAATTTTTCCGTCTTGGAATGTGGCGCGCAGATCATTTCCGGACAAAAGGATAATCATTGTGTTGATCATGCAGGTGATGCGGATAGTGTATATCTACCTCTAGCACATTTCCCATATCAGCATCATCATTAATCTTCAATACATCAAAGTTTTGAATTTCCTTTTCAGTTAGCCGCATACTCCATCCGTATAAATTTGTGGCACCTAAATACTGTAAAAAGACTTTTGGACGATTAGAATCATAATTTGGGACAAACTCGTCGTTATCAATACTTCTTCGCTTAACACAAGTACTCACTCCACCACGAATACCTTTATTAAAAATGTGGTACATATCCATATCAGTCAATAATTTTAACTCTACTTTAGTACATTTCAACATGTCATCCCACGCCAATTCAGGTATTGTAACATACTGCGCTGGTTCTAATCCATACATGTCTATACATAGCCGCCTAAGGTTTTCGCACACGTCAGCCAACAGCAACACGTCTGGTTTTAAGTATATGTCAGCATAATCCTCGAGTGTATTACCCTTAAAGTGATCCCACACCAGTAGGACGCGACAGTATTCTTCATCGGATATATCGTAGAATTTGTCATAGGAAGGTACTGTGACATTTATTAAAATTGCCCACGTACGCGTAGGGAAATTGCCTTTCTTTCTAACTAGGTTAAAGTCATTATCATCAGCAAAATATTTCTTTACCTCTCTACATTGATCATCTGATAAATTATGAGATATAGTATCTAAGGATGCCGCCATGAACCTATAGCTATCGACGAATCGCAAATTTATGTACTTCTTTCCCTATAGCCGCGACCATTAATGAATTAATCTACATAAATATGCTTACCGAACGTTATATATTTCTCACTATTAACAGGGAGTACGGTAATTTCTTCAGTTTCACTCGCTAACTGTTTGATGAACAGGTGGACATCATAACCACTGAGATTATGGAAAACACTGGGATAAATGTAGGTAATTGATAGTTTAAATTGCACTTTGAATGTGCCGCACCACGATATTTACCAGTGACATGGCAGTGATTTCGTACTTTGGAATTTGTAAGATCATCCGTAAGAAGCTTGTTGCATATATAACAATTACGACTTTGCTCATGTATCACCAGTTGAAAATACTCTTCCAACACCATCCCGACACTCAATATATCATATTTCGTTTGAAAGGACTTTAATTCGGTACTTTCTCTACTGTTCAGAAAGTAGGACCTAAACAACACAACATTACATTTCAACGAGAAGTGTTTCTGCAACTGAATTTGTATTAGTTTAAAAACATTCGCTTTAACGTCACCCATAAACGTCTGCACATTCGTATGGGTATTGCATAGTGATAGCCTATACGAAACAATGCGTTGTTTAAAAGCATTGCTAATCACTTCAACCCCAGTATCAATGATTAGACACACATTTGATTTGTGCCTATTGCTTCTAAGGTGTCCTTGATAAGCATATCGAGGAACATCAATAGAACAGTGAGTGCAGTGCACAATTTCAACACTTTTGCTACTTTTATTAGGTACTGGTTTGCTGCTTTGGTCTGACTTACGCTTAAGTGAGTTATTCAAACCCGATGGTCCTTGTTCTGCAAAGAAATCGTCAGCATGTCTGTGTTGCACATTATTCTTTAAGCTGTTTAACCCTGATGGTCCAGGTTATGCAAGACGTTCAGCAATATGGCTATGTTCCGTTCTGTTCGCATCGGAAGTACTTGATTACACCACATTCCTAAGTGTGGTACGATTTTGCGGTACAGCCTGCGGCGTCTCTTAAGGTGGGGTAGTTGGAATAATTATCCAACACGCAGTTTTTGATATCGTAGTAGAGTCTTTTCTTGAAAATTTCTTCAGACATTCACATTGAAATGTTTTATTGCCATCTGTATCAGAGAGAATGTATAAACAATGTATAAGTGAACGGGTAAAGTTACGTGTTTTGTTATAATTCCTTTTTAGCAGTTTATTGCTCTTTATTAGTTTGCAGCATAACTATCATGTATTACAACTGCTAAGAAAAGAAGTTATATCCAGCGATGCGAACGAGGACGCAACGAAACATATCGCCAGGAATAGGATAATATTTATGATGGATATATCAGGTTGAGGGTAGAGTAGTGTACGGGTAAGGAAACAATAATAATGATAGTCTGGATAGTGTTGCTAAGCACACATATTATACCCAGCATTGTATCTCGCCCTGCCATGTGCTTTGGGATGAAACCCCACCTATTTTTGATGCAATACTACCTGATCTTCACTCATCCTCTCATACGGCTCACGTACAGGTTGTAGGGTGAGCAGTATTTCGTGCACGTCTGCCTGCTCGTACGTGGGTGATAATACCACATCCAAATCATCCGCTGGATGTGGTTATCCAAAAAACGCAACGCTATTTCACAGTCATCCTGGTCGAAATATTGCTTGCTCTCCACCCGGTCACCGGCAGCACCTCCTTCCTGGAGCAGCTCCACCACATCCTGTGCGTGATTCGTATGAGGCTGTTCTCCCTGCAACCTCCTCAGGATGGGAGTGTCATCCCGCGGTAGTATCACAATGTGGATTATGATGTTAATTCGCCCACCCACCGCTACGGGACGATCATAAGCCACGCATGCTTGTGACCTACCTAAAAGCAAAGAAATTACATAACTCATCTGTGGCAGTAATACATGAAAGCGCTTTCTTACCTCTGAGTACGGTTGACGTAGTATTCTCCACTACAATGACGGCTACACCTGAGTTTACAGCATCTAAAAGTGATTACTATTATTAATATAAAAGATGAAAGCCAACAAAAATAACGTTTGCACATTTTACTGGTCCCTTAAAGATTTTGTTGAAAATTATTCTAAGTTAACAAAATCACTTTTGAAACACACCTCAGGATTCCTCCCCTCTTCCCTGAGGTTCTGTATATCCCGCCCTCTGCTTCCTCTCTTATTATAGTGGACGCCTAATCCAGCGACGACGAAATTTATGAACTGACGACCGTAGTCCTCGACTTTCTACAGGATTACAATCCTGATGCGGATACAGTACTACTTGACATGAAAATGCCGAAATCATTACTATCAGTGACTAGGACATACCACTACCTATTGACATAGACGAACATAACGACGATAGTAATGACTTCGTCAGCATATCATCCAGTGTTGAGGATTATATTCTTCCTGTGGTGGGAACGATTGCCTCAACACTAGTGACTACCACTCCGACCCTGCCTACAGCTATGATTGTGACGACTATGATAATGACGCATTACGACTACTTCGCGAAACATACTGACTTTTGTAACGAAATCATCGTTGAAGAGAGTAGTGATGAGAAGAACTTCATGAACACTCTCACTAACAGCATGTAACAACTGGAACGTAGCGCTCACCAACTGTCAGACGTAGTACAACAACTAAGTGCACAGGAACAGTCACATAACAGCATACAGGACGAGAACAATGACAATGGCTGTGCTCGATACGTCGCTCCGCAGGTCGCGGGTCACGGAAATAACGAAAACGCTGACATCGCGCAAGACAATGACGACGAAGAACTTGACGATGGCTGGTTTTGGGCTACACATATCCCTATGACTATTGGTTGCACTAGGCTTCCACCACTGTACAACGTTATGTGTGCGATGGCGTCGGGAGACAGTACCACTAAACGCAATTCTGCGTTTCTTATTATCGCTGGGGGGTACTGGCTATTCTACGCACTTCGCATTATCACATAGGACCGTCTCACGTTCATGGTATGTATTGTCTAGATACCACTTTATTTATATTAATAATTCTTTCTTTCTTTACAGCGCACAACCATAATACCATTCGCCCGGAATTATGATGTTGTCATTTCGGAAAGCTCTCTAAAAGAGCAGCTCGACCGGGCTCACAATAGTATTGTAACACTATACCTTGACTGGCATAGTGTTACAAGCCTAGCTATACTAAGTGGGTATGATCACGCCATTGTACATCTGGAGATGATAGTGGAAACTGTCGAATGGATTGGCGGACTTTACGAACTCATCCGAGTTGTGTGTGGGTGAATGTGTGCATGTGTGTATCTATAGCCACTGCAATTTTCCATGGGTCGATTGACTCGAATAATTATGAGACACGTGTATTACAAAATTTAAATATCCCCTTCCCATTCAGAGATCGCAGCAGCGCGACGGTACAGCTAGTTTTCTAATAAAGTTATGTTTAGTATTTACTTATTCGTTTAAACCAAAACGTAATGTGGTATTGCGCTTTTTCTTCTGCTTTTATTCGTACAACTAGATATTTTTCTGATTTTGCACTTTTCTTTCCGTTTTTCATACTACAATTATTATGTTTTCTATTCCCAAACTTATAAAATAACAACAATATGGTAGGTGGCTATGAAACGTCAAAAATTAATCCACTAATTAAGTATTATTGTTGATGCTTAGTTGCAAATCTACTTTTGAATTAAAATCGTTGAAGAGTTTATGTGAAAAATCAATCGAATTCCATGTTTTGCTTGTGGAAATGCTTTAGTTCCTAGGGTTATGGTGAAAATAAGTGGTGAGGTAAATGCAGGAAAGCAGGAAATTGTGATTGCACGTCGCCGCGAAGAAAATCTACCAGAGCGGGTCATAATAGAAGAAACTCGAATCTGCAATGTCTACAATATTTCTATTGTAAGGGAAATTCAAGCAATGGACAATAGCCCAAATTGTTTGCGATTAAATGTGCTATAAAGGTCAACTCACTTATGCTGCATTTGTAACGATGAGAATGATATACATAAAATATCCATGAAAGGTAGAATTAATATTTTGTTGAGTGCCAGAAAATACGTACTGCTGTAATATTCATTTGGATGAGAATGGTAATGGTAATCTGTTTGAGTTTCTGCTCCCTATATGTAAATCGACCATTATTAGCAGGTAATAAGATTTATATCTTTTACAAGCATTACGTAAGGAAATTAAGGAAAAAAGCTACCACACGGCTTACGAAGACGAAAATAACTTCACAGATTCTCAATTTAAAACAGTTTCTCCTATAACCAAAGATCAATTTAATAATCTTTTCAACTTTTGTGACCCCGTTAGAATAGGAAATTCTTTGAGATATGTAAGTAAAAAGATTTCTTAGCATTCCTGTGCAAGTTACTACAAGGTCTTAGTGATAGTTTTTAGTGGTTATTTTTAATTATTCCACAAGACAACAAGCCTGTTTAGCTACATCTCTAGTTAGACAATCTCTTTCTGCAAGAGTTGTACCACAAAATATTGGATTTACTGCTACATCAAGAGACAGCTACATCGAAAATCATGTAACTCCTTTTGCAAATCGTCTATATAATCAAAACCTGGATCGGCCTCAATCGACAGTCCTACTGTACTTATAAAGGTAAACATCTTATCAAGCCATCTCTGCTTGTTGCCCCGAGCGGATTTATTCTATACATTCAAGGGCCATATTTCTCAAATTCTGAAAATAACGATGCTAACATACTTATAAGTGAATTTAATAGAGATGTGAATGGAATGCGTGAATGGTTTAATGAAGGAGATATTTTCATTCTCGACCGCGGGTACTTGACTGCTATTCCAGCTTTAAATAGATTAGGTATTAATTTTAAAATGCCAGCCTTTTTGCCCAGAGGTCAGCTACAGTTATCCACGGAAGAGGCTAATGATAGTCGTCTCGTTACGAAAACCAGGTGGATCGTAGAAGCACGTAATGGGCACTTAAAATCAATTTTAAATTTTTAGCTTTAAGATAAAAACACCCCACATTTGTAATATTGCTGATTTTCTTAAAATTGCTGGAGCAATTATAAATAAATATTTTCCACCCATTTTAATGCAAGATGCTACTATTGAGCTAGCTGGAAATATTCTTCAAAAGTTCAAGAGCCAAATGTTGTTCAAGCCAGGGTTGAGGAGGAAAACTTACGCGCTAGAAGGGCAGATGAGTTGATTTAAATGAAATTATCGTTCCCTCGTTCCCACGTTTGTCACATTACTATCTTAAAGAGTTAACTGTAGGTATTTTTTATTTAAAGTTTGCTCCTTCTTATATACAGGACATGAAATAGAGGACCGCCTGGTTCAATATCAATTTGATGAAAACTACGAACCCGGTTTTATACGGGTAAGGATATATTCTCGCCTCAGAAATGCTACTCGTTACCAGTTGTGGATTTCATTTGTGCCGAATAATGAGGAAGAAGAACCTAACCCAATATTAGGTACTTACGGCACCTGCAAGACTGGTTCCAGAACTTTAGGTACTTGTTCTCACATTTGATTACGCAACTTTTGATTTCTATGACAATGGTTATATCAAGACCAAAAATTATTTACTGTTTTCTGCCTCATCAGTTCAGTTAACTGATATCTTATTAAGCTTAGATATTTTTAATATATTAAAATACGTTCATTAACATTTCTACATAAACATTCCTTATTTCCAATAACTGTACAAAGCGGTAGTGATGATGGAGGTAGACCTGCGAAACCGGTCTGTCGATGGTGTGAACAGTGAACACGTTAGTATCTTAAAGAATTTTCTTTTCTTAGTTTTGCAAAATAAAGATGAACTTCGACAAGCGCCTTCTTTATCAAAAGAATCTACGTTATTAGAAAATAGTGAGCATAATAAATGAAGCACATCTAACCTTTCTATCTGTCAATCTCCAAAAGCTTTGTATTTCGCAACGACATCCAATTGCAAGGGATTTTTATGTTAACGGTTTTTCCGTACCTATATGGAGTTTAAGATATCGCTTTGGTCCTTTGTACTTGGACACCCAGTATCAGTATAAACACATCGTGACTATTATGTAGGTATGTACAGTTAGCAAATAGTTTATTTTAATATAGACATTTCAATTAAGTTATAAGAAAATTAACTAGGAAGTATAACAATACTCAATTAAATCTATTAAAGAAATGAAACACTCTGTATAACGGACGTCTAGGGGACTTAACTTGCAATAATAATTTAAATGGATATATATATGTGTTAACTTCCATTCGCCAAAATATCAAAACAATACCACCGTATAATTCTTTTCAGATACATATATTTGGTCTCACCCTGTATATCAGGTGTATGTACAATAATAATGAAAGTAAAGAAAAGGTTGTAACCAGTACCACAAAAAATAACATTCCACTAAGTTTTGCGTTAATATTGGGAAAGATGTTCATTTTATGATATATTGAAGGTATCAAATAGTGATATTGCAGACCCTGTATATCAAAAACTGTTGAGCTTTGAGCTTTCGGGCAATGAACACATTTGATCAATTGGTCAAGTTCTAGAACATATAAAAATTTGGTTAAATTCTGACCGAAAGGTATTTTACATTTAAAACGTGCCCCTCCTTTACTTAATAAAGGTTACATACAGTGTAGTGCTGGTTTTTAAAATCTCCAAAGTTAGTAAAATACTATACTAAGTAATTTAGTTTTCGTTTCTACGGATATAAAGTTTCTTAACAAAAGCTTCACGTCCTGGCAGGAGGTTTTTCTTTCTATTGGTTACTAGTGTCCGTCTAGATAAGGTGCTGCTGCGACTGATTCTACATCTATACCTGGTCAGCGCTCTTCCGAATTATGGTATAACTTAGAAATGGTCTTCTAACTAAACTAAGTCGAAGATAATTCTGGCGGTTATTCCACATCTAGTCATCCTCTCCTAAAAGCAAATAGGTTTCTGTCTAGTAATACGATTATACAACATCCTGGTGAGTTTCTTTTGCTGTTATTCCTTCGTGACGAATCTCTCGCTATATAAACCGTTGTTGTAATTAACCTGCGAAGTACTTGAAGTGCGGCTCGTTACCATAACGATGTACAGTTATAAATATAGCACTGTTTTCTAAGTTTGAGTGTGTGTGACTACCGTGGTTGGAACTTTGAATGCTAGTACATCTAACATCTAATCTTTTACTATATTCATGTTTAATAATTTTACATTTTCACAAAAATTGTAGTGTGTTTACACAGTTGTTATATATTTGTACCTACTGTTTTGGATGCAAACATCTGTTTATAATCTGAACTTTGACACTTACGTAGTTCAGTGGTTATTATACAGAGTGCTTTACGATACATGTTAATATTTGTACTTTTATGAACGAAACTGCTTATATAGGGTGACTCATATCAACATTGTATAGATTCTAGATGTTAAATGGTGAAGGCATGTTTATGTGTCCCACTTATTAGTATAATTATCTACCCTATAACAATATGTGTCAAGGGACGCTGTCATAGTATGGAAGCTATTTATTTTTCTTATAACTATTTCGGCTCTCAGCCACTGGGTTATACATATTTGCTTAACACTTCTCTTGTAATTGTAAGAAATAGTGGCAAACTAATCCTTTCTGTTTGTTGTGTAAAAATGTATGCTTCATATTTATTTATTTTAGTACAGTTAATTTCAACTTAAAGTGATTTATAGTTTAAGAAAAACACAGTGGTAGACATCTGGCTGAAATATTTTGGTTATTGATATCGGGAATAAAATTACTATTTGTTTGAATTAAAACTGATAGTCTTCCTAAAATTACGGTTTATTGCTTATTTCATTTTGATCATTTGTTGTGTCTGATTTCTAGGATCAATGCTGGATGTCGGACAGTACATGATATTTTGAGGTTTTGAATATTGTATTGTTATTGATTTATATTTTGGGTTACATTATAGATATGGCACTTATTCAGAAAGGTAAGTGTGTTACTATTACAACGTTTGGTAAATAGATAGTTCCGATTTAGAATTTTCTAATTAACAAACCGTACAGCTATCAAACTGGGGATGACGCCAATCGGCGTCAGATACATTCCTTACTATGTGCGGTTGACGCCAATCAGACGCATCAGGTACATGTTGTGTTTAAATATAGTTTGGATTCGATACGCACCACTCTAGAAATGATTTTGTGGAATCCGCACATCTATAGACGTTAGAAGTAACTATGTTTTCAATCGTTTGGATTTTGTTGTTTCGGTTCGGTCGAAATGGCATAAATTCAGTTTTGTCATTATCTTTTATCTAAAGTTAATTTTTACGTAAATTAAACACTTTCTGAATGTACAAGGATCTCATTGTCCGTTTCCTACATAAAATGTAATTATAAACAGCAATGTTTATGATATTATTACAAGGGAACTAATTTTAACCCAAGGGTAGTTTCTTTACGTTACCCTAATCGCTAGTCTACATGCATTTGTAAATATTTCTCGGATAAAGTTTATTTCATTATTATAAGTTTTGTTATGAACGAATAAGTTCAAAATTAAAACTTATTATTACTATTAAATACATAAATCAAAAGTCTATCTCGAGTAGATTTGAACCTATGACCTGTACTTTGCTAGAGTACCGCTAACCAACTGCGCCATCGAGGTTCAAGCCCAATCGATGTAAATTTTGTCTTTATGTGTAGAACTGATGTAAATTCTAATATTAGCCAAGTTGCTTTGGTATGTGTGAATCCTTGCGACATTGCAGGCTCACATTTCATTAATATAAGTAATTTGATTGTAATCTCCACATATTTAGAATTTACATCAGTTCTACATACATAAAGACAAATGTACATCGATTGAGGCTTGAACCTTGATGGCGCAATTGTTTACGCGATACTCTAGCAAAGTACAGGTCAGGTTCAAATCTATTCGAGGTAAACTTTTATTTATGTATTTAATAAAATTAATAATTATATTTAAAATTTATTTCGTTTAAAACTTTGGAATTGTGTAAACTTGGCCGCTCTTTGTTTTATCAATAAAAATATCTGTTGCAACTGCTGCTATATCGTTACGCGCGTGAGTGATTCACCTTGCTTTATACCACAAAAAATATGTAGTTGGATCGGTATCGCTAGTAACGACAAACTACCGAAACGTAGATTATTTATAAAAAGTTTTACTTTACTACACGAGTGCACATCCTGTAAGAAACAACAGAGATTTGTACTTTGTAAGAAACATCAGAGATCTAAGACTGATGCACAGTGCTATAGCTAGGCGCTTACGCACATAACCTGCCGCAGCTCGGCTTTGTACTACTGCGCACGGTGAAAACTGGGTTAAATAAAACGGTCTATAAACATAAACTGAATATTAATTTGAGCCATTACATAAACAAATGAATAATGGAGGATAACCAAAAGGCTCAGTAAAACAGTTGAACAGATACCAGAATTATTTACGAAAGATCGATGATGGGTTAATTTTGACCCGATTTCAGCTGGGCGAGGTTAAAACACACCGGTGCAGTTTTTCATGGGTAGATATGTGTGGTGTGACAAAAATTTTGATAGGTTTGTCATTTTTTCATTTCATGGTCTCACGTAATTATCTGAGAACCGTTTAAACATAAAAGAAACAAGAGAATAACTTTATTCAAAAGAAACTGATATACCACAAATATGTGATTTTGATAAACGAGAAAAACATTGTAAATGAAAAATCCGTAAAAATAAACTTCTTACAATCGAAACTACAATCATAATCAATAATCTAATAATATGAGAACAGAAAGAAAAACTATGCGAGGTGTACAGTTATTCGATATCTCAATTCATGTAATTTTGGCAACTCATCACAGCATCTTCCAAGCTGACTAGTGATTTACAGTTTGTACAGGATTATTTAGTCTTGCGGCCTCGGCCTCTTGGACATAGGGAACACCTTCCCATGAGTTTTATAATCTTGGTAGGTGGCTCTGCAGGGGTATTTCTTTGGTGAGTAATTGTTGGTGTCCTTGGATTATTCTTCTTGTGGTCTCGAATCAATTCAAAATACAACGTTTTGATGAAGTCTTCTGATAAGTTTGAAATCTTGATTGTTTTCTCCATATATCACCAAATCGTTTATGGTTGCTGTATTCAAAAGAGAAATGCGATCTTAAAAGCCATCTCCGCGAATTACTGGACACGTCGTATGGTGCAGAGAGTTCATCAATTCTACCTTTTATGAAGTTATAGAAGCTTATTATTTTGGGTAAATTCTTCTTCCCAGTTGCTTCGTCAATGGCACCGTGATGGCACTTGATAGACATCAGCCGGACGTTTTTTTTTGCGCGTAAGATCAAAGTGTAATGATATTCCATTAAAAGCCCAATAAAGATGTCCTTTGTTTTCTGTTCCTAATTATCCAGAATTGTGCGGAATACATCGTTTATTCTTTCTCATCGTGTCTACTAACGTAAACTTATGTATTAGTTATCAAAAATCACATTTTAGTTTGAACCAGAAATAGGTTGTATGAACCTCTCAACAATATCTATTTGGAAGTAGCTAAGTCTGTAGGACCCTTCTGGTTGTCTTTCTGGATACACTTTCAAGTTTGAGACGTAGTAGAATCGGGTTATCAACTAAGGCTTGCACTTGATCTGATACTTCGCAGGTTTGTTGGGAATCTCCAGTTTGAAAGCACATTTTCCACGTAAAGACCCCAACTGATACTGCTTAAAATTTTCAATAAATTTCTCCAGAATTCCACAAACAGGCGCTAGTTTGTCAAAAGATACTCTATCTTTACCATTCCCGATGTTATGGAATCGAAAACAGACCATCAAGAATCGGAAACGATTCAAAGACACCATGTTGTGAAATATATCGACACCAGTCCCATCTATTTACCATAGGTCTCTCACATTCGGACGATTGGAACGGAACATATCTGCTAAAGTCCATAGACGCTTTAATTTCAGAAACAGTGATTCCCACCATGCATTTATTTTGATATGCAATATATTTCTGCTAAATTTTAAGGTTGGTTGATTTCTTTTATCATTTGGAGATTGAAAACAATTGCCAACAAACTAAAACACTTTTGCGTTTTTTCAATATCGTTTGATAACCGGCAAATGAATAATGATATTATCTGCTCTTGGATCCATTCTTCTAAGAAACTTTTCTGTTTCTTAGAGGGCTCTCTGCATTTTCACCTTGCGTATCATTCTGAAAATTTTTTCTGATGTATTCCGGTCTTATTCTCTATCATAAACTTCCTCTTCCACTGCCATATCCTGCCCAGTGTCGGTGTTGCGTTTGCTTTCAGAGATATGATCGATATTGTCTCTTCCAGATTCGATTGTATTGTAATCACTACTAACCTCAGCCCTTAGATTTTCCAGGTTTTTCCATCTTCTTTGCACGACATAATATTTAAAAAAAAATTAACAATTCATTTTCTTAATTCCAATAACTCAAAAATAACAACCTACCAATATGTCAAATCACAAACGCTGTACATGGATGGGGTTTGCGCACCCAAGAGCAATTCAGTCGCGTATAACTTCACTCCCGGTTGAAGGTGTACTGCAAGGATGCCTGAATTCGATACTAGCAACATATTCGAGAAGCTACTGGGGCGGGCGCGCATAAGTTGACGTTCGGTTTATTTTAAAAGCGATATTTGGCAACTGGGGTTTGACGGTTTTCAAACCCCATATAGGTATCGGATGAACGTTTACGCCATACACCGTGTCCTAATTTAGATACTCAATATTGATCATTTCCTTATTAAAAATCGAGGAAAGGTTAAATTAACAAGACTTTGAAAACATGCATTATTACACTTTTAAAGTCATTTGTACGGTTCCATGAGTAGACCTATATAGACATTTGGTTGTAAGTGTTATTTTATGGGGACTATTGTCATCTGTTTGTTATTTTTAGCTGGTGCAATAAGCCTTACAATGATGTGTCGTTTGACCAAATAAGACTGTATCTCAAAAAGTAATCAAAACGCAATTTAGAAGTAGTAAAAAAGCGGAGCGTGATTAATTCTTTCACGAGGTAGGCGGGCAGGGTGTTTGCGCTTTCCAAACCTCTTCTGACACAACGATACATTTATTAGGTTATCCGAAACATAAACTTGTAATTTCATCTTAACACTCTGACCCGGTACGTCCATTCGTTTTGTTTTCGGCAATCGATAGCATAGCTATTAGCGACGTACATTTCTTATTATTGAATTCGACGGGTGACCTCTACGAGGTCAAAAAATTTTGCGCATGTTCATCAATGTTCCACAAGCCATTTTTGTATACCTATTGCAACTTTAAAACGTTAATAACTTCTACGCGCGACAATCGATCTGATTCAAGCTTTGCACATGAATGGTGCTAATGATGTCAAATAATTCAGTGTCACAATTTGAGGTAAACATTTCTTTAGGAAAACGATCAAAAGCGTTGCCGGAATGAGCAGAAAAAATTTTATGGTAAGAAATACGTATGTATCACGTTCATCATTATTTAAGATCAGCAGTCTGTAATGTCTAAAACCTCTGTTGATACCTCAATTTTATTGAGGAAATGGTCAAAGCTATTTGCTCAGTGGAGAAAAACCATATCTCACAGTTTCACAGCGTCTTTAGAGTCTGTAATGCGCAAGATCTCTACTCATACACTAATTTCATTCTATTTGCTTAGTAGACAAGAAAAAATTTATTGAGTTTACCATGTTGATCATCTTTTAGGATTGGTAATATCCAAAATCCATATTTATTCACAATTTTCATTAGGAAGTAATCAAAACTATTGTTTTGGTGAACAAGAACCAAATTTTATAGCTTCACAGTGTTGGTCTTTGTTTGGGGTGTGACCGCTAAGTGGAAGCTGCCAAACTAAAAATTGGGATCTTCTAACCAAGCAGATGAGTTTGTGGTAATGAAACCACGTTATAGAGTAAATAAAGTACACCTGGTTTAGGTTTAAAATTATCCTTGTTAGTTTGAAAAATGTATAAAAATCAAAAGTTCCAGTCATTCCACATGCCGTGATTGAATGTAACGTTCACTGCGGGAGTCGTATATAAAGAAAGGATTGATTATTGTTCCGAATCAGTAGTAAGGATCAATTGAACTTGGGCAACACCATTTTAGCGTCCTGTTACACTATAGCTATGACTTGACAAAAAAATCGTCCAAAAATTCAATTTGAAACTATGGACTTCATGTAATCAAGTTTTATGTTGTAATGTACCCATGTCAGTCTAACGACTACACAACTCGAATGCAACAACAAAGTTAATGCGCGAACTTATTTCAACCAAATAATCGTCATGAAAAACCAGGTAGGACCACTTACGTTTTGTAAAAGAGTTTTTATGGGATATGTGTTGCTAGTATCTAAGGAAGGATAAAATGAAGGTAACACAATAAAACACAGTATCTAAATTTGTAAGCAAGTGCAATGTAGTTCATACTAAAACAAGAATAACAACATAAATAAAGTATAAGTATTAGTTATAAATATATACATCAATACATATTTAGACTCTACTGTTATTGCAATAACTTTCATAAATAAATATGGTAATAACTTAATGCAAGTCTGTATTTCATAAATGGTGATCACAAGGTTATACAGTTAGCTAACTGCACTATAAGAAAAAACCATCACAACATGTTAAAGGTCTGTATGTATAATTTACGAACCAAAAGGTAACATATTTGATAACAGGCACACACACAGTATTCCAACGAGAACATGTTTTAGTGTTAGACGGGTTATCTCCCAAAGGTCAGCATTATGCCAGTTCTACCCGGGAGCCGTTTTACTCCTTCGATACATTCACAGGGACTATCTATCAAAATATGCTACATTTTATTTGTGAAATGTCAAAATAAAATACATGAAAAGTGCAATCAAGAGACCTCTCTTCATTAAATAACAAGATTGTGATGTAATATTGATTTTAATTTTTATTAGATGAAATAATCACTCTTACCATAATATTGTAATACGAATCATATACTAATTTCAATCATTATTTAGTTCAATTTATAGAAGAACCTTATATCTTCACATCAAATTATATTAATCTTATAATTAAGTTTCATTTTATTCTATTTTGCAAGACAAAGAAAACATTCATTCTTTTCTAAAACATCAAATGAACAAATGAAATAGGAGGAAAACGCTTGTATTTTGTAATTTGAGCGAATGTCCTGTAGACGTGTTAATTTCATTCTTCCATAAAGGGTTCTATTTGGAGAAGCGTGTTTCAGTCTTTTGTTCGTACGCGCGTGGGCGTATACGGACGCGGGTGCGGGTGTACATGTTCGGGTGCGTGTGCATACGCGCTTGCGTGTACGTATGTGCAACCGTATATGCGTGCATCCAATTGTAAAATTATTTTGACCCGGCAAGGTTCAATGATATCCACATACGGGACTCCTTTGTAGTTATTTTGATTAAGAATTTAATTCAAAACTTTACGTACAACTTCATGTAAGTATAAATTTTATATTTAAACCTATTGTTCACGATTATTTCATTTGTAATATATTGGTGTTATTGGAACTTATAAGTGTATTATTTCGATAGTGAATGTATTTTATGTTACTTTAGCCCAGCTCACAGTGATAAAAATTATTTAAAATTCAAGAAATTCAAATAATCAAAAATCTTATGAAGTTGTTATTCTTTGTAATTTTGGATTAAGCAGCTCTTGCAGTGACGCTTTTAAGTTTTAAACAAAAGCCTTAAGCATTGTTTTTTTACTTTAATATTGAGACCGTACATTTATTGCAGTTATACAAAAAGCTCCCTTTTTTGTATAGCAGGGATCCAGCAGCACTTTGCTGATCCGTCTGGTTGAATATTACGAAAAGTAAGCAAGTTATTGTTTGTTTTAAACTTTCCTGTGGAGTACTATCGTTTATTTATGTGCTTATTTTACCAATATTTTGATTCTTAACAAACTGGCGCCCTTTGATTAGTGACTGTTCCATATCTATTAATAACATTCTTGTTCACCTGATACGCAGAGCACCCCTTCCACTGAGCTACTGCCAACTGGCGTTATCTCTTACGCAAATCCTACTGCCACTTTAACCCGTAACAGCATGTTTTAAAAGAAAACACTACTGAAATACAAAATTTGACAGACAATAAAATAAGAATGTCAGTATCCTTAACAACACCAAAGGCGTCTTTATTATAAATGTTACTTTCATGGAAAGTGTAATCAAGTTTTATTATCACCATCACACGTTTTGTTAAATTTGACTAATAAAAAAATAAGGGTTCTAATTTACTTATCTTTTTCAATGTTTGCTGTCGACTGATTAAAGGATGACTTTCGAACATCCTGTATGAAATATTTAAAATATTATAATCGTAAATTATACTTTAACTGTTAAAGTAACTATGTGCAAAACTGGTTTTCTACTGTATTTGAATTGGTAACACAAATAAAAAACGCCACAGGTTCTAAGAGTACACTTTTAGACAGGAATGGAGATATCTCAAAAACCGTTGACAATCGAAGCATAATATTGTTATAAAAGTTGCCTTAAAATTAAACAAGAAACACCAAAATGTAATAATATACAGGGTGTTGTATTTGAAATTACGTAGTTGGTACCTACTTCCGGAAGTGATATGTAATTGAAAATATTTTTTTTACGACGAGGGCACATTTCGGAAAATAAGTATAGAAAATTTAATTTAAAAATATAAAATGGTTCCTGAGATGTTCGTAATGTGGGATAAAAAAGGTATAACCTGTATATTTTACGGTTAAATTAGTTTCCCCGCTACTTAAGAGCCGTACAAGTTGTTGGCGTATGAATCTTATACTCACCTTGTATTACCGTTTGATCCGAGGTTTCAGATATTCTAGAGTTTGGTAAAAACGTGTTTGTTTTTCAGAACATGCTTCTTCTTTGCTGTTAAGAACAACCTTAATAGGACGTGGATGAGAGGAAATTATGCGACCAAACCGATATGTTTGAAGATGCCCAAAGACATGGAAGGTAATTTACTAATAAATTCATCAATCCCATAAACTATGAGAACGAAAATTGAGCTCATTCATCTCGGCATTTAAATTTTCCGTAAATGTTAAAACGGGGGTTTTTCTTTTAAGCGTGTTTATGTCTTCTCGAGGTTCGGCAATAACTTTGATGTTATGCGATTACGGTAACCGATTCATGGAGTCCCTAATGTTCATTGGCGTGTATACTTACAAATTGGTACATACATATATATATATATATATATATATATATATATATATATATATATATATATATATATATATATATATATATATATAACATATATATGAACAGTGAGGACTACGTGGGTCACTATTTATATTTTAATCCTAACAATGAAAAACAGTAATTTTACATTCGTTCAAACCATTTGTCATAGCATTTTTTGCATTCTTCTTGGGACACCTCCATAACAAGGTTTTTGAACGCATCAACGGCTTCTTCAGCCGACGAGAATCGTTGTCCACGCAGTTTATTCTTGACATTCGGGAACAAGAAGAAGTTATTGGGTGCCAAATCACGACTGTACGGCGGATGACCCATCAATTCGATTTTTTGAGTGTTCAAATAATCGGTTGTTAGACGAATGTGTGAGAGCTCGCATTGTCGGGATGAAGAACGATCCGACGGCGTTTGATTGTTTTCCGCATTTCACCGAAGACTTCCAGCAAACAAATGGTTGTGTACTATTCGGAATTGACCGTTCTACGTTCCTCTAAAGGCGCAGAAAAAACAGGCGACCATTTGTTTCGATGTGCTTCGAGCCCGAACAACTTTTGTTGGAATTGGTTCATCTTGAAACACCCACACAGTCGACTGGTGTTTACATTCAGGCTCGTATGCATATATTCATGATTCGTCACCTGTTATAATATTAAATACGTCTTTTGAAGTACCGCCATTGTATTTCTTGAGCATTTGTGTGCACCAATCGACGCGAGTATATTTTTGGGATTTTGTCAAATTGTGTGGGATCCAACGGAACAAACCTTTTTCATGGCTAAATGATCATATAATATTTTATATATGCCCAGGGTTCCATCAATTTCGCAATATGTCGCATGACGATCTTGCATTCTTAGTTTTTGCACAGCATCAAAGTTTTCTTGAACTGATTTTGGACGACCTTCGCGAATTTCATCAGTAAGCGAAAGGCAGCCACGATTAAAATCGTTATATCTGCGTTTCGCAGTGGCAAAGGATGAAGATTCATCGCCAAATGTGGAAGTAAGTTGATCGATAGCTTTTCCCTTGATAATAATCCACGTCGAAAATCGTAATAAATCATCATTTCTTTGCTGACACGCCATCTTCAAGTAACCGTAAACAACACAAATAACGTTATTGAAAAAAAGTTTAAAGTTATGTTATTATCAGCCAAAGCTCAAAATATAAGTAGTGGCCCTCGTAAACACTAAAATACATCTTAATCTGTGTATTTGAAAAAATAGTGGATGATCAAGCATCGTACAAATTTTACTTATTAGTGTATATTTTAATAAGTAATCGTTAATAATAAAAAAGTAACGATAATCTAACAAAAACGTTGAAAACATCGAAATTCGTCGAAATAAAAAGGTGAAATTACTTTTAAAGTACATAAAAAGAGCTTACTTATTGGTTGAAGAGAAGAAGGATTTAGACACAATGCGCACCATTAGAGACATTAACGTTCCTTTGACGTTTGCAACCTAATAGCAGCGTAATGCATTCCGGTCGCTCTTAACAATCAGCCTGATTCAATTTTTAACTCTGTGTAAGTGCCCTGTTCCTAATCGACGATGAATTATGTCGAACAGGCTTCAAACACTTTATTTAAATTACTATGCATTTATAAATTCTTTGTCAAAGATTATTTACAGAAATTTTCTTACATGAACTAAAAAATCGTTAATGTCGGGAAAATTATTAATTAATTGTACTAAAAAATTGAATAAAATTTATATTCTAACGACAGTTAACTATGTACAACGTCATACGTATTTTTGATTTTCCACTGAACTACATCTACATTTCAAACCGTTTTGTCACTTACTGTTATGGTTAAAAATGACTATTATTAACATAATGTTTGCCTTTGAAGTAAGTTATAGCGCACCTGACTCAAACACAGTTGAATTTTTAAATTAATTCGATGTTGTTTTATCATAATCACGTTACACTCTTTATGGCAATGTAATCTGCACTGGTGGCTTTAATATCGCTCTCATGAAAAATAATATTTTCCTTCACTCTGTATGCATTCATTAATTTCCTCATACTCTCTGTTGCAACTAGTAAAATTTCCTACAAGAATCACAAAGTATTCTGCAGTACTTATTGATCTTTTTATCAAATCATTTCCATCCGTATCCACATTCTGCTTCTGCGCACTACACCGATTTAAAAAGATATTTTTCTCTCAGGTTCGTAAACCTTTCCCCGACACTTCTGTCAAACGTGAGCGCCATCTGTACCACTAGTAGTTTTTGGCGTATGTTTATATCAATCCAGTTTGTGCACTTTGTCGTTTTCAAAATGGAAAAAAATATTGAACAAAGGGTTTATTTAATCTTTCTGTTTCCAACAAAATTTCTGTACCGATGCAAAGCCTTTAAATCTACAAGAACGCCCAAGGAAATACTCACTAAAACCAAACCAGACAATGAGAACCAGAATTCTAAAAATTGTGTATACAACCTACCATGCGAATTCGGCACATCATACATAGGAGAGATCAGTATACCATCCAAGATTAGAACACATGAACATAAGAATAACATCTGCAAAAGCTAAACAGAAAAATCCAAAATCGCCGAACATGTTTGGAACGAAGACCACTAAATCCAATAGGATAGCATAAAATAGTGGCAAAAACGAGTTTTAAAAAATACAAAATGAATTACTCAGTGGCTTAGTGGCAGAGGTGTCAGACTTTTAAGTGAAAGATTACTAGTTGTAATCTGGGAATAGCCAAGTGCTTGAGAAAAATCAAAGATAAATGAATTCGACTTAAGTGCAAAAACAGTGCTTCTTAGGACTAAGCCTGATCCAAAACGTCTGTAATGAGTGCAACGCACAAATTTCTGATTCCGGTTGATGTGTAGTAAAGTTGCAGCTATTATAACATTTATAAGAAACAACGTTGAATTCAACACCCCGTAAGATCTTTCATTTTCTGTTTCCTAATAAGATACTTAAACATATCTTGTTTCAAACAAAACGGTATGCTCTCTTGAAAACACGAATAGTATTAGGCCTTCAAAAAAGGTCTCAAAAAAGTTGAAGATGCACCTCGTATTGGACGCCCTTCGATATCGACCGCATATGATGTGTAAACAGTGTAAAATTGTGATGGATAATCACTATGTAAGCCCCAGAGAGATAGCTGGTGAACTCAACATCGCGCTTGGATCGGCACAGCACATTGTGGTGGATATTTTGGGCATGAAACCAACAATCATTCGAGTGCGCTATGAAAATGAACCGTAACTGAAGAAAGTGCGTCAAAGTCGATCAAAAATCAAGATTTTCTTTGATTATCGAGAAGTTGTTTATTATGAGTACGTACCAATGGGTCAAACAGTCAATTTTTCAAATGTCACCAAATGGTTTCAACATCTTTAACAATTTTAATAGATAATATTACTACTGATGAACATAGTTGTAAGTGTTGTCGAAACGTTTAGATTGTGTAGCTTTAATATACAAATACACTATTAAAAAAACCAAAAAAGATAAGTATTTTAATATGTGTAATAATGGTGAAGGTTTACATTTTCATATAGTCAATAAGGGAGTATTACCTAGTCGTAATCAGGCATTTGAGAGATGATGTGCTTAGAAAACGACCGGAATTATGGAAACACAAAAACACGCAGTAAATACCATCGACCAAGCACCGCATTCTCAGGATATGGTACCGTGTAACTTCTTCTTTTTCTCAAAATTTAAATTACCGTTTTGTGGAAAGAGATTTTCGAGCTTAGATGAAGTAAAAGAGAATACGACAAAGGAATTGAAAGCCATTCCTTCATCGGACTACGGAAAGTGTAAGGATGAATGGGTTAAGCGTTGGTATATACGCATCGCTGCAGATGGGTACTATTTTGAAGGCGATAAATAAAATGTACCCGAAAATTTACAAAAAATCTATTTTATTTACTAATTCCCAGATCTTTTTAATCATAGTGTAAGTGTACGAAGACAAAAAATCTTAAAAGTATGAGTAGGTAAAAGAAATGTCCAAAGGGCGAACTTCACTGACAAGTTGCAAACTTCTCTGTGTTCTTACGCTTAACCCTACTTACAATAGTATATTCGATACAGGACAGAGATCATTACGAAGTACATTAAACTAATTGGTAGATAAGTTATAATGTTAAGAATATGAAAGAAAAATTAGAATAAATAGCAGAAACTTAATACAAAACGTATAGGGATAGGATATAGAGGGAGAGGAAGAAAAGCAAGAGACTAACAAACTGTAAAACCGGTAAACATGTAAACACCTATATTAATACTATAGACAGCCCTATGAAATTAATATTCCAGGTAAGTAAATTGAATACTTTCACCATATTCTATGAAAAAGAGCTCTTGAACATATTTAATTTATGTTAGGAATCGAAATTAAATCTTTTACACGAATACAAATAATATATATATATATATATATATATATATATATATATATATATATATATATATGTGCTAAATCTTATTTTATGGCAAAGTCTTTAATGTAATTTCTTTCTGCTACACTACAGCAGACGGTGGGTGGCATGTAAGGTGGGAGGCATGTAAGGTGGGAGGCACGTTAAGGTGGGAAGCACGTTAAGGTGAGAGGCGTGTTTAAGGTAGGAGGCATGTGTACACCATGCCAGCCGAGGAGGTACCACCGCTCTTACCATGGGTTCTTTAACATTGGGTCTCGGTCACCCTATGCTCATTCCATCCTTCCTCTCGCCCTCACTGTCTTCCTATCGGATTGAAAGCCCAAATTAAAAAAAAAATGGGTGTGGTTTCTGGGTAATAAATGCCGGACGTAAAATCTTGCCCAGTTCGTATATCCGGGAGAACAGGGATCAAGCGACCTCGGTTATCGAAAGTACTCTTTCTTAACCATTTTTGTAACATCCGCGGTATCAAGTCTAATCTTAATACTGTTCACATCTTGAACAATTACAACCTGACATTTGGTTTCTATCTGAAACACAAGTCTCTTCTGAAAGCTCCGATTCACCCGACTTGCAATTTCGACAATACAATCTTCACTCTAACTTTCAGTACGAAGCAAGAGTGTGTGTCTATCTCAAGGACAACATCCTTGCAAGAGGATCTTTTTTTGGCGAATAAAAAATATCTTGGGTTGAAAGTTGACTCAGTTGCCATCTTGCGATATCTCCATTTTGAGAGTTTTCAATGTTCATAACTCTAATTGGCTCCAGTATTCATTCATTATTAATCCTGCTGGTCACAAGCAGGTGCAGAAACATTTGCTATTTAATGTGATCTCACGCAAATTATTTCTGAACCCACAAGAATCCCTGATAACCCTAAGCATACTCCACTTTAGGTCTCTTTCTTACATCAAACCCACTTGATTATAAAACTGTATTTCTTGCCCCATTAGGTCTACCTCACGATTATCTAATAGGAACAACTCCTACTGTCCCTAATCCCTCTCATGCTCAAAACACTGATATAACCTTGTGCTATTTTAACTCAGCTAAATAGAGTGATTTACGAGAGTTCTTCGTAACCTCTGAAATTATTCTCATGGGCATGGAGTTATACATTTTAAAAAACAAAACTGTATAGGTCATTCTCGTTCCCCACTTTCGTTCAATAAGACTTGTGATGATGTAATATATGGGAAAATAAATTTTATACTAAATGGAAATATAATAAAACGGTTGAGTCATGCAGAACATGTTGGTGCAGGAAATACCTGCAAAAGTGTTATCACAAAAGCTACAAACTTGTTGAACAACAAAAATGCAATTAACTAGCTACATCTCCTTTGGGCAGTTGTAAATTTTGGTCTTTAGCTATACCCATCAGTAAAAACCTTGGTACATCTTTATTCCCCCCATGACATTCTTTGACGGATCTGTAGTTGCTGATTCTGTAGACGCAGCTAATGCTTCTGTGGGTTTATTTGAATATGCTTGTGCCTTAATGATTCTGGAAAGGATCTGCCCCTAGGCACTTATTCCTCATACTCTATGAAACCAATTCATTTTCGGTACAAACTCCTAAAATCGATTATCATTAGGCTTGATCTCAATAAAACGATTGGCCCAGACGGTATCCCAGATATCGTCTTAAAGAAATGCTCCCCCTAACTACTACTAGTCCGATATAAGCTCTATTCGGTCTCTATGTCTTCTAGGGAATTTCCCTCGCCATGGCAAATGTTCAACCTGTTCCCAAAAAAGGCGATAACACCGATGCCTTTAACTACCGGCCAATTGCCATCACTTCCATTGTTACACGTCTAAACCGCACTAGGCGTTGTGCAGGCTTACCGAAGTAAGCGGGTTGCCAAGCCAGCTACAGTGGAAATGGGCGGGGTCGGTATAAGGAGTAAAATGATTGAAAGGTAGTTTCAAACACCATACACTTACCATAAATCTATAGCTCACAATGCTCAGTCCAAGAAAAATTGTCTTTAGGCGCCACCACATTATAAAATAAATAGTCTTGGGCGGGATGTCAAATGAATCTTATCTGATTGTGGAAGACAGGATTGCAGCCTACTCAGTAAAACCATTCACAACTCAAATTCAATCACACTCCAAAAGAAATTTATCCAAAAGCTTAAGACATTTTTAAATTACACATACATGTAAATTTCTAACTGTTATAAAACTCTAAATTAAATAAACATTACCCAATTTAGAAAAGAAGCAAAATAAAAAAAGTCGATTTAATAATTTTTAAATTACCATAACATTCGTTAGTTTCCAAAAAAATTCAAATATAACGGCCAGTGCTTTCATCATAAATAACCTCTATATATTTTATAAATGCTTTCTCTTTAAAAATCGTATTTAACCGTTCATCAATAGGTTCAAATTTTAATACTTCAAATCTGTAATTTACACTTAATAAAAATATTCTGTTATTCGTGTTCTGTATTTTACTGACTGTCAAATAGTTCAAAATAGTTAAATTTTGTAATCGACTTGGCTCATTACGAAATATGAGATCGATCATTAAACTCAGAAATATTCAAATGTTAATTCAATTATTGGTATGTGTAACCCAGTGAGTAAATTTACACAGGTTAATACTAAAATCTTATCTCAGCTGACACAAATAAACAACAAAAATAAATTAAGTAATGGATAAATATTGATCAATTTGCAATTGTAAATATGTACAAACACGTTGCTTCAAAAAGTACAACAATTCTTATGGATTAAACATTCCCCCTAAATCTTATATACTAAAGACACTAAGATAGATCAAGTTCGATTATCCTCTTACTTATAATAAAAAAATTGTTATCTCAACAAACAACAATGAACTTAAAAGGTAATCGTACTTTTATTTTTTAAACAGATCCTAGAGCTATTTCTTACAATTTACGTTAATTAATCCGCTGTCCGTGATGTAGTGTAGTCCAGTAATCCTTCTTAAATTTCACATGGGATCTTTGCTTTAATTTAAGGTTTTCCCTTCAGCGTACACGTTTATAACAATTTCCAAATAAGTATTGAAGTTCGTAGTTGCCCTTATACCATCGACTTTATGTTACTAACGATTGTACACATGTACTTCATTCAGTGTCAATTATGACTACCAATGGTTTAACTAAATTGACAAATTTTTAATTCGGTTACTTAAAGGGTTACTTCAGGCTTTCTTTTTATTATTATCGTCACACGCTCTATTATTGAACACTGTCGACAAAATATTCGCTGCTATTTTTAAATCTGCTTTTGCTCTTTTAAAATTTCTTGAAAGGAAAAGACTATGATTTCCTTTCAATTCACAATTAAACTGTTTTATTTGTAATGTCTATATACGATTATTTCCATTATAGGTTATTGCATTCATTTATATATGTATTTCAGCATTGAATTTTTACAAACAAAATCCAACACTGACCATTGTGATCGTACCTTCAAAAACAACGCGCACAACCACCTTAACCCAAGCTCTAACCGAACGGTTCTCTCCAACACCCTTATTAAACTCTCCCTTTTGTACCTTCTGCCCGCCATATTACCAAAATGCCGCAACATATTCGCGCCAATACCAAAATCCACCTATTAAAATCGAGATCTCACACGTTTCTTTGCCGCA
This sequence comes from Vesta saturnalis, assembly GCA_036346205.1. Lineage (NCBI taxonomy): Eukaryota > Metazoa > Arthropoda > Insecta > Coleoptera > Lampyridae > Vesta > Vesta saturnalis. The sequence continues at coordinate 767,162 of JARFJB010000960.1, forward strand.
TCGCAGTCCTGAAAATAGAACAAGGCACAAGATGCGAAATAAACGTAGCCATCTTGAATTTTCTTACAAACACATTAACAACTCATCGGACAAGCCATTATTAGTAATTATAATCACTCTGTTCATTATCCAACTCAACTTTCTACGAAAATTTTGCATGTGGTCGATTCCTGTTTTCGCAAAATTTAAGAACTCCATCATTCTTGAACACGCATTCAATTTTTCATTATTAGAAGGGTTCTACAAACAAAAACATGTGTACATATTTCTTACTGCACATTAATGCAATCATAAACTTACTCACTCATACGTCTACAATCATTCCTTTAATCCGAATTCGTTAGTACACAGCAGCAAAATACCAGTGGTAAACTGGTAGTTTTTTACCAGTGCTTCTCAGTAAAAATTGTCATGAAAATTTTTCAAATATACTTTCATAAGATATCTAATGCTTCATTATAAATTCCAGTGACGTACCATTTACACAAATTTATATTCCACATACACAAAAAATTTTTTCGTGCAAACTTCATTTACATTCAAAATACGTTCCATACGTTATTAAAATACTGCATGTACACCATGCGTCAAAATAATCCTACACCGTATTGTCTAAAATCGTGCAAAATGCCAACAATCAGCAACTACTCCCTTCCCTTGAAGCTAACACACTCCTTAGTGATCACCAACAGGGTTTTAGGTAGGTAATATTCTTTCATATGTGACTCACGTTTGGAACAGTGCACTAAAACAGTCCGGTGAAGCTGTTATAGCTGCCATGGACACCTCAAAATCATTTGACTAAGCTTTTATAAGCGTTTACTTGCCAAATTCACATCCTTTGGGTTAAACGATGCGCTCATCAATTGGGTTTCTAGTTTTCTTAACAGAAGACCAATACGTGTCGTATTTAATGGCTTCTTTTTAAAAGAATTTTGAATTAACACGGGCGTGCCACAGGTATCAGTTATAGCGCCTACACCTTTCTGCTATACATAAATGATCTTATTTTTTCAACAACTAACCCGGTCCACTACTTTTCATTTTAGTTCATGTTAGTCTACTCATAATGGTAATCCACCTCCTATCTCAAATGAACACCGTAACGCTGAAATGACAATTTTAATCAACAAAGACATTCAACCTATCCTTGAATGGGGAAGTATTAAATCTGAGGTTAATAAATCTCAGTGTTGCCTTGTGTCCGCCAAAACAGATCGATCATTTCCTGTTGTAAGCATGGGTTACATCTTAGGTTTTCCAAACTGCATTGGGAACGACTGTGTCTTCAAATCTATCACGGGTTGACCATCTTCATAAAATAGGCTTTTTGTACAGACTTAAGCAGTACTTTACTCTTTCTGCTGCATAAGGACCAGATCTGACCTCATCTACAATATAATTCTTACCTCTGGGTGGGTGCGCTCCAATACGCTCTCGATGTCATTGACCGTATTAACAAAAGAGCGATTAGGCTTATAACTGACACGTTCTTAATTTCTGACACACAGTCCCTTGAGTATATCAGAAACGTTTCAGTTCTGTCTTTGTATTATCGGTATGACAATTTGAATTTAATCACTGTTAAATGCGACAAGGACAAACGTGTGCCCAATGGATTGAAGAATTACCAGGACTCGCTCGAGATTGTCAGTTTATACGTTCGAAAGCTGACTGTGATGATTATTTTGTAGATAAAAAATTAGAGTTGATACAGTGCTAAATACTCCACATCAGATAGTACGGACACCAGCTTTGACAATGTCAAGGCTCTAGCTCAATCTTAAGAGTCTACAAATTTGACAAGTCAAATAATTGCGCAAGACACAATACAATCAAGCACTGAGATTAATGCGATATTAGGATTAGGAAGTTACAATACCAAGCAGAATAATTAAAAAAAAATCCTAACCATTTCAACAAACAAAAACAAACTTTCCACAAGAGTCAAAATTTCAGTCTTGTTCAAACTGTTACAATGATCAAGTCTGATCTGAATGCAAAAATAAATGCAATTATTGCGGCAGAATTCGACATATAGTTACTGATTGTCAGCGCAACCCATTAAGACATTCAATTTTTAGGGAAAAACAAGCAAATAGCTCTGCATTTTAGCTTCATGAAAGCGGCATTGACAGGTTGACAGGTATGACAGGTATGTAAATTCTACACTAACAATTTTTTAAAGAAAAGCCTGTGTTAAAGTGTTAAAGTGTAATAGTCCATATAATATATGAGTAGATCCCGAGAAAACATGTATTTTATAAGAGAAAAATTGACTCTTCGGAAATCAGCATTAAAGTTTTGCTTGCCTTTCTAGAACATTCGTGCTGCATGAGATGGATTATCTCTATTTTGTGAAAATTCCTCATCCAGTTTTCTCTTTATATTCCTTCTATGTTGTCTGGCCTGCTTTTCTAGGTTTCTTTCTGCCTTATCAGCAGCTCGAACACGCTGTTTGTGTAACGCCATCATGGACCACACCATGTTGATGCCCATACTGTTCAACACTTCACATCTTGCAATGTTACCATCATTGAAAGTGGTAATGGCATCATAAACACCAAAGTGTTGGGTTTCTAGTTCCACAAACAGTTTATGGAATTCGGGCCCATATAACTGCATTTACACTTTCGTTGGTGTTTTGTGTTCATCCATGCAAACACTTTTTAAAAAATTCCAGGGTTGCTAAGTCTCTGAAAGTAGGTTTTAAGAGCTCCATAATTGGTAAAGGGAGACTATGGTGGTGGGTGTATCTCTCCCTTATTACCAACTCTCTATTATATTTACACCAACTTTCAGTTCCTTTTTGGCAGAGCATATGTTGGGGATTTTCGTTTGTAGAAGAGACATGAAAAAAAAACATCCCACACTGCCTTCCTCATATCACTCAAATTATCGGTGTTTTGTCTGATAGCCATGCCGTAAAAGTTTTGAATTCTGTCTATCATATCATCAGTTAATCTTCCTCTTCCGTCCAACCCCTTACCATCACTAAGTTTCTGTTTTGTATAGCTTGCTTTTGGTCGCCGAACTCTAGTCCCCATTCTTTTCTGAACGTGACCAGTTCATTTAAATTTCTGGATCTCTACATTATTCCCACACAGCTTCATTTCTTGAAGCTGTGAGTGACCGCCCCCAAGATAATTCACATATCTCACCTCCATACCGCCACTATTTCCCCTGTAGTTTGCGTAACAGTTATCTTTATGCTTTTCTTTCAGTTTTTGTGAACACCTACAATGTTTTGATAGTTGCGATAACTACACCGTGAAAAGATGTGTGGCACCATTTCTGCCAAGAGCCGTAGAACGCTGCGATCAGATCTCTATTGGCATAATTTTCGTTCACAGCCTCTCCTTTCGTAGATGCTATTGCGACATCTTCTACCTTGGTGCCTAAACGCCGGTTATAATTAGCAAGCTTGGAAGGTGGATTTGGCAGATTCATTATCTCACATAAAACCCTGCCAGCATTTTCTTCCCTTCCGATTGCACGCGAACCATATACTAGCCTAACATTGTGTGCATACATATTATAACCGTACAAGTTGGCCACAACACTTAATTTCCCAACAATCGCAATAATAATGCCTCATGAGCGGTTAGCTTGAAAAACTGGATACTCAGCAACAGTTTGACAGCTCTAAGCCAAGTAATGTGCGCGCAGGGTGTATTTTAAAAATTTAATAAACTATTTAGGTGTAAGTAAACCATATAAATTATACATTATTTTAAAGGGGATGTTTCATAGATGAAAATGACAAAAAAAATTTACCACTTTTTTTAATTTTTACCTTTCCGGAGTCCCTTAAAAACATGCATTATTTCGGAATAAATGAATGTTCGTAAAGCCTTTTGAAATTGCATCGAAATACCTTACTGAAAAGGTTATAGACTAAAATTTGTATGCTAATTGTTTTTTAATTGTTAGACGATAAAAACCAAAATATCTCAACAAGTTGTAAAGTAACTTTGCTTAAATTAATAATGTAGTGGATTATGAGGTCGCTGAACAAGAATATGATGTTAACAAATAGAAATTGAATATGGCTAATCCAATATGGCCGACTTTTGTAAACAACGTATTAAAAAATGGCAATTTTAAAAATAATTTTACTAAAATTGACATTATAGGGGTTTTTGAGGTCCATTTTTGCACTAAAATAATTACTACATCGTATTATTTAAATTTTAAATTTTATTTATTAAAACGAATATACGAAACGGTACCTTAAAGAATGTTTTGAAAATAAGATCATTGTTAACTCTCTGGTACAAGTGTATACAGGGTGGATACTCTAAGTGGAATAAATTCTGTAACTCAAAGGGGTGAAGGCCGGGAGAAAAGTCATGATAGGCATTGTTTATAATCATTTCCAGCCCTCAATCTGGGGTTTACAGTTTCTCCATATATCCACCCCTGGGGGTAAAGCAACCCCTAACTTTTTTTTCAAGGTCAAGTGATACACCGTGTAAAAGCTTGTATTAATAAGAATACAACGCAGTATTTCTCGGGCATTTGAAAAATAAGGTGACAAAACCTAAGTGAACAACTTTCTCTGGTTCAATGGTGTTTAATTTCGAAAATGATTGAAATGTCGGTAGGTAAAAATGTACAGTAGTGATAACATGCATTTATTATCGCAACAAACCTTATCTTATCGTTGAAGGAAAAAATCTTTATCTTCTGTGTTTCTTACACTCCCGAAATGCTTTTTAATTTCGACAATTCTTGAATGGTCGGTAGATAAAAATGTGCCGTATTGATAACGTGCATTTATTATCACAGCAAGCCAGGTGTTATCGTTGATGAAAAACGCTCTTATTCTTCTGTGTTTTAGTCTCGATTTTATTTACCTGCTTGGTTTGTTAGCATCCACATTAGTAAATTACAATATTATCTGTCCCTTTTTCTGTGCTCGTTTATTTAAGTAAATAATTCCTCTAGTGTAGTTTTCACATCTTCACATCGCAGTAAATTATTTAGCAACGGAATCCCTTCGCATTGAGATATTAATGATGGTCGGATATGGTGACCGAAGTCGCACTGAAGCTGAGGTAGCTGAATTATTTCAAGCAAATCATCCCGATTTACTGCGGCTTTCTCAAGGCACAATTAGCAAAATAGAAAGGCGCTATAGAGAATTGGGTCATGTCATGAATCAGCCAAGACAAACAAGAGAGGCAGTTAACGAAAATACAAAGCTGAACGATTTGTTGGCTATTCAAGAAAACCCCATCATTTCGGCACGGCAATTAGCGCGCGATAATGAGGTCAGTCATAGAACTGTTTTAAAGGTTTAAAAACTGCAAAGATGCACCCTTACAAGATGCAAATGCTACAAGAATTGATTGATGAAGATCCAGACCGACGAATTGAGTTTTGTGAACGAATGATGATTGACCATGGTCACATGCAGTTGGAATGGATTATGTTTTCAGATGAATGTACTTTCTCTTCGCATGGTGAAGTGAATCATTACAATTGGCGTTATTGGTCTGACCACAACCTCCATTGAATGCGGGAAACTCACACGCAATATCCACAAAAATTAAACGTATGGGCTGGGATTATTGGAGGTCGAGTGGTAGGGCCAGTTTTTTCTTGGTGGGCAGTTATACCTTTCTATGCTCATGGATGACCTGCTCCCAAATTTAAGAGGTCTATTTCCAAATAACAATCCAAATGACTTGGATGAGAGAATTTGGTTTCAGCAAGATGGCGCTCCATCGCACTATGCATTGCCACTACGGAACTGAATGGCCACCATGATACCCGGATCTTAATCCCCGTGACTTTTATTATGGGAATATTTGAAGAGTAAGGTTTATGCTACATTACCGACCGACCTTCAGGACACAATTACTGCAGAAATCAGAAATATTCCACAAGACATGTTTCAAAACGTGAGAAATGGTTTTTATCACCGATTGTCAAGAAACAAATGGACACCATTTTGAACATCTTTAGAGTTTGGAGTGTACCCCATAAGAAAAGATTTTTTTTGCAGAGAAGTCGTTAAATCGTAGAGTAGTTTAAGGAAGTTCTCAAATGAAACTTCCCTTGCGAAGAGAGTGCATTTATGATTTTTGATTTTGATTTTTTTGTTCAATAAAATAATGTTTAACATTTTGAGAAAATAAATACTGCGTTGTGTTACTCTTAATACAAGCTTTCACACAGTGTATAACTTGACCTACCCTAACATTTGAAAAAAAGTTAGGGTGGCTTCACCCTGGGGTGGAAACATGGAGAAACTCCAGATTGAGTGCTGGAAACAATTATAAAGAATGCCTATCATGATTTTTCTCCCGGACTTAAATGTATAATTCTTATTATTGCTGCAATTTTTAAAAAAGAATGCTTTTTAAATAAACACGTGGTTGGTGTTCTTGCCTTCACAACACTGAAAGTAAACGACTATTTTCAAAATTCTCACTTCTCTAATTAAAACATATATAGCAGCAGGAGCCAGGTGAGCGCTACTTACCGAGCAGGTATTCCCTCGTTCTGTCTCCCTCTATCAAATATTGTATTTTTGTCGTTACATAATATTTTCAAACTGATGTTTATTGCTTCAACCTGAAAATACTTTTTAAAAACGAATCTTGGTTCGATTTTCTAAAAATTACACTAACATTAATGACAAAAGATTTTTTTTTGGCTGAACATACTTTTAAAATCTACAATAAATCTATGCTAGTTACGTAAGTAAAAAAAATGTTTTTTCAATGTTATTAAAGTTTATTAGACATTGAATTTCTTGGATTTTGGATACCAAATTTTTTTTCTTTTTGGTTTTTTACTAAATTTGTGCTATTTATTCAATTGTTTAAATAAAACAAAATACACCATCTTAAAGTACATATTTCAAGCTTCAAAGAATACATCTGTAATGTTTCAATATCACATTTTAAACTAGAGTTATTGGTCTCTGAAACATGACAAAAAAATAAAATTTACGACTTTTTGAAAATATTGAATATTTGGAGTTCTGAATTTTTGGAAATAAATTTTTAAGATCTTCTTCATATAACTCACCTTTTTAGATTACGTTTCAAGAGTAAACTGTGAAAGTTTGAGACATTTATCTAGAATATCAACAAAAAAAATGGCAAATATTTCTATAACCATAATAGCTTTTCTATTATGCTATAACGAACTTCGTATAAGTTCTACTCAAATAAACTTTTTTTTCACTTTTGACAATACAATATCTTGTTAGCTACAAGACTGTTCTTTCATTTAAATTTTTGTGAACACAAATGGATCAACTAGATCAAAAGTTGACAAATACAGCGTAGCGCACCCGCGGCCTCGCGCTTCGCGAGCGTTGCACTCGAATGCCGTTGTCACAGATTTCCGGGCATCAGAAAAAAATTCTAGAGCTTACAGTTTTCATTTTAGAGAATAACTTTATTGACTACTGTCTATTTCTATGTGAAATTGCCTGTTCCTTCGAATGGCATAGTTAGTTTTTCAAAAAAAGTTAATTTTTTGAGATATTTAATAAAAAATGAAATTTTGCAACACTATTGGTAAACTCCTTTTTCCAACGACCACATGTGAAAATGATATACAGGGTTATTACATGATTTTAAGCATACATAAATCGAGCTTTATTCGTTTTACAAATATAAAAAGTAGTTACATTTGAAGGAAAACTCAAAAGTTTCATAACTGGTATTCAGAATTACAAATCTTCAATATGGGAACCCCTTGTGACACGACAGATATCAAGCCTGTAATCAAGCTCTCGCCATACGTTATCGAGAGTTTCTTGATTGATTGTTTCGATGGCATTGGCATTCCGTCGCTGGACATCAAGTATGCTCTGTGGTAATGGTGGTGTATACACTTTATCCTTGATGTATCCCCACAAGAAAAATCACAGGGTGTGATGTCCGGAGATCTTGGAGGCCAGTTCAAGAGTGCGTCATCATTTGGACCAACGCGCCCGATCCATCTCTCAGGTAGCAGATTGTTAGGTTCAGCCCTAACACCCAAGTGGTAAGGTGGAGGTGCGCCATCCAATTGCAGAATGAAATCTGGGGAATCTTGCTCTAATTGTGGTATAAGCCATTCCGTCATCATGTCCAAGAAAACCATTCCATTTATTGTTTGTTCAATAAAGAAGAAAGGCCCGTACACTTTATTGTAAGCAATAGCACAAAACACATTAACTTTAGGAGGATCACGCACGTGCTCAATGTAAGCTGTGGGTTCTCTGAGCCCCATATTCTTACATTACGTCTGTTTACTTTACCACATAAGTGGAACGTGCTTCATCACTAAAGACCACGCGCTGTAGAAAGTTTTCATCCTCAATCAAGACTTGCATGCTCTCACAAAAAAAGAGTCTTTTAACTTCGTCATTTTGTTTTAATGCTTGAAGCAGTTGAAGTTTGTAAGGTTTGAATTTAATACGTTTACGTAAAATTTGCCAAACCGTTGGCTGTGGTATACCGAGCTCTCTGCTGCGTTTAACATTTCTGTGGACTGCGGGTAAAACTTTCCTTACCTGCTCCACAACTTCATTGCTCACTGACGGCCTTCCAGTTGATTTCTTTTACAAATGCAGCCATTTCCTTAAACTTCAAGTACCACTTGCGAATAGAGTGATTGCTAGGAGGATCTTCAGTAAATCTGGTTCTAAAGTGACGTTGAACACTAATAACTGATTGGTTAACGTGATAATCTAGCACACAAAATGCTTTCTTGTTTTCAAATTCAGCCATTGCACAAAACTGTCAACAATGGACTTAAGAAACAACTGATTCATACCGAAATCAATGTAAACAAAACTTTATGAGTTTTTCTTTCCAGCGGTACCAACCAAAATGGTTTTAATATATAATATTCCAGTGACATATGCAATCGAAATCAGGAACATCATTTGTAATAACCCTGTATAGCACAGAGATTAGCTACTGCGAAAGTCACAAATATCACTCTAGAATTAAAAATAAAATATCACTCTAGCATGATATGTATGTCAACTAAATATGTTGACCTTGATCTCAGAGTATTCCACTTTTACCTGGCACTAAGTGCTGCATAATGTCATAAAACACAAAGAAAATCACACTTTAAGCTTAAAAACACTTAAAAATTGATTTATAGGCGTTTAATCAAAATTAAAATGAAATATTCCAATTCCATTAATTTTAATGTTTATAAATAACAATGTATTTTTGACATTTCTAACAATAGTTGTCCGCATTTTTGAATACTGACATTTTTAAAGTGTGCAGTACTGAAAGCCTTCATTCCACCTTCTCCAGAAACTCATATCGATACTGTACAAGATGCACAGATAACGGAGACAACAAACATCTCTAAATCTTTATTGCAAACTCCATTACAATTTACGGATTGCAATATTAATAATATTACTTTCAATTTCTACCATTCTAAGTAGTTCTTATTTTAAGTTTTTGTTATTCAATCGTTATTTTTCTTTGTATTCAATCAACAATAAAATTCTCAAATTAAATTAATCAAAAAATATATTTATTTTATTTTTGGAGATTGTGCATTATTTGTGGTTGTCAGAAAAATCGTGTACATTACTTGTTAGTCCATTTGCTGAGCGTGGTTCTGTATGTCACTCATTTACCAGAGAATCACACAATTGGAGGTTGTTAGTAATAGTCTAGTGATGGTAAAAACTTGGATGTCAGTCTCAGAGAGTGGCCATTTTGGAGAACCGACGCCATCTTTAATTTCAGGATCTCAATATATGGTGAATTTTGAAAATGCATCACGTAGGCATGTGAGGTGTTATTTTTATGTTTTTGAGGGTGCTGAAGACGTTACGCATAGTATGAACACTGGAGAGTGGTTACCAGTGGCGTAGTCAGCACCAGAAATTAGGGGAGCAGCGGATCTATGAAAAATGTGGGTTTATTTGTGCTGGGACTTACAAATAGGGTATTCTTGTTGCATATTGACCTGAACTTGATTTTACACAACTTATACATCTTAGAATGTGTCATATGCGCTGAAAATATAAAAATTGTTAAGCTCATGTCACCCTGGGCCATCAAAATTAATCACTTGCACTGTGGTTTGGAACACTGTTAGCTAAAATTATTACTTTTTTTACAATGTTTGTTATGTCATCTTTTATTAGGTCTACTGTATTATCTGATAGCGAGGCAGTCTCCATAGTTAGGCCTACAATAGTTTGCTGGTTACTAATCTTTAGCTTTGAGACAGACGCTGAAGACGTTTAAGGAAAATCAGTACAGGCCTAAAAGTAGGGGTTTCGTAGTTCGGTAATAGGGCGCGTTGTGTTCATGTTACATAACGTAAAAATTTAGCTCGTGAGTTTTCCGTACTAATGACTGAAATTTTTTCGCCCATCATGCTTTCTTTGTGTCTTATATCGTACAGACGTCCCATGAAGAACGGTAAAGACATTTTTCAGAGAGGCAACATATTAGGTTAGATAGGCTATTTATGACTATGCAAAATAATGCTTTTTAAAAGCGGACGGCTAAAACCAGTGTTGCAGTCAGTATCCGATTGTTGGGTTTCCTACTTGTTCCTATTTTTTAGAGTAAAACACATTCTTAACAAAATTTTAAATATATAAAACTGAAACCATACCCATTATATTACGTCAAATAATTATTAGAGTAATTATTATTTACATTCCAAAATTATTAATTAATTTTGTGTTTCTATATTTTCAGTCTATTTTCGTAACACTCATTGTGGTCAAGAGTGATTAAAAACGTGTAGAGTGGTTACAATATGGAGGCAGAAGGTGTATCATTAACAAGAAGAATAAGTTCAGTTAATTCTGAATTATGTGTAATATGCCAAAATGTCGTGAAGTTGACCAGTATCAACGAAAAATGGTCGAAAACGAGTCTGGGAGGCTGGTAATATTCGTCAAGATGAAACTTTCAACAGGCTCGCGCAAATGAGTCGAGATAGCACCTTTAAGTACCATGTAACTAATACATGCTATAAGGACTACACTCACAAAAATAAGTTAAAGTGCATCATCGCTAAGCGTAGAAAACTTGTTAATCAAGAATCATTGCAAACAGATGATATTGCAGCAACAAGCGGAGTAAGACAAACTCGTTTGTCAATAAATCCTGTTCCTGCACCAATATACAATCAAGATGTGCGACAAGTGAACTGTGTTATTTGCGGAAACAAGAAACATCAAGGAGATTATATTAAATACAAGATTTGCGAAACCGAGAGGGCAATTTTTTTTAAAGTCTCGCGCTTCTTCAAGGATGATGTGTTCACTCGCACTGCTGACCTCAGTGATTATAAGGATGTTCTGACGAAGGACCTTTTCTATCACCCCGCTTGTATACGTACATATTTTAATAACTATGAAAGTGAAATGAAAAGTTATCAGCATCCACTAGTGACGAGAAACAACAAAGATTTGTAAAGAAGAAGCAATTGAAATCACCCCACAATTGAAATGTGGAATTGGTTTTACTTTAACTGAAATTAGTGCAAAACTTAATGATATTTTTCAAGACAAAGTTTTCACAAACAGGAATGTTAAGCATTGCCTTGAAAATAACTTCAGCAAGGACATCCAATTGTGTATTCCAAAAGAGGCAAACCAGCCAACCATGTTTTTTCATTCTTCTGTGCGTATTGAAGATGTAGTGGATATGGTGCGATCAAGAAATGCTATTCGTGTTTGTGCAAACCTGCTTAGGCAATCATTAGAAGCTGCTCAGTTTGACCTAGAAGACCGTTTTGCGATGAAAAGGACTTCCAGTTATCAATAGACAATATGAAGATTCCAGAGCCCTTCACTTTTTCTTGGCCGAGCTCTTCGGTTGCAAGGAAGCAGATTTCAACCAACCGGAATCTCTTAATCCGGATAACTCGGATGATACAGAGGAACATCAGGATCACACATCAAGAAAAATATTAAAACTAGTTTGTACCAAACAATGTATTACATATTACATAATGGAAAAAGAAGACTCCACTTCATATCATGAATGGAATTTCAGTCCATGATGCTTGCAGAAGTAGTGCGTTAATCAAAATCCTAAATCATATTGGAGTTAGTGTTAAGTTATGACGACGTTTTGCGCTATCGATGTGACTTAGCACGTTTTACTACAGTGAACAGTAACGGAAATGTGCCTATTCCCAGCCATTTTGACAAAACAAAGTTTACAATCGCAGCATTTGATAGCTTTGACCACAATGAGAACACTATGTCCGGCTTAGATAGTACTCACGATACTGTTTCCGTTATATTCCAAGAGAAATCACTGTCGTCAGGAAGGAAACCAAAGGTGTCAGAAACTTCAGTTCTTCATGGTAACAGGACATTTAGAGAAGAGTTGATTTGTCAGAAAGTGATTCCTTTCACAGCATCACGTACTCCCGTTAAGATACCAGAAAACTTTAATATCAACAGCAGTTTGTTTGAAATGAATAACAATGAATATAAGAAAATAGCTTATAAGTGGGTGATTACAATAATGATTCCGGAACAACAAGACGTTCCTCAAAAACAAATAATTCCCTCGTGGCCTGCGTTTAATTCTGCAATCTCAGAACCGGTGGCTCTGCAACATATTGTTGGCTTCTTACCCTTAATTCCAAATCCAGTAACAGAGTTTTCAACTGTGTACTCAGCTTTGTGTAACTTCAAAATGTGCTCAGTCAACTTCAGAAAAATGTTTTACCTGTAGCATGTGATGAAGGCGTGTATAATATTACACAGCAGATTATTCTACATCGCCCAGAAGAATTTAAAACATATTTTTGCTTCTTGGAACATTTCATATGACTAAAATTTTCCTTGCTTGCGTAGGTAAATATATTAAAGGGTCTGGTGTTGAGAACATCTTTATTAAAACTTCAGTATTTGGTGTAAATGTCACCGAGGCTGTTTTGAATGGTAAAAATTATGTACGATCGTTCAAAGGAATGCTTCTACTTGGTGAAGCAATGTTGAGGCTACAGCTAAACGAGTTTTTAAAGAAAATCCTCTCGGCAGTTATGATGTCAGCGCAGCACTTCATGGTTTGAGAAAATGGTTCCAAGACAGTATTGATGCTACTGAGAACATGAATGGTGTTTTGGATTTAATGCCTATATTGCTTTCTGACTATGAGAAATTTGTAGAACGTCGTTCGTCTGAATCGGAATTGTTCAGGTACTGGAATAATGCTTTGAAGATGATTACTCTACTTAGAGATCTCGTTCGGAGTAATCGCGAAGGAAATTGGCTATTGCATTTGCATACTTTCCAAAAATATTACCCTATTCGCACCTTTCGATCGAATAAATTATTTGCGATGGGGATCAGTATATTTAGAAAATGCAAGAGAGTTAAAGAAAAATCACCAGAAGTGTACGAAAAGTTTATGGAAGGAGGTTTTGTAGTTCAAAGGTCTACAAATAGCTCCACGGCAGTCGCTGCCAATATGTGCCTAGAGCAAACAATAAATAAATCCAAGAAGAATGTTTCGGGTGTTATTGGAATAACTCGAAAAAAGCAACAGTGACAGAATGGGAATTAATATACCACGAAATCCTTGCCGTAAGTAATATGTACAGGAATGTTACTAATGTTCATTCAGAGAATTATGAACTAACAGCACACCATGAGTTATCATCAATTATATCAAATAAAATGGAAATTAAGATTAAAACGATTATGAAGTTCGTTGCAGATAACCAAAACCCATTTTCTCTAGGGGCAAATCAACTGAGAAACATTATTACGGAACAGACAGTTGAAGATGCAGTGAAGAATAAGTTACTTCAGGTCTTCAACATAGGAAATGAATCGTATGAAACATTTAGGAAAGACAGATCCATTGATGAGAAAGCTAATATTTCAGATAGAGGACAAATTTACCACCTATTAATAACATCCTAACAAAGAAGGAGAATGTAAAAACCAAGACACCTAAAAAACAAAAATCTCTGGCTCAGCGCACTATTCAACTAGCTACAGAGAGACGTTGCCCTATTAATGAACTGCTAAAATATGAGATCGTTGACAATTTCTTTCTTTTCGATGAAAACGGATTCTTTACAAAAACTAACAAGAGCACACTATCCGCAGAACTTGAAAAGGTATTAACCGAAACAGATGGCAGTACAGCAAACTTATCACATCTTGAAAATTGTTATATTGTGGATTTCATGGCTTGTGCTAGAAAGATTTCTGTCAAATATTTGAAAACATTTGGAGATTTCTGCGAGGCTGCCTGTTCATATGTGAATAATATTGTAGCAAATACAGCAACAAGAATTGACTTCATATTTGAACGAATTCGTCGCGGCACATGTGGATCAATCAACCTTCACCCCATAAAAACAACAACACCTTTTCCTGTACAAAAGACAAATTTTGGTGTTCTAGTTCCAACAAAGTCAAACTTCAAGAATGTTTCCAATCGTATTTACTAGAAAAATGCAGCACTAATGGCCAAATATGCAAGTTTTCTGTAGTGCAATATCTTTCCTAACTCAACCACATGCATGTCCATAGAGCAACCCAATTTAAGACAATCCCACGAAGAACTACAATTTGCCATGTTAGAGGAGGCAAATCTACGTATTATGCCCCATATTAAACATGTCACTAACAAAGGGTATCACAGAGTGATGGTATTATCGAATAATACAGACGTTCTGGTTCTTCTGTTATATCATTGGACTACCTTCAAGAATCTTGGATTGAATGAATTGTGGATTCGTCTAGGTGTTGGCGCTATCACGCGCCAAGTTCCCGCTCATGTAATTTCTGAACGAATTGCAATATGTCATGTACTTCCTGCTTTACACTTCCTAACAGTGTCAGACTGTACTAGCAAAGTAGGTACTAAACATGCCGGAATGGCAAGTACACCCGAAGCATTTCTCACAAACTTCGGAATTCCTGCACTCGTACAAGTTTTGAAAAAGGGATCTAATTGTAAAACAATGGACGCATTACGAATGTTTCTTTACACACATGGGAAAAACATTTCCTTAGAAGATCTCCCACCGACCAGTGCATTAATTAGATCCCACAATTTAAGGGCCAACTACAACACACATTTGTATATAACATGTTTAAATGATGACATCACGCAACTTGATCCTATACAGTTTGGTTACGAAGATGTAGGTGATTGTCTACAGCCCTCACGTATAACTTCACTGTTTCCTCCCAGCAACGAACTTGTGCCTAGTTGCTCATGTCTAAAGTGTGCAAGAGACTCATGTTTGTATTTTCAGCTCGAACATCTTGTTGCATTTACTGCCATTGCAGAAGTGTAGCCATTATTGATAATGGCTAAGTATACTAATATTGCAACGTAAATTTTTACCTCTGCTGTTTAAAATTTTAGATATAAGGAGTCATAATATATTGTTTTTGTTATACATTAGTCATGTCCTATACTTAAACTACTTAGTGATGTCATTGATTTAGTCGTTTTATGTTACTTCGTGTTTTATGAAACAACGTATGTCTGAATAGTACAGAAATAAAAGATGTTGATTTATATCTGTCTTACTAAATAAACTAGTAACCACTTTTCAGTATTTGTTCCATCGGGAACGTGTTCAGCACCCTAAAAACATATAAAATGACACCTCACATGCCTATGCTGTGAATTTTCAATTCGCATCAAAGATGGCGTTCATTTTCCAAAATAGCCACTCGCACAGACCATCACGTAAGTTTTTTCAGTCACTACACTATTACCAACAATATACAAATGGGTGAATCTCTGGGAAATGAATGACATACAGAAGTATGCTCAGGTAATGGACTGTGTATATATTGCTTATAGCCTGCATTGCTTGTGTATATATATATATATATATATATATATATATATATATATATATATATATATATATATATATATATATATGTATATTGCGTGCCATGAGCTAAACAATTTTCATATTTTCAGCGCATACGACACATTCTAAGATGTATAAGTTGTGTAAAATCAAGTTCAGGTCAATATGCAACAAGAATACCTACCCTATTTGTAAGTCCCAGCACAAATAAACTCACATTTTCATAGATCCACTGCTCCCCTAATTTCTGGTTCTGATTACGCCACTGGTAACCACTTTCCAGTGTTTGTACTATGCGTAACGTCTTCAGCACCTTCAAAAACATATAAAATAACACCTTACATGCCTACCTGATGCATTTTCAAAATTCACTATATATTGAGACACTGAAATTAAAGATGGCGTCGGTTCTCCAAAATGGCCACTCACTGAGACTGACACCCAAGTTTTCTACCATCACTAGACCATTACCAACAACCTCCAATTGGGTGATTCTCTGGTAAATGAGTGACATACAGAAGTATGCTCAGCTGTTGTATCATGTATGGAAAGTGCCATTTCACACTCGTGTGAAATGGTTCACTTCCATACCAGTAATGTAATATACTAATATAGCTCTACTCAGCAAACAAGATAGTTCCAGAGGGGATAACGGCGCTATAGTAGCTTTTAAGGTACAATCCGAAATAGTACATTAGGTAACAAGGGATTGAAGTGACTCATTTAATCCCGCGAATATAGTTTGTTGGCAGAGGGCTTTATCCGAGACCAACAACTATTCAAGGATTCAATCCGTGGTATCTATACTATTTTTTGCCCTTGTGGAGTAATAATAGAAATAATTATATTATTTTCTGAAAATTAAAATAGTACATCTATGATACATTTAGATTATTAGAAAAGTCACTTTGACAAAGAAGCTACACTATTCAAGGCTAATGTAATTTATGAATTATTTTTAAAGTCTTAGATGTTTCAATGCCATAACAACGAGTAAATAAATAATAAACAACATTCGCCATTGTGAAAACTTAGTCTGTTGACGACGCGTAGTTGCGAAAATGGATGAGTTTGATATTGAAGCAGCGGCTGAAGAAGCTGTTAACCAACTATTGCCCTCAAAATCCAGAAACGTGTATGACAAATCTTATGAAGATTTAATAACATGGTGCCGTCAAAGAAGATACAAAATCACACCAATGAAAATGTCTTTTAGCATATTTCAATGAAAAAGCAAAACTGTACGTGCTTCCACCTTGTGGGCGTACTATTCCATGGTGAAATCGATGGTAATGGTGAAAAGTAATATAGTCATATATGAGGGATATGCTGAACGCTCTATAAATAACAAAAAATTAGAGCAAAAAAGTTTTGGGCATGAAAATAATCGTTTCAACATCATTCAATAATGTTCTTAATTCTAAGCACAACGATTTTGGTAAATTTTTTAACTTTAATAACTGTACAAATGTAAATATATCCGTAAATGTTAATCAAAACTAGATGTTATCTTAAATGTTAATTGCTGTTTTGTATTAATAAAATTATTATTTAGTAGAGTGAATTATTTATTTTTTAATCCTCGGAGGATTAAATTATTTTTTAATCCCTAGAGATTAAAAGTAACACTTCAGTCCCCGAAATGGGGGAACCAAATAGTACTTTTAATCCACGAAGTACAAAAAAATATTTGGGTGCTTAATTTAAATGTGTATTGTCGGAGACACATAAATGTATTGTGTGCTGCATAACCAGTATAACGAATATTATATATATATATATATATATATATATATATATATATATATATATATATATATATATATATATATATATATATATATATATATATATATATATACACGGGGAACTAAGAATTTGATAGAAACAACTTTACTAAACTTAAAAACCTAAACATTAGTATAAAATATTTACTAACAACATTCAGCTTTACAGAAACAGTTTTAAATATTTTAATTTAAGATCTACAATTATTCATTTTGATTAAAATGCAATTACATTTTTATAGTTTATCGAATGAACTGATGACTTATTCGTTTGGTAAAGCTTTCCAACACAATTTAATTGCTAAGTTAAAATCAAAACAAACTGAATTCATATTTAAACAATCGAAACGAATTCATATAAAAATCAAAACGTTTAAAATATCAAGGCAAGATTATTTTATAAGTGATTTTCTTAATCTTCAACTTCCATCTTTCTCCCACATTTCTTAAGCCAATCGATTCACATGCTTGAAATATTTTTGCAATAATAATGTTATTAAAAAGACAATATACAAAACATAGGTGAGTGGGATTATTAGAATTTGATCAAATTATTTAATATTTTTTAACAGATGTCAAAGTTATTAAAAAAGAAATGACAGACCTTCAAAGTAACATAAGAAGTCTAAAAGGTTTGAGTCAAACCACCTTAGATAATTTAAAAAAAGACCAAGAAGGATACGAAGAAGATTTAGAAACTTTTAAAGAGAAATTAGACCGATGGGAAAATCATCCTTTTCATGCACCAGTAAAGTCTCAGTTAAAACGTAGTACACCAGATAATATTTGTAAAGAGGTAAAGGACTTCATGGATTACGTTGCTGCAACAGGGGGTCACGAAAATGGTTGGGTTTCTGAAGACCACGCTTTATTTTTAAAAGTTAAAGGAAAAACCAAAGAAGTATCGAAAGTTGCGGAAATAGTAAACTCAATGTTACCAGGTTCTTATACATAAATTTTAAATCAAACTATTTAGTTATTTTCGTGTTTTAGATATTACTAAAGAGGAGGTTGTGGCACATTATAATTGGCACGAAAAGTATTTAGAATTAAAACAAAAACAAAAAAATGCCATAAAAGTTTGGAAAACAAATAGATTAAGTTCTAAAAAAAGTTCCCCTGTAGCCGCTAAAGTTATACATGAACACCATAATTTACGTAATTGTTATTCAGAATGTACTGAAAAAGTGAAGTTGGAGCAAAAACAAAAAATTTACGCTTGGAAAGTAAATTTAGGAGAGTGTGATGTGAAGGTTTACAACTGTTGTTTTAGAGGGAAAAATTGTTACAAACCGAGTATGAAATGGAACAAAAACGGTTAGAGCTTGCCAAAGAGAAAGAGTTTGAGGAGTTAAAGAGACAAAAGCAGGAAGAGTTAAGAGTACAAGTGCAAAATTGGCGGTTATCGAAGCAAAAAGCTGAAAAAGAGGAAATGATTAGAAAGCAGCAGGAGGAATTAAAAGAACAAAAAGATCGGTAATGTCACATTTATTGTTTTGTTCTCTTAATATAATCGCATGAATAATCTTATTACTAAACTAATGTGCTGAAATCTTTAAAGGTAGTCTATGGTATAGTTCCATAAATATTAAGATTAGTGTACATGTTGTAGTACCGTCAGGGCATGATATTTTTTTATCTCTCTGCCTTTTGCCTTCTAGGGCAGTTATGAAATAGATATAAACTATTTTATTCTTTCCAATTTAGTTTCTTAGTTATAAACACTTACACAAAAATTGTGTAAGAGTGTTTTCCGGTTGCAAGGGAGGCTTGCAATCAGCTTCCACAAATGCACAACTTCAGACTCATTTGCAATTTTTTATTTAGCTTAATTATATTTACATTTATTTACGATGCAATATTTCAACTCCGGGACAGAATATCGATGACGATCTATCGGTTCCAGAGGTTGATACGGACTGAAAGTGCCTCGGGCGCCACCCAAAAATACACTACAGTCCAAATGGCCTTGGGGCCAACACCGAACTCCTGTACGGTTTTAAAACGGTATGCTCTAGGTCCCTCTGTAGAGAATAACTTCAAGGTTTGAACGCGGTTGAAGATGTTGCTAAAACAAAATTATTTTGGGAGAAAGGGTGGTTAGGGAGTTAGATAAAAGTTACTGTTTTCCTCCTTACAAACACTGGTCCTTCACCAGTGATTGATGATGATAAATGACTGATTTCTCCTTAGTTGAATTAAGCTTATGCGGTTAAAATCTAAGCGGCTGGTTTTCGGTAGCCATCACTTTTCACTACAAGTATTAATATAAATTACATTCAAAATTAATTTTTGAGCAAGTATCCACTTTAGTAAATTTTATTCAGCAATTTAAAATATTTTACCTGATAATGTATGTACGAAGGCAATGGTACGCTGTTGAACAAGATATCATCGCAAAAAGATGTTGGAATACTTGAGCAGCCTACTGACATAACCTAGGCCACATTATTGGTGGGACATTTTGGAAATTCCAATTCTCCCTGTGTTCAGGCGGAAACGTTGAATTTGTTTTAATGAAAGTTAGACTATTGATTTTTTATTATATCAATATAAATATTGATAGTAATGTGAAATTTTAGGATACGCGATGGATGAATTGTTCAGCGAGCCGAAGGCGAGTTGGATAATCTATCAAGTATCGTAAAGAAACATTAAGATACAAATATTGTACAACATTTTATCTACTTTTATAATCAACACAGGTATTTTTGTCATTTATAGAAATTTATAGAAAAGTAATAGGGCGGCTAAATTAGTAACCGTAGTTACTGATTTGTTTACGTTTTTCGCAATCGGTTAGTGACAGATTTTTATGTACAAATATGAGTGATTCAGAGAGTGATTTACCTTCTATTGAAGTGTTTGCTCAATCTGCTATCTATGCGTTAATTCCTGCTAAATGCAAAGAGCGTTACGAGATAACATACGGATATTTTCAAGAATGGATGGTGAAGTTTGTGGAAAAGTTGTTTTTGTCTATTTCGCGGAACAAACAGAGAAGTAAAAACATCTTCCTTATGGTGCCGATATTCCATGTTACGGATCATGGTGTCGATTGCGAATAGTATTAATATTAGTAAATATCAGGTTATGGCTTTCTTGAAGCGGAAGTTAGAAGATTACCAGCCTAAAAAATCGTTTATTTCTTCCAAAGAGATTAATTAATTTCTTTAGGAAATAACTGATAAGGATTTCTTATTCATGAAGGTAAATTGGAGCTCACATTGATAAAAAAAAGTTGTTTTGATAGTTGGAGTTTATGGCACTTGTCAACGCGCGGAGATCACAAACTTGACGACATGAAACGTTAGTCGAAGGAGAATCAAGGTCACCTTACCGAATTCAAAAACTAAAATTATGCGGAAATTTGCTATAACGAGAAGAAATATTCAAAGGATAAGTTGCTTGGATTTGTTTCGGAAATATAAATATTTGCGTCCCAGTTAAACCAAACATGATAGATTGTTTTTTAACTACCGGGGAAATAAATGTACCCGGCAACCTGTAGGAATAAATACAATTGCGGGAATTCCAAAGAATATTGCTACTGCATTAGGATTATCTGAACCAGCGAATTATACTGGTCATCGTTTTCAGAGATCCTCATCATCATTACTGGCAGATGCGGGGGCCGATATGCATACTCTCAAGCGTCATGGAGACTGGAAGTCGGACAGCGTGGCAGAAGGATAGTTGAAACATCGGTCGAAAATAACAAAATAATTACTACGAAAATAACGATCTTCAGTTACTATGGGTAATTAACAAACAACGCCGTGGTGGAAAACCCCAGCTTTAACATGGGAACAGCACCTGGAGTTAACTTTGCAAATATTTCAAATTGTGTAATTTATGTAAATAAATAGTTTTGCAACATTCTTTTCTAAGAATCACTCTGTACCACACTAGTGCAGTAAAGAAATTTATTACTTCACTTGTGCGGTAATAAACATTACAATACCAAAGAAGAACCTGTTATCTGACACATTACAGGATGAAAGCAGATAAAAAATTACCATTTCACACACAATTTTTTTTACTTTACGGCTAATTATTAATTACAGATCATTCTATTAATTTGGAATTCAAAATTACAGAAGTTAATCGCCTGCTTTTCACGTGTTACTGTTTGAATATAATTTTTAAACTACATTGTGTTTAAACAATAGCAAGTTTTGTAACACGTTATGGAAAAGCATTTTAATTAGATCGTTTAATATTGAAAGTCATTGAATGAAACTTATTTTGCTTGCGTTGAGTAACAGTAACAGTAGTTACGTTTAAAAATATCTTATTATTACCATTGAGATTACAATGTGTAAATGAAATTCAGTCATTCGTTCGGATTTATATTTTATTCCTCGGCTAACGCCTCGGGTTAAAAGAAAAGCCTCGGGCCAGGAAATGTGTAAACAGGGCACTAGTTGCGAGGATAACTATTTTGTCATCGTTACTTTAAATACATAAACAAAAAGTTGTGTATATCTAAATATATAAACTTTTTGATTATGTATTTAATTTACGTTTGTCAACAAATATTTCAAAATTTAATTTTTCTAATTTTATGTAAAAGAAGCGCACCAAGAAATGTAAACAGCGTACTTGTTGCGAAAATAACTATTGTCAAACAGTACGGACGGTGCTAGATTTAATTCTTTTACTAATTGAGCATTGACTAATTGTATTTGTCAGAATCCAAGTTTTTATTTTTATTTTATTTATTTATTTTTTGCTAATAGAGTATTGACTAAATATATTTGTCGGAATCCAAATTTTATTTATTTGAACGCTAACGTTTACCTATTTCTAAATCGAATTAATATAAAAGGCTTGTCTGTTACTTTTCAACTGCGTTATTTTACGCTGACATCTGCCTTACTTTTAATCGAAAAATAAAAAAGAATGTCAGTGTTCACATTTAACAGTGTAATTTTTTAATTTTTTTATACCTTCACTAAGCCATTTCTCTATTACTGCATTGGATCTATCATTCTCTGGCGACAGTACTTCTTCCTTATTAGGCTTTCTGACGCGCATCCAAGTATTAAGTGCTTCTCGCGGTTTAACTCATCAATTTTTGTTCTCGGGTAGCCCTGAATTACTAAAGGGAAAAGCACTGATCTTCTTGGAAAGATGTAGTCACTTTACTTAAAACGGAATTTGCTACGGTTAGGTTATGATGAACGGTTATTGGATGAAATTAAGTCTATCTAGAACTTAGAATGAAATTAGGTGTATCCAAAAATTAGAATTTTTTTAGGATATGATTTTCCACTTCATCTCCGCGAAAAAAAAAGGAAAATACCACGTATTTCATTCTCTTACCAAGGGAGGGGACGGGCTGCTTCAGCTCCTGCAGCCACAACGGAGTTAGCGTTCTGAGGGGAGAAGTACTACCTCACTACCCCAGCATTCGCCTCAATAGCCGCACATGGTGTGCGTATACGCACTGACCATGTTGCTACAAGTGTATGAGGACAACCCCCTGAAAAAGCTTCATACAGGGTAGACGGTAACAGAAATCGAACCTATTACTTCCCGAACGCTGAGTAGGTCGTGTTACCACTACTCTACTAGCTCAGTTCGTTTCTAAATTGAACTAATATAAATGGCTTGTCTGTAACTTTTCCACTGCGTTATCTTGCGCTAACATTGGTCACACGTTTAATTGACAAATAAAAAAAGAATATCTGTTCACATTTAATGGTATAATCTTTTAAATCTTTTGAGTTAATTTCAAACACAAAAGATTAAAATTACTTTTCTTTCGCAATTCATTACATAACATTTTACGAGTTATGCATGCCTTATTAGTATTTAATGGGAATTTATTTATTTTTACGTATGTTGATTAATTTAGGAGCTTGATTTCAGATTACGTATTTTTAGTTGGATAATTTTGTTTCTAAATTTTGGTTTTAATACTAAACACGAAGTATGAAAATGTAAACTTTCACCATTAACACTCATAATAAAATACTTATCTTTTGGGATTTTTAATGGTGTACTTTAAATTATACAATCTAAACGTTTCGATAACACTTACAGTTATCTTCGTCAGTAGTAGTATTGTAAAAATGTTAAAAATGTTGTAAACAATTTTGTCAAAATTGTTTACAACATCTTTAACTAATTTAAGTTTGATAATTTAAGTTTAATAATTTAAGTTAAGTTAATTCTACGTGACTGGAAGATAGAATTGTAACCTACTCAATAAGATCGTACGCTAAATTTCGCCTCAGACAGCTTAATGCACTTCGATAGAATTTTGAAAACCTTAAAGTCCAATTACCCTTATCCCGAAGCTTAATAAAATTTCGAAGTATAGGGATCGTTGTAAACTTATTGATCACACCCGGTATATGCGAGAAATGAAAGTAAAAAAACGTTATCTGCATACCTTCTAAGTAACCCTCGTATACATATAGATTGACATTTATAACTGTCATAAAATTCGGAAATGAATAAGCATTACCCAATTTAGAAAAATAATAATAAGTCGGTCTATTTATTTTTAAATCACGTAACAATCAGTGCTTTTTCATAATTCACATATTTTCTATAAAATTTTACTTGAATAGTTTCTCTTTAAAATCGCATTTAAACACTGACCAATGTGAATGAATTGTAATAATTCAAGTCTGAAACTTCCACTTAATATCTTGTTCTTCTTTCAGTCTTCTGTATCTAATGACTGTAAGAGAATTTCCAAATAATTAAATTTTGTAATCGATCTGTTAAAATAAGCAGTTTAAGATCAATCATTAAATCCAAAATATCCAAAGATTAATTCATTTTAAACGCTACACTTCTTTATATAATTTCACACAAATTAAACAAATAAACAATTTTAAGTTAATTAATGGATATATATATATATATATATATATATATATATATATATATATATATATATATATATATATATATATATATATATATATATATATATATATATATATATATATAGATATGCAAAAATATATTTGCGAATATTACTTCGAGAAGCACCACAAAAAACTAGTTCTTATAAATTAAAGTCCCTAAATCTTATTATCTAAACACATGAAATCTGTTAATAGAGTTTGATTATCAAACTTTTACCATTCAATTATCTAAAATTATTCTTACATCAATAAATTCGGTAAGCCTTTTCCGGGGTACTATAGTGTCTACTGGACGTTGTTTGATTCAAGTAATCCTTCAATATGCACTCACAATTGTAATAAAGAACAGAAGACGACCGTAGTATCTAGGTAATTTGGCCGTTGCACCATTTACGAACGTAACTGTCTGATACTCACTCACGCTTGCCACGCCGCATATAACAAATGGGCAATCTGATTTATTGTTTGCCCTTTAACATAAATGTTTATCACAGTATAGATTTATTTGCACTTGTACATTAAAATTCTTCAATATTTTCATACAATCTAATTAGTACTGTTAACAATCGCACTAAAATCCATGACAATAATATCCATTACTGTTCAACGTAACAAATGCATCTTTATTTAATTACATAAAGGATTACCTTACATTTCCTTATTAGATCGCATGCTTCAATATTTCAGCACTTCTATCTTGGTATTTACTGTTTACTTTATGTCTGATTTAACATTCTTTTAAAAATTCTTGAACGAAAACCTCACTAGTATTTACTTTCAATTCACAATAAATAATTTTATTTGTAAATGTTTTGATACTTCATTCCCAATATAGGTTTTTGCAATCAACTAACATGTTCTGCAGCAGTAATTGTTTAAAAATAAAAACCAGACTGACCGTTTTAGGGTCTCGCGCGATTCCCCTTTATTCTAGCTCTTCTCTAGCCACTTCTCAATACCTTAACGGGCTCTCGCTTAAATACCTTCGGACATCCATCTTGCCAAACATGACCAAATTTTCGCACTAAAACCACAATCAATCTATCACAAACGAACTTCTATTGCTCATCTCGCCGGGCTAGGGCGTAACCAACACAAAAGATACGAGAAAAACGTAGCCATATTGAATTTCTTTAAAAACATACCTACAACTTGGAAAAACCCTTATTCACATTCCAATTCCCTCCCTATACTACCCAGATCTATATTCAACTTTTTATCAAAATTTTCCATACGGGCGATTTCTCTTCCCACACAAGTTACCAATTTTCCGTTTGATTGATCGTGAACTCACAAATATTTAACCATACTGGCGAGCATTGTGTTATTTACAAACCGTTTTTTAACACTTAATTAAAGCGGCACTATATACAGCCAGCCTGAATTTTATTTGTTGGGGCTGCGCGCGATATACGTGAAACTACCTCTTGGCCAAGAACTCGTTAAAAATAATCCACACAAACAAAATGCGTTACGGCAGATCAACAGAACAGAGGCTAAGCACTTAAAAAGATACGAAAACCACTTACTTCTATGACCGAAAATGTCTCCACAGACAAAACGAAACGATAAAATAACTCGAGGATGTGGTGAAACTAAATATTATCCCCATCAATGGAAGCG
Organism: Vesta saturnalis; assembly: GCA_036346205.1. Lineage (NCBI taxonomy): Eukaryota > Metazoa > Arthropoda > Insecta > Coleoptera > Lampyridae > Vesta > Vesta saturnalis. The sequence goes on from JARFJB010000960.1 coordinate 793,287, forward strand.
GAGCATACTCCAACAGTAATGTTCGATATACCCTAGGTATGATATAACTTGTTCCAACCTTCTACACTACCCCTTTCTCGTATATTGCGAAAATCGCAAACAAATAAGAGACGTGAGTCCTTCCCTACATCATGGACTTGACTGACGTAAACTTCGTTCAAATTTCGCCCTTTTCCCTACTAATCCTTTTCATCTTACTTAAATCTTCAATAGATTACTTAAAATTTTTCAAAATTTTAAGTCACGTTCGTGAGCCGAACTGAAGAAAATTACATCATGCATCGAAACTGCGTTCCCTAAAAGGTACCTCTGTAATATGATATGCCTGTGATAACGAACCTCTGCTATAATGATCCTTAAACCAACGTCTATAAAATCCAAACTGTTTGTTATCAACTATTTGAAACCAAATTTCTTTATCAATTGAACCGCGACAGCTCGTCGCCTATGATCAATTTTGCAAACGGTGCTCCATGCAGAATAATAATTCTATACTTAATTTAATTTAGTAAAACGCCATTTCCCTTTCATTTAACAAAATACACCAATATTAAAAATAACGAGAATATTTATCTGCACAAAAACTGATTAACTGTCAAACGAATTAGTAGTTTCACTACCTATCGTAATTGACGCTTGCACCTAAATTTAGTAAACTATAAAAGCTGTATTTTTTCAAAATTCAAAAGCGTTCCAAACATTGCTCACACGTAGTCGATAAAGGTAAAATTTTACTTCATCTACTATACTAATACTCTAGCCTCAAACGGAATCTGCCCAAAAGTCCTTACAGTTGATTTTTAACTCTGCAGTGCTTCCCACACTTACCTACGACTTAAACATCTGGTATGACAGACTCAGGCATTCTCACGTGGTCAGGAAGCTGGCCTCGTTACAGTCCCTGTTCCTAAGAACCTACCTTGAGGCTTACAGAACAGTACCTGTTAACTCCTTGTGCGCGATTGCCCTTGTGCACTAGACTCCTACGCAGGACAGGCACCTGCACCCTTTTGGATAACTGTATTTCTTCCGCAGATTTTTCTTGCTTTTCAACCACTCGCCGTCACATCAAGGCTTTGTGAACGGCTGCGGCTGTGGGATGCATCCGTGAAAGGACACAGCACCTATTCCATGATCCCTACTATCCAACCTTGGCTTCACCAAAATTAAAGCAGGACGAGCGGCCGTCCGCATCGTTACCTCGCATGAAGGATTTGGATGTCATCGGAAGCGCATTGGCTTCTCCGATGATGATCTTTGTCCGACGTGCGGCACCTCCGAGCTCCTTTACAAGCATGAATTTCCCCATTCCCAAATTCCCATCGGACCATCCTACAACTCATACTAATGACCTCAGTGTGTTTTCATGATAAGCGTTGGTATGCGTCATGAGAGACCAGAGTCAAGCAATATCGTATCGCTTTTATGACTAACTATTTGTTTTGACTTATTCTGCATTCTAAAGTTTATTTGCCTCCGCTGTAGTAGTGAGTCACTTATGTTTACTTTCTAACAAATTTTATTTCAATTTTCAATTATTTAAATATATATTTAATTTTTAATCAGTTACATATTAGTTTTGGTTCTTTATTTTCAACTACTACAGTAATTCCTGCCAAACTATCTCTGACTCCTTATCCTGCCTTCTTGGAAATGAGCTATGTATGTATTCCTTAACCAAATATAACTCCGCCGTTTTGATTTATATGTCCCTTTACTTTAGCACATTTATCGATTCCAAAATTTATACCTAGATCATCGCTAATTAATTGAACTGTACTTAAAAGATGTTCTAACTCATTATAGCCGATTCTAAACAACTTTAGGTCGTCCGCATACATGACATGATTTGTCAGCATCGTATTGTTCTATTTTATACCCAATACTCGTGTTTTATACGGTTTTTGACATTTACCTCTCCGATATCAATAGTTTTCTGGCCTGTATGATGGTAGTGTCGATCTTCGATAGGCTCAAAGTTTTCTGCATAGCAAATCCATCTCATACGTAAGTTTTCATCATTATTGGCCACAAATAAAAAAATATTGCTATTGTTCATATTTCCACACCTGTCATCTGCTTTATGATATCGATATTTCTTTTTTGTTTGATCCAACCGATATTTCCTTTATTTTTCCTTGAATTTGACAAGGTGCAATTCGTCTTTCTTCATTTATACTCATTTTTCTTACTATTCCGTCATAAAATCCATGTATACACCCTTATAACGCTTCAAATTCTGAATATCGGTGGTCTTAATTCTGGTTGTTGTTCGCGTATGCGTATTAAAAACTAAACGGGTGGCCAAACTAACTCAATGATGAGGAGGACCGCAGGCCATCGTAAGATGTAAATTAGCTGAAAAATAACTTCGAAGGGTCACACTCTTACCATAAACTAATTTTCAAAATCGGTAATGAAAAGATAGGCAAAGTGTTTGATGTGAATCCAGCACAAAATAATAGCCCACTGATTAAAACGGCAACTTAAATTCACCTTATTTTTTACAGGTGAGATAGGGTTTATATAAATAATCACTAAATAAATTTAAAATATGTAAAATGTTGAAATTAATCTCTAACAGCTGATGTTTGCATAAAATAGTAATAACTGTTAAGGTACAAACACTTTTAATTTTTTTCTAACTTCTTAAAAGATTTGCTCTAAACCTTAAAGGTACCCTTAAATTTGCATAAATGTACTCTTTAAATTTAATTAAATTCAAAACAGTAAACAACCAATCGTTAATCAAATTTAGAAAAACGTAAAAGTTCATCAAAATAAATATCAGCCTTTCTTAACGCCTTTGTCACTAAATACCTAATTATGAAGATAAATACTAAAACTGCATTAAAAATGTTTAATATTAAAAATTCGATAGCTTGGACTAAGTAAATTAAAAAGCGTTAAGTGCGAAATAGACTTAGCTTTCATTTACTCAAAATATCGTTACAAAGTTTTAGAAGCTGTTTAACAAATCATTGAATTACGTTATCATTGATCCTCAAGTTCAATAAACTGCTATTCAGTATCCAAAGTTGCATAAATTGAAACTTCAATAATCACCCCTTTCTTACAATTTCCTTGATACAACAAAGAATGCAACTGTTAACCCTTCAACTACAATTCAGCTTAATTATTTTGAAAATTACGTTGAATAGGTATTTGTAGAAATGAGGAGAATATCTAAACCACTAATTGTGGTTTCTTTGTTATCTATTATATATCTCATAAACGTATAACATGTGTACGTAAACCAATAATAACAAAAATACCTGGGTTTGAACATTCAACTACGACAAAAGACAATAATTCAAAATTAAAGTTCTTACTATAGTCGTTTATAACCAATAAAAGGTCACTGAATATCCAAAATAAGCCACTGTGTTGAGCACTCAAATACTTCTTTGCACTGTGCAGACATTTAACAGCTGCGAGTCCAAAATGCTCAAAAGAATAGATCCAGAACCTCGCAGGTGGAGCAGAATATTTCTGTTTCGGTTAGCCAGGTGGCCTAAGTATCCCGTCGTCGCTTGATCAAGTCTACACCTCCAATCGATACCGTTACTTGAACCGTGAACCTTCAATGATAAAGGTCCATACCGCGAAATATTTCCACTGCTTCACTTAATACACTTTTATTCCTATAAATACAGCTTCATGATGGGTTATTTAATTATTTCCTTTTCTCTTCTTTTTATTTCTTTAAAGAGACGTAATGAACCTTTTTAATACGTGACTTTCTTTATTTACATTTCGACTTGCTTTACAGTCACGGCAGCTTACATTCATAACTGCCTCGGGCACTATCTTATTAATGTTTTAATCAAAGTTATTAAAACGATAAGTATGTCACTCTTAGTAATAACTTTTCAGCCCGCTAAACTATCCATTCAAAACGTTTTAGGTAATACGTCGATAGTAAAATGATGCAGGTGTGCGCTTCATAATCAACACTTCAAATTTCCGCAAAATCTGCTATATTGCACGTTGGTTGAGTTTCATTCCTTCTGTAAGACTACTCCATTTACTCGCATATAAATTTGATGTACTAAAACTCATTTAACAATTTACTTTATGCTCTCATGTGAATGCAAACATCCGCTAGAACTTGTCGCCCTAATGTTTGACCCTCCACGACATAAAGATTGGTAGTGTAAATTTCAGTGCCGTGCTTAATATTTTTATCTTGATACAATATTTCATTCAAAATTAATTCTTTAAATGGTACAATATTTTCATTATATGTTCAAATATCGTTAATAAAGACAATTAGATTGTGTTGGCATGTATAGTTTTTATTTATGCAGTGTTTGATCAAGCGGAACGTTCAACTGCGGTGAGCGTCCATAGATTTATTTTCCGACACGGTTGCTCGAAAGTGACTTACTTGGGGAGAATAGTTCGAGCCAAATGGTCTCATTTTTTCCACTGGAGGATACGATGCCTAATACTTGACCTTTATTAGATTCATTGAATACTTAATTTTCTCCACAGCCTTTTCTATTCTGTTTGATTGATCCTTAGACCACTTTGGTTGGACAGTAAGAACACGTTGTAAACAAAATACAACCACAGTTAAATAAATCGGTGTGACTATAAATGACAAAAATTACAAGAACGTGTCTCTCAATTTCGCATTTAAGTCAAATTTTATACCCATTAAGGAACACATCTTATTTGGGAATTTTAATAGATTAAAGTTTTTATGTTAGTTAAATATTCCTATAATCAATAAAATTAATTTCCTTCTTTTGTACATACGCTAGAATTTTTACCAGTAATACTGGTAGCGCGAAAAGGTCCAGAACAGCTGTCCTATCACGTAATATGATCACATATTATCACCTATTAAAGTTAATTCAAAAGTGGATGTCCCAGAAAGGTTTCTTGATTTTGATAAAGCTGGTTGGGCAACTTTATGTCTTTGCTAAAACAATCAGTAACAACTTTAACACATCTTCGTGACATCTTTTGACAAATTTGTAGTAGTTAGTGGTTAACTCTATAGATAAAGCCAATCCTTTGTTGACCTACCAATTCATTTTCGATACAAGCTCGTAGAATCGATCATCACTAGGATGGATTATAATAAGGCAAATGCCCAGATAGTATCCCGGCTACTATCTTAAAGTAATGTTTTTCCGAACTAGTATCAATCCTATCTAAGCTCTACTCAATCTCTCCCTCCTGTGGAATTTCCTTCATTTTAGAAGTTGGCAAATGTTCAACCTATCCTATCAACTCCTTAGTGACCACTAATATGGTTTTAGGCAGAGCTTTTTTGATAATCAAAAGCGTTTGGAATGTGTTTATTTGCCAAACGTACCTCTTTCGGGTTAATTGATACGCTTACCATTTGGGATTCCAGTTTTCTTGGTGAAAGACGAAGAAGCATCGTAGTTGGCGGTTTCCTTTCAATAAAAGTTGGCATTAGCGCGTACCTCAGGGATCAATAATAGCTCCTACACTTGTGCTATACATAAATGACCTCATTTCTTCAGCGAGTGACATTGCAGTTTATCGCAATGCGAAACTAATCCGCCTTTTAGCTTAAATCAAGGTATTAAGACTAAAGTGACCATTTCAATCAACAGAGACGTTCAACGTGTCCTTGAATGGGGAACTTAGTCTTGCCTGTCGTAATTATCAATAGATCAGATTATAAATTTTCTCAGTCTCTATTACTTTGTTAGGGATGGCTGTATCTTTAAATCTATCTCATGAGTTGACCACCTTCTACCAGCTATCACCGCAACTATTCGTAACATAGGCTTATTGAACAGATCTAAGCAGTACTTTATCTCTCGACAACTCTTTCTGTCTATATAAGGTCCAAATTCAAGAAATGTAAATAATATTTTTCGCCTCTGGGTTGTGATTTCCAATATAATCTCGATACCATTGACCGTATTCCAAGAACAATAATTAAGCTCATAAATGACCCGTCCTTAACTTCTCACATACAGTCCCGTGAGCATAGAAAAATAGTTTCAATTACTTTTTTTTGTACTATCGGTATTTCAAGGACTATTCTGCTGCCAATTACAATCTTTGATACAATTTTGGGTCCTGCTATGGATATTCGATTCGTTCACTCACACCACATCAAAAAATCCGTTTTTCGAACATTTTGCGATAAAATAAATTATTTTTAAGCAACCAATACTTATATCTCCTAGTTTAGATCAGCAAAATATTTTTGGGTTGTCTTGCAAGATGGCGAGTCAAATATAAATCCCGAGTAAAAGCTCAGAAATTTTAACTCGAACGGACTCGTAGTTTGGAGACGCTATACTTTCTGGAAGCCAAGTTGACCACAGAGCACGAAAATTTGAGAGGACATATGGTACAGAAAAAAATGAAGGCTTTACTGATCACAATATCAACACGGTCAGAAACTACACAGTTTCTGACCATATCTACAGTGATCGGCGGTTGACTTGATGAAATCGCAGTAAATGTGATTGTCAGCTATCGAGATGCTCATGCTGTTATCTATCGCAGGGCACCTTGGCTTCAGCAAAGTATGTGTCCGATGAAGTCTGAAGTTGCTGGCCAAAAATCAAGAAGAGGTCAGGTTACAAATTTCTAATATACTCGCAGTCACATGTCATGAGGGATGTCCTCATTATTTCACTCCCGAATGAAAAAACCTTTATCCATCCGGAAAAGTTTTCGCGTCCGTTTACTGGGACTGAAGCGTTATTCTTACTGATTCTCTCCATGGTCGGCATACGGTGAATGCCTTACACTACTGTCAATTATTAGCGTCAGTGAAAGCAGCACAACGAAACAAGATACGGACTACTTCTGTCAGAAATATCATTCTGGTCCATCACAACCTCAGCATTGATTGTGACAGGGCTAAAACCGGAATAAATGCATTGGAAAACTCTAAATCGCCCTCCATAAACTTTATATTCATCCCCTTGTGATTATTTTTTGTTTGTGCCCTTGCAAGAAACACTGGAAGATAAGAGATTTAAAAACAACTATGACGTCGACGAATACGTACGCAATTGACCCACTTCCAACTTCTTTTGAAGGAGTATAGAAACTTCTAAAACTCCAGAGAAAATGTTAGGAGCGTTGGGGAAGCTATGTTGAAAATTGTTAAAAGTGTTTTTTTTATTTTTAGAATAACAATAAATATGTGTATGAAGAGGTCCGGTCAGGGCCGGCCCCAGGGCAGGGCGATCCGGGCGGCCGCCCGGAGCGCAAAGCTCTAGGGGCGCCAAAATCATCAAGGAAGGCGTTGCCTTCCTTGTCCTAACTTCGTTAGGGGTCGGGCGTCTAGCGGCGCCCCTAGGCTCGCTTCGCGAGCAATCGAAACAACTTTAAAATGGCTTTTATCCGTCACTAATTAAATAAAAAGTGAACGAAATATTTAACTATAGAGAACGCATTTAATCTTAACGTAAGCGTAAGGTAAACCGTGGATGTGGAAGAACGAGGTATGTTTTATTCTAAAAGTGCAGATGCATGTTTTTGTAATAAAACACGTACATAAATTAAACAGATTATAAAGGTATTACGTGTATTCACCTCCAAACTTTTAAATTTAAGAACCGTTCTTAATTACGCTAAACTCCTTATTTTCATAATTTTGGATGAATTAATTTCAATTCGGTTTCGATGCAGATTTAATTTTACCTTTTATAAATAGGAATTTGTTATCGATTTCGAGTACTAAAAAAGGAACGTGCAGGTGTTAGTTTTTGTAACGTGACACGTACCGAGATAAACAAACGAAATAAATTGATAAAAGAAATAAGTTACAAGCTTTTTAAAATGCACTAAAACGTAAAAATAAAAGTTATTACTTTTATCAATCATCATTTTATTTCTAAGCACATTATAAATTTAATATATGTATTTAAGCATTAAGACAAAATCTAGTTGAGTTCAATTCATCATGACCAAACCACTCAACTATCGCTTTTCAAGAATTTACAAGTTTTCGGTCCCTGCTCTGGCATTGGCAACACTTACAATACAGGAATCTACAAGTCTGTACCAATTTTGAAACCAACCGAAACAAGATGTCACAGGAGTTTTTAACTGCATATATAAGGGAAGTTGACTTAAAACAATGCGTTATTTGCTACTAGACTTCGGCCGGTGCGAAATAAAATAGTTTTTTTATTATTGTACAAAAGTTTTAAAAAGTGCTTGTGCAATTGCAAATTGTCCAGTGTGAGTGCGTTTGTCTTTTGTGAAGGTAAGTTTTTAATTTTCATTTTCAAAAATCGCGTACAAGTAGTACTAGAATTAGTAGTCCCAGGGTGATACATTTTTGGGAAAATTTTCAATCTTCATTCAATTTAGAAACTTTTATGTCTATGGTTTTATTTACGACAAATGTACCGTTTTCGAGATAAATGCTGAAAACTGTTCAAAAACATGGTCATTTTACGCTGTTTTTCTACTATTATTTTAATTTTCTATAGGTATACTGTTAAATGTGTCTCAAAACCGCACATTTGTCCTAAATAACACTGGAAACATAAAAGTTTCTAAATTGAATTAGGATTTTATTTTTCGAATTATTAGGGGTTAGAAGCGTTGCAGTAAGCAAGGGGGCATCACCCTGTGGGTATTGTCATCGGTTAAATTGCTCTTAATATTGAGTTTTAGTTGCGTTGCCTAAAATGTATACCAAATTCCAATTTATTATACAGGCCGATTTCAAAAAACTTTAATGGGACACTCTGTATTTTTATAATTTACATCAAAGCCTATTTACTCTCCTTTACGAAAATGTTGTTAGTTTGCTTAATTTTTTTAATATACATGTTATACGGATTGATAATTGGTTTCAGAAACCAAAATGTCTGATGCTAAGAAAAACCCTCTGGAAGCCAATTTAAAAGCGGAGATTGAACAAGCAAACACAGCTTCAAAAACAGTCAGGTGCCCTGCAGAACTTTTGAAAGAGGGTAGTCTCAACGCTCCCACTACCGATCAACATTTAAACAACGCCCAGCACATGCACCTGGATACTGACTTTCCCGATATGAATCCCCCTTTGGACGCAAACGTCAGCATTGCTGAGCTAGTTAATTCACCTCAAACGAGTTTGTTGAGTAGTGATGCAGTTCCAAAAATAAAAAACTGCAAGTTGTGCAGACCTCAGAAAAACATTTAGAAGAGACTACAGTCCCAATTATCTCTTCTGACCCAGGATTATGGCCCGAAATCATGCGCGAAGCAGATCGAGTTTTTGGTTAAACGTGGTCCAGCTGCACCTTTGTATAATTTTGATTTTCCTTATGATGATCAACATAGAAGATTCTCACCAAAATATTACAAGAAAGCACTTAAAAATGGAGAACAAGTTTTAAGAGAATGGATGGTATATTCCTTATTTCAAAACGTCTTGTATTGTTTTCCATGTCGACTTTTTGCTGCCCCATCTAGCACTAGCGCTCTTGGCCATCGAGGATTTAAAGACTGGAAGCATTTAGGAGACTCTTTAGCACATCATGAAAATGGTAAAACGCATATTGATTGTTTAAAATCATGGCTTGAATTAAAGCAACGGTTGAAAATGGGTAAAACAATAGATGCAGTTTCTCAGAGGCTCATTGATTCTGAGATAAATCACTGGTCCGAAGTTCTTTTACGCATTATATCAGTCGTTAGAATGCTAGGTGAGAGATCTCTAGCTTTTCGAGGAACAACAGATAAACTCTATGAACACAATAATGGAAACTTTTGAAGTTCATTCAGTTATTGGCTGAGTTTGATCCAAAAATGGAGGAACACGTTCGCAGGGTTCTTAATAAAGAAGAAATCAAAGCTACATATCTAGGAAAAACTATACAAAATGAAATAATTGATTTGTTGCATGACAATATAAAGCGCCACATCATTGAACAAGTTCAAAAGGCCAAGTATTATTCTGTGATTCTCGACTGTACTCCCGATGCAAGTAAAGTCGAACAGATGACATTTATGGCAAGATATGTTTCCATAGAAGAATCAGAGTCTGAAGTTCAAGTGATAATCAATGAAAACTTTTGGGTTTTCTACCCATTGAGAGATCAAAAGCTGCGGAATTATCGGAGGTTTTAGTAGAAGAGCTAGAGAAAAATGAGCTTAAAGTAGAGAACATGCGCGGTCAAGGGTACGACAATGGTTCCAATATGAGAGGAGAAAATCGGAGTACAAACAAGAATCAGAAATATAAACCTCAGAGCATTTTATGTTCCATGCAGCAGTCATTCGCTAAACTTGGTTGTAAACGATATGGCAAAATCCTCGTTTGAGGCTGCAAACTTCTTCAATATTGTTCAAAAGTTATATACATTTTTGCTTCGTCAACTTTTCGTTGGGCAATATTACTTAAATATATTGATAGTTATACCCTAAAACCATTAAGTGATACGCGATGGGAAAGTCGAGTAGACTCATTAAAAGCTCTGCGATTTCAAATTGGACCAATTTACGATGCTTTGTACAGTATTTATGAAGATCCAGAAATCGATAATATGATTAGAGACGAGGCTAGCGGATTATTAAATAATTTGAAGCAGTTCAAATTTATATGCTCTATTGTGATTTGGTACAAAATTTTGAGTCGCATTAATCCCATCAGCAAACTTTTGCAAACCGTACATTTTGATATATCACAAGCTATTGATACGCTTAACAACTGTAAACTCTTCTTTGAAAATCTGAGATCAGATGAAGCTTTTGAAAGCATCATTTTAGAAGCAACCGAGCTTGCTTCAGAGGTGGACGTGGAAGCTAATTTCGAAGCCACCACACCACGTCATCGTATCAGAAACAAAACACGAAACGTTTTGTATGAGGGCCCGGATGAACCCGTTCAAGACCTCAAACAAAATATAAAATAGAACTTTTCTTTCACACTGTAGATCAAGCAATAAATGCCTTGAAACCAGATATAATTTGCTAAATACTCACAGTAATTATTTCAGCTTTTGTATAATATTTTTGGTTTAAAAGACATGCGCAGAAATGAGCTACTGGCTTATTGCAAAGATTTGGAAGTAGTTTTAACTGATGGAAATTCAAGCGATCTTAACGCCCTGGAACTGGCCGATGAAATAAGCATTGTTTCGTCATTATTAACAAAAAAGGAAACCCCCGTTGAAGTCCTCAAGTTTATCGCTACACTTAAACTTGCACCAAACCTCAGTATAGCATTAAGAATCCTACTTACATTGCCAGTCACTGTGGCTTCAGGGGAAAGAAGCTTTTCAAAACTAAAAATAATAAAAAATTATCTCAGAACGATGCAGACGCAAAATCGTCTCAATGGATTGGCAATGATAGCTATAGAACACCAAATTAGTGACAAATTAGACTTGAAATCACTGGTTCGTGAGTTTGCCGAAAGAAAAGTTAGAAAAAAGGCATTCTAAATACTTTGGTTAGTTAGCATTCATTTATATTATAGGATATTAGTAAGCATTAGTTCATTTTAATTTTTGTTATTTTATTTTACCTTAGTGGTAAATTGCTTATCTGTTACATACCTGTTACCTAATGATCGAGTTTTCAATAAAATGTTTTTTTTTATTTAATTTTTTTCAACGTTTTCTTGACTTTATGTTATGGGAGCATGCGATTTACTTTAATAAACGGAGAGGGGGGCGCCAAATTCAAGTTTTGCCCGGAGCGCCAAAATGTCTAGGGCCGGCCCTGGTCCGGTCCTTAGTTATAGAAAAGATAGGGAACATCTAGAGTTAAAATGGAAAGAACTTCAATGAGTGCTGAAGGTGTAAATCCTAAGTGCAGGGTAACGTCATTATATTGTTACGAGCCAAATAACCGTTAGACATCAACCCGCACGGAAAAATGCGTGTATCCGACCTAACTCAACGGTATGGATCGTAACTCTTATTTGGAACTAATATTTAACTAAACACTTGTTGCAATTCGACATTCACACGATCTAAGCTGCTTGCATAAATCAAAACTGCAACCTGTCCACTCATCCTTAACATATAAAATCATGAGAAGTTTTGTAAACCTCTCTATCCACAAAATCCGAATAATTCGATAATTACTTCTAAAACCTTACCGTAAATTCGTATTATAACTCCTAAATTGTGATCTCAATTCTAAAATGAGAAATTTATATTCTTTAACTTTCATTCGTGGAATTCCATATTTAATAACCCCAATGTTTCAAATGCAATACAATTCCACAAGTTTCTTATATAAATATTTATTTCTCAATTCGTTTTAATACAACATGCAACGTTATCAAGAGAAAACATATAAGTAAAATAATAACAAGTAGTGATGATAATAACTAATTAAGCTAAAAAAGTAAAGTGTCTGTTAACGGTGATAAGAAAAACCGGTACGTTTAGTAAAGGTACTTCCAGTTTATGTTTATAAATTTCGAACGCTCACAAGACTAGCAAGTTGTCCTTCTTATTACAAATAAATACCTATCAATTTCATATTTTGAAAAGATCAGAAAAAATAGCTCATATATTACAAAAGGATAAGAACGACACAGTAACTTTCAAAACTGATACCAATGTTTTTAAACGTTTATTTAATGCCAAAAATCCAACTAATGACATTTGAAGTTGAGTTTTTATAAATCAAACTGTACATTCTGTAACTCTGTTTATATTAGGCAATAATAGTAACTTAGGAAATTTGATACTAGAAACAACAAACACATTAGATGTTACAACTTAAATTTTGTCAAACATTTACTAATAAATAATCACCCCATCACTTCACAAAACTACATTAAATTTTTACAATTTTGTAATAAAATAAGAAACATTCAAAATTTATAAACATAAACAGAAAGTACATTTAACCAACCAACAGGTTGATTTTATTTCCCTTAGCAGACATTTGAGATATAGAATTATAATTTATATCAAGTTTGCTTTTTTACCTTAATGATTTATTACCAACCGCTTTATATTGTGTCACTTACAGATTTTCTCTTGGCAATGATGCGTTGACAAATAAATATTTATATAAAAAATGTGTTGAGTTTTATTGTATTTGAAACATTGTTGTTTATTAAACCCTTAGTTGCCAAAATAAGCACCATTAAAAATATAATAAAATGCTTTAAATGTTACTAACAACGTCATATTACAACTCAAAGCTGTTGGTTACGTTCTCTGTATTATATCTCAATGATTAATCACTACACTCTGCATAAATATATCTGCTTAATTTCAAAAGTGACATGCTGCTTATCACTAAAATTACCTGAATAATTATTTAATGTACTACAGGATTTGATGTTCACAAATGAGCGTAACACATTTCATATAAAAGATCCTACAAACTAAAAAGATAATGTAAAACAGAATAAAAACATACCCAGTAATGAAATTTATACAAAATAAACAATATCCCCAGATTAATGGATGCGAAAACAAGCCACATAATATGATAGGTTACGGCTGTCCAACTCCGATTTAATACAAGTACCGAGTTCGTTAGTGAAGCGGACAAATTAAAACTATGTTATTTCTAGGTCGTCTGTATGAGGGCGCTGTAGTTGAGTGTAAGTGTCTGAGTGTGTGTGTGCGAGTGTGCCAGTGTGTGAGTGTGTGAGTGTGTGAGTGTGTGAGTGTGTGTATGTATGTGTGTATGTGTGTATGTGTATGTGTGTGTGTAGTGTTGTGTATGTGTGATGTGTGTGATGTGTATGTGTGTATGTGTATGTGTGTATGTGTGTATGTGTGTATGTGTATGTGTGTATGTGTGTATGTGTGTATGTGTGTATGTGTGTATGTGTGTATGTGTGTATGTGTGTATGTGTGTATGTGTATGTGTACATGTGTGTATGTGTTGTATGTGTGTATGTGTGTATGTGTGTGTATGTGTGTATGTGTATGTATGTGTGTATGTGTGTATGTGTGTATGTGTGTATGTGTGTATGTGTTGTATGTGTGTTGTATGTGTGTGTATGTGTGTATGTGTGTATGTGTGTATGTTATGTGTATGTGTGATGTGTATGTGTATGTGTGTATGTGTGTATGTGTAGTGTGTGTATGTGTGTTTGTGTGTATGTGTGTATTGTATGTGTGTATGTGTGTATGTGTGTATGTGTGTATTGTGTGTATGTGTGTATGTGTGTATGTGTGTATGTGTTGTGTGTGTATGTGTGTATGTGTGTATGTGTGTGTGTTATGTGTGTATGTGTATGTGTGTATGTGTGTGATGTGTGTATGTGTGTATGTGTGTGTT